>CM053788.1:503982376-504354876 GCA_028749045.1 Cupressus sempervirens
TATCCCTAATGAGATTATTGAAGATCAAGAGAAAATTAATTTTCCTATGCTATCCAAAAATCCTTCTTTAGAATAAGTATCCCCTCTAGTTCTACTTCTCCATAGTAACTTCAAAAATATTCTCAAGCTTCAAATACTCCTACTAAAGATATATCTCATATCCAAGCTACTAATGAGTCTATTGATGGTCTTGGTCACATTTTTCACTCTAAATATGTTGATATACCTATCCACTATCCCTTTGCATCTCCTAAGTCTACCTTTGGTCCTTATCCATCTAAGCTAAAACCTTTAAACCTTCCTTCCATATTAGGACCTTATTCTTCTCTATCTCCTACTTCCACTCCTATCTTATCACCCACTTCTCCTATAATACCTCAAGATAAAAAAATGACACTCATCCTCAAACCTTTCGTGTCCACCTTTCTATCTAAACTAGTCATATCAAACTATTCATCCAAATGTCCCAAGTCTTTTGGAAGTAATTTGGATAATCAACTTAAGAATAAACTCAAGAATCCATTTAAAAATGAAGATTAGTATGTCTACTCTACTCAACATGTGAATACAAAGGGAAAATAATTATTCAAGAGACAACAAAGGTACACTAAACAAAGAGAAAAATTAAAGAAAATATGGGTTCCTAAATTTGTCACTCAGAAAATACATTCTATGGCATTCAAAGGAAAAGAAAGGTCAAAATCTATATGGTTCCCAAGTATCTTTTGAAAGACTTGAATTTTGAAAGAAAATCAAATTTGATATTCAAGCTTCCAAAGGCTTCCACTTCATCTTCTTCTATTCATCTTCCTCAAAAGACTCTGAAGCCTTCCACACCATCTTCCTCCAAAATTATTATACCACTTCATACATCTAAACCTCAAGCTATTTCATACATATTTCCTCTGTCACCCAACTACCCTTCATAGTATGTGTCAATGTTGATCTTTCCTACTTTTTCTTCTAACCTTACACATCCCTTTGAATACCCTATCCACTCCACCTTTTATCCTCGCACCTTTTATCCTTCCATCCCATTTATCTCATGCAAAGCCTAAAATATTAAATCCATATACCTTTCCCACTATCTCCTTTTCTTTTTTTTTCCCCACTATCTCCCTTCCATTACCCTATCAACATCTTTGAGCATACCTTTCTATGGCCTTGGCTTATTATAACTTATCCTTCCAATAGGAGTACTATTCAAATTGACAAAAGGCTTGAATTCTTTCCAAAATATCTAAAACTACAAAAAATAAGGTGCTTGGTAAAAACCTGGAAACAAGCACCTTTGTAGCAAAAGTAAAGATAAATAAATATATCTCATGGTGAAAAACCCTTCTTGTGGCACCTTGGACAAGTACCATGATGAAAACATGGCAAACAAGCATCATGTGTAAATCTTCCATAAACCATCATTCCTCTTTTCTTTTGACACTATTGAGTTATTCATGAGCATTAGTTATCTTATCCACCAGGCTTCTCGTTCTAATCCTACTTATCCCAAGTCACTCACTCATAGTCACAATAATGAAATTTTCCCTTACTATGATATCTTATCACTATCATATCCACTTGACACCTTAGTCTTGATCAAAAGAAAAAGAAGAAAAGCATGGTTCTTACAGGCATCTTGACATATCCACTCTTTTGGATCATTTGCTTTCATGACATCATGTTATCTCACTCATTGACTTTTATTGATTATCCAAAACCCAATTCATATGGCTATCTTACCTTTTCCCTAGCTTGGGTACTCTTGGAGAGCCATTTCTTGAGGATCACTTCCACTTGCTTCATACTCCTTACCTATCCATATTTAGTTATGCACCCACTTGCTACTACATCTTGTCCTACACCTTGCTAGATATTGGAACAAAATGATATGATCCTAATTAAGAGTTAGTAATCTCTAAAAAAAATCTAAAATTTTGAAAAAATCCTTTAAAATTTACAAAAAGTCCTGAGAAAAATCTATTATCTAGGTGAAAACCTAGAAATAGGCACCTTGATAATACCAATAAAATTGAAAAAAATATAAAATACAAAAAAATCAAAAGAAAAAAGAGAGATAACAAAAAAATTGGAAAACAAGAAAAGTGTCATTGATAAAAAATTAGTAAATAGGCATCATGGTAGAAAAAATAGAATCTCTACAAAGAAGGTGATAACCTAGCAAACAGGTGGCTCTTGTTTCAAATGCTCCATCTCACAGTACATCTTATGGTTTTTGTACAATCACTTTCCTACTTTAGTTTGTTTATTTTTCTCATGCATACACTTAGTTATCTTTGAGACTCTTCTCAAACCTACATAGATTGAAATTGGTAATAGTCTACATGAAACCTACCTAGTCTGGGGGGCAATGCCCTATGTTCTCAGATGATCTCTCTTACCATAGTCATTAGTTTTCCTAACCGTGTCTTCCTACTAGCTCTTAGTCTACTGATGAGATTCCTCTCAAATAAGATCTCTCCAGTGTATGTCACGATTTTTCCAAACTACATATGTTTACTATCACTCTTCTACTGAAGAGATTTCTCACAAAAAGTATGAACTTCAACATTTGACATCAATCCTCCAACACTGACACTGAAATTGAAAACTGAAACTATTTGAGCTATGTTGAGCTTTTCTTTGCATGTTTTTCTTTTTCTTTGTAATTTCCCTTCGAGCAACTATTAGATGTCTAAATTTGACTAGAGGAGCAAGAACTGGGGGCATGATCTTTTCTTTTCTTTTCTTTTTTTGTTTTAGTTCCAATTATCCAAAGGGTCCATATAAAACGGTTTCTTTATAAGAGCCTCTATCTCATGTTGGATGGCCATGTTTACCTTGACTCATTTTATAAGGAAACTTCAGTGAGGTTGGTTCTTCTACTTGTCTATTTTGAGTGAATTCTCTATGCTATAGTAAAATACTAATACTTGTCCTAAAAAGTGAACATACAGGTTACTGCGAGTATTCTTAACACACTTTTTTCTTAGGTTACGAACATAAGGGTTATTGTGGATAGAATACTTACTAATTACTTAGCTTGAGAAGGATCTCTCATGTGTCTGACATGCTTATGTGCAAGAAACATACTAGTCATCCTAGAATTTATGCTTTGATGCTTATGTTCACTTGCTATATCAAAAGGAATAGGTATTGTGGTCATTTTAGCTTCTTGTTCCTCAATGCTTACATCTAATTTTGACAATTTATGACTAGTGTCATATTCATATTCTCATGGTATTCCTATTAGTGATGGTTGTATGACATCCTATGGCCTTACCAAAAATAATGCCAATGATGAAATAAAACTTATGGTTTAGTGGCTAAAGTCCTAGACTTGCATTTATTTTAGACTTGTGTTTTTTATATCCAATATTGTAAGTATACTAATTCTATGAAATAGTAAGAAATAAAGATAACACTAGTAAATTTGGACCTACTTTTTGATGAGGGTTGGTTGATATTTTGATGATAAATGGTCAAAAAATATAGTTGCTATAATTTCATCAAAATTTTGACACAATCCAAGTTTTTTGATATATCAATGGACAATCCCATCAAAAATCATCCCAATCTTTGTCACGGGACAATGTCAAACCACTAGTAGGAAACGTTGAAAGATTGACAATTACAAAAAATTTATCTACACAATTCTCGTTGAAAGTTCAATAATTACAAATTTGTTATCGATAAGCTTGTCATGCCCTTGACAGTAGGCCGAATCGAAATATTGACAACATTGATATTTTTATTGATGAGTTTTTCTTGCCATCAACGAAAAACATCGTCAAAATAGTGACTACAAGTCATCAAAATTTTGATGATAGCCATAGTTTTTTGTTTTAACCAATGGCAAACATTTCAAACAGGACCTCTCTCAATGCCTCTCTCTGAGGAAATTTGTAATGCCCCACCAAGGGATCCAAAAGAAATTACCTAAAGCTTTACTAAGTTTGATAGCTTCTTTTAAAAAAAAAAAATATGAAAGATAAACCATTCACATCAAACACATAAAAGTGGAAGCAATAACATAAATAATAGGTTACATTCCTTAAAGATCCCATGATGTTGAATCAAATTTAAATCTAATCTAAAACTAAGTCCATCAAATACCACATCCATATGAAAGAATAATGAAAATTCCAATGTCCATTTAATATACATTTGTTCTGAATGCCTCTTAGCAAATTAATTCGTAATGCTCATTCATCCACTTTACAAGTCATAGGGTATGAAAGGCTTAAAAGAATATACATATGTAAAAATAAAAATACATCATCCTCTTCAGATCCATGATATGAACAATAAAATAAATGAAATCATCCACCATACATAATACATCCATACATCAAAAGATATAACATCCATCATAAAATGATACAACATTCATCATAAAATATAACCATCCATCATAATGATCCATGAATAGAATGAAGGTAAATGCCAACAAAGAATGCTCCAACCATGGTGGCCATGGACAGATCTCAATGGTAAGAGTAAAAAGAACTACCACCTGATCACATGGAAACTAGATGGCCCACTCCCACTGTGCTAAGGAGATAGTCTCAAGTCCCAAATAAGATATCAAATCACATAACAGCGATACTCTCTAAGTCCAAGAATCCTAAAAGTATACTAACTCAAAGGTTCCAACATAGATCGACATCTAGACCCAGAGGCACGCAAGACACATAGGAATCTACTATGTAAGCGAGAAAGTGTCATCACACAAATCATGCTCAGAGTTACCCAAGCAGTCCCTTAGGACTCCCAGGTCCCTAGTGATCCCTATGGCCATTAGTATCCTCTTGTATTGACAAGACATACCATGGAATGCAAGGTCATAACCAAGCATTCTCTCTACTCCCATCCTAGTCTATACTAGCACTCGAGGCATGGGCAAGAACATACAATTATCTCTTATTAGGTTCATTTAAGTTAGTATTAAGTGTAAAGTTATCACTTATTAAAAAACTTACAATGGGTTACCCCCAGGACCACTTAGAGTCCCCGACCCCCATTGCAAGCCACTTCCTGACACTGCATATAGATAACCTACCCTAAGCTCATGAAATCAAAAATCACAGAATCATAGTAAAATCACCTCAGTCCTATACAAGTGATCGGGAAGCATCATAAAGATAATCATAGTAATCACATCAATTCTCTATGAGCAATTGGAAAGTAACAAGATAAATCACAATATCCATCGTTTCTCAACAAGCAACCAGAAAGTAACAAAGATAAATCACAATATCCATTGGTTCTCAATGAGCAACTAGAAAGTAGTCCCACAATACTAATCAAAGACTCAAAATGGTTAAATCATGTATCTCATAGCATATATCTTGCTATCCCAAAAAGACACTAAAACATGGTAACCAACAATATAAACATACTCATCATAAGCATACCATCACATACATGGTTGAGCAATAATGATCAAGATCGAGTCAACATGATACCACACTCACAAAACCCTTGAGCCTTTGGTAGATGTCCTATAACTGGTCAACAATCTAGTCAACCCCAAAACCCCAAAACACAAATAGCATAAAGAAACAAGATACATATACATATTTTGGTTTTCTTTTACAATCACATGGTTAAGCCAAATAGGAGGTTTTAGTTTCTATTTCAGAGTTGTAATCAAGTAAGATATATCCTCTAATATCTTATAATTAACTCAAGTATTTGTTTAAGTAAAATAAATATTTACCCCATAGTTTAAAAATCAATTTCCTAAATTTACTAAGGTAAATATTATAATTGTCTTGAGTTCATTCCCATTGATATATAATTCTTTTGGAGTCAAATTAACGATCTTAAAAAAAATTCCTATCTTGCTAATTAATACTCATATCAAATAAATTAGATTTTATTTTAAATAAACTAATGGTCATTTAACCCTATTTAATTAATATTTAAAAATATTTCAAACCACTTAATAACTATATTAATTGTCTTTTATTAACTTTATAAATTAAAAACTTTATTAACAAAATACTATTTAAAATAAATTATAGTAAATATATTATAAACTAGAATTTAAATTAAAATTTTAATAAATTATAAAAAAATATTTTAACAAAATTTGTTATCGTATTTTGTGCTTGCGATTATTTCTTTTAATAAATAAATTAAATTCAGTGCTATATAGTACAGACACTGTCCCTTTCATAGGGAAGGCCGCGGGCTACCACAATAGTGGCCTATTGCACAGCCTTTAAGGCTATCGGCAATCCACTGTCGTGGATAGTGTTGTTAGCAGGGGAGTGGGATGTGACTGCCCACCACCCCAGTCAAATTTAATATATATTTTTTTAAAAATTGTTCTTTTTATATAAACGCTTTTTTAAATTAAAACGTTTCCCATCGAAATTTGTACAATCCATTTGCAATAAATTTTGAAATAATAAAATTTGGTAAACAAATTTATTTATAATGAACATATATATATATATATACATAAAGATATATATGTATATATATATATGTATATACATATATATGTATGTACATATATGTATATACATATATATAATATGTGTATATATATACATGTATATATATACATATGTGTATACATATACATATACATATATACACATATACATATACATATATACACATATATGTATACATATATATATATACATATATATATATATATGTATATATATGTATATATATATATGTATATATATGTATATATATATATACATATATATATATATACATATATACATATATATATACATATATATATATACATATATATATGTATGTATGTATTTGTATGTATATGCATATGTATATATATATATATATATCAAATTCAAGAATTAATCCAATAGATGAAAATAGTGTACCTATCTTTTTTTTTTCCTCAATTAAAAATTCAAACCCTTTCTGGTAAATTTCTCAAACTAGAATCTATTGAAAGAAAAAATTTATTGAACAAATAAAATGTTCCATGCACAAAGAAATTTTCAAATATCCAGAATCCACCACATGATATATTCTTCACAAGAATTATCTAGACAATCATCTAACAAACACGAAGAAGACAGGAAAGAAAAGAGTGTATTTAAACTATGTGAAATTCACAAGCATCTACATGGACACTAATGCTAATTTGCTATGCTCCAGAAAACTGTAGAGAAAAATTCCCCTTTCAGAACTTTCTCCTTTCTAAAAATTTCTCCCTTCTCCAAAATTCACAGTCCATTGAAAATGAACCCCCAAATTATGATAAGGAGTTCTCTCCCTAAAATTGGGGCACTAATTTTGCATTCACCTGAGAGAACTCTTTGCTCACTACCTTTTAACTCTTTATTAACTTTTGTTTTTCTTTCTTTTTATCTTTTCCATGCACATACAATAATTAATTAAATTACTTTATTTAATTTTTACTTGACCTCCTTTAAGTTAATTTATTTAATTTAATATCATGCATTCATGAAACTTTTAATATACTAATCTCTTTTTCCACTTCTAAATTTATTTGTTTGAACATTAATTTTTTATAACTATTTATTAATTTAAATAATAATATTATTTAGCATTTATTTAAAAATGCACTCTAAATATATTATTATTAAATTAACTAAATATTATCACGTTCCAAATTTAAACCTATAAATTTATCCTCAAATTTAATTCTTTTTTTTTTTTTTAAAATAATTTCTCAATTAATTAAATAGAATATTAAAATATCATATAAATTTTCCATTACATTAAATCATTAATTAAATCTTTTAATTAGACTTTATTAACAGAAAATTCACCAAAGACTCCCAAAGTAAAATACAAAAACCCATCATAGAAAAATTCATACAAAATCAAACTAAGGGGTTAAAATCATGAATTAATGTCATCTGACACATTTGAAAGGTACACGACTCAAATACTTGTCCTAATTGTCAATTAGGATGAATGGCTCAAAAGTTTAGGATTTGGACTTAAGAATTTATCTCCCCTCTCTTACCATTGAGATAATGTGATAGGGTATGCTCATCCTGGAAATTTAGAGAAGTCGATACCTGATACCTACAACTTGCATAAAATCCACACATGTACATACACAATATATACTAAGCTAAATAGGCAATGGCAGGAAGTGGTGCATCGTGTAGATCCTGACTAGTAGGTGACTATAACTCCCTTCCTTAACCACATCATAAACACCATACATAAAGAAAACAAACATGCACACCATACACATGTAGTATGGGGTAAGTATCCATAAGAAAACACATATGATAATCCATCTAACTAAACATCATCAATAATTTAACAGCATTGTAATAATCATCATGAACACATGAAATATAGAGTACCAAGAAATCTCATCATATATCAATTGAGTCTAAAAAAATATCTAATAATATCAAGATAATGCTACTAATCATCAAACATAAAACTAGCCTAAAAGAGTTTGGAAATAATAGCATAAATGTAAAGTAGGAAAATGAAGAGTAGGGGTAGGCACTACAAAATTCTTATCAAAGTCCACCACAACCCTTGATTTCTTGGGCCTTCATGACAAAGCATGCTATGGCAACTTCTTCTAACCTGGCCCTTGTTAAGACTTGTTTGACCATTCCCATAAGGAGAAGACCCTGGAAACTATTGGATCTGCCAACACACCCTCAATACCTTGAAGGCTTCATTCCATGAAGTGAGAGAGAGAGAGAGAGAGAGAGAGAGAGAGATCTAATTGAATTCATGAAGTGGGATATTGAGCTAGAAGTTAAGGGGTTGAATCAAGATACAAAACATTTACCACATAAGCCAGTCTAGGTTGATTTTCATGGTTCATGTTATTGTGTAATTTTTTTTCTTGAATGCAACTAGATACCTAGTAGTTGATAACTAAACGGTTCAATACATTATTTTTTAATTACACTTGATCAATTATACAAAATGGAACTTCATTGTTAGTAAGAAAGTATCTATTCACCCTGTGATTTTTTTTAAAATTCTGCACATATTGTAAGATAATTTATTTTTACCAAATAAAAATAAGATTTCTATGAAAGAGTAAGTGAAACAAACATTCTAAGAAGCAACATATGACTCACCACACATTCTTTGATATATCAATTAAAGATGTGATTATGTGCAATGATGGTGCTCTCAACATAACATTTTTATGGGCAGAGTGATCAATCTCTATCATTTAACAAAAGTGGTCCAACTATGTTGGAGAATTCAAAGTTTGAGCATCTCCATCTACAATAATGACAATAATGCCTGTGAGAGACAATAATGACATGATACAAAAATAAGTTATAACTAAAATGCTTTTAATGGGGAAATTAAAACCACTAATGTTTTAACTAGATCATAAATTAATAAAAGGGACTGTTAGTGCAGTAACAAACCTTAAGTATCAAAAGATTGACTCTGAGATGGGAGCGAAGATGGGAGTGCAAGTGCAAAACTCAAATTTGGAGACAGGTGAGAATTCACAAGGAGGCGAACCTCAAACACTAGGCATGCAAGAGGGGATCCAGGCAGACATCAGGGAGTAGGGAGATGGGGACCCACATGAGGACATTCTAGGGAATCTCCCAAAGCATTGGGTCACACTCTTTGGAGTCAAGCCATCAGGTAAATCCTCTTTCCCTCTAGTTAAGGTTGTGTCAGGACTCAAAAAGGGATCTTGCGCGATTGTTATTCCAGACGAGATTAATGATCATAGCATTGCCTCAATGTCCTCAATGCTCGTCCAAAATTTTATTAGCCCAAGACCAAATATTGATGTGGTTTGGGCCTACACTCTGAAAAAATGGAGCTTGAAAGGTCAGGTCAGTGTCACTGCAATGGCTAAGGATTTTCTTTCTTTTGAGTTCACCTATCAAGAGGACATGGGTGACATTCTGTGTGAAAGTCCTTAGAGCTTTGGAAGGGCCACCCTCATGCTTCAAAGATGGTCATTCCAATTGGACTTAAATGAATCATTCCTCTAGCAAGCTCTGGTATGGGTTAGACTCCCAAAGCTACCATTGGAGTTCTAAAATGAGGATGTCTTTAAGGGAGTGGCCAACTCTTTCGAAGAGCTTCTCTCCATCGACCCAATCACTACTTCGAAGAGTAGGTTGACTTATGTGAGGATCTACATTGGAGTGAGGGAAGGGGAGGATATGCCTGAAGTGGTTTGTTTTCAGTCCAAACATGGCACTCATATCTAGCATCTGGACTTTGAAAGTGTTCCTTTTGGGTGTTTTCACTGTCTAAAAATTGGTCACAAGGCATTTCAATGCCCAAAATCTAAGATGACCAGAAAGAAGAATCTACCTTCTTCTTCTCAACTAAGGATGAAGAAAGTTTGGAAAATGAAGACCACTGCACAAGGCCAGAAGGACTGATCTACGAAGACCCAAAATGCAGTAGAAACCCCCAAGAGGACAAACCAAGATCCTCAGGGAATGACAAGTAAAGAAGGAGAGTTACTCAAGTCAATACCCAATTCCTCTCTACCTTTAACCAAACCCCATCTGTTAGGGGATGAACTAGTCAAGGAAAAGACCCTCAAACCTGGAGAAGAGGAAGGTAAGGATGTCTCACAGAAAGGTTTTTAGGAGGCTGGTTTGGACCTTTTCCCTAGCGAGGAACAGCTGGTTCTGGGCTCCATGAAAGAGATCAAGGAAAGAGACAATAAGGAAAATATCGTCTTCTAGGACCTAGAGGAAAACTTGGTCTCCACCAGAGAAGTAGTGACCAGAATAGGAAATAAGGAGGACTTGGTGAAAGATCAGGACCAAAGGGTTGATCTTCATAGCACCCCAAGGAATGCTAATAAGGCTTCTAGATCCTTGAAGTTTGAAAAGAAGGGAGAGATACCTAGGAAGAATCAAATTAGAGATCCATCCAAGGCTTCTCTGGTGGCAACCAGGAGCAGTTGCAAACCAAATGTGGGCTCTACAACCAAAGTAGGTAGGAAATCAGAAAGGGAGTCTAGAGAAGAGGAGACTAGAAGGTGTTTGGAGAATGGGTGCCAAAGCACCCTAAAGGACTTTTCCAAGAGTAAAAAATGAAGATCATCTCATGGAATATTAGGGGCCTGAATGGTGCCCATAAACAGGAAACCATTAGGAATTTGATTACAAACCAGAGACCAGATATTTTGATGATCCAAGAAACAAAAATGAAAAGGAATTCTTTGAGAAACATAGAGTTTAGTGACATGATGAGTGGTGAGGCTTCAGACTCTGATGGAGCCTCTAGGGGCCTGCTAACTTTATACAAGTCAAAACTTTTCAGGGTGGAATTGGTTTCCAATGCAGGTAACATTCTTTTTTGTAAAGTGTTCAATATCCATTCCAATGAATTTTGGTTCTTGCTCAACATGTATGCCCCCAACAACAAGAGAGAAAGAAAATCCTACTGGTCCAGAGTCGAAGGGCTGGTACAGAATAGTAACTTGAAAAAAGGCATCATTATGGGAGATTTCAATACCCCTCTTCTGGATAAGGAGAAGAAGGGTGGTCTACCTTAGGACTGGGATAGCAAGCATGATCTTTCTAACTTCATCAATGATTTGGCTTTTCTAGATCTGGACCTTATGGGTGGTGACTTTACTTGGTCCAATAAATTCTTAGGCAAGGAATGTATTCAGGTTAGACTGGATAGAGCCCTCATTTCTCCTGATTGGCTACAGTCCTCTTCTTGCAAATTAGCTCTTTTGCCTAGAATTGGGTCCGACCACTTCCCCCATCTCCCTCTTGATTGTTCCTTTTGACCCCTGTAGACCTCCTCCCTTCTATTTTGAGAAAATTTGGACTTCCCACCCTGACCTTCTAGAGAGAATTAAGGGCTAGTGGAGCATAGATGTGGAAGGCACTGCTATGTTCAGGGTAGCTAGAAAACTTAGTAATGTTAAAAGGATGGTAAAAGCTTGGAATAAGTTGGATTTTGGTCATTTATTCTCTATAAAAGAGGATCTCTCTACTAATATCTCATCCATCTAGGCCTCCATTCAGGAAAATGGGTATGATGCCTTGAGTAGAGAAGAAGAGTTGTTCATCCTGTCTGATTTACATGACATCATTAGTAAAGAGGAAAAGTTTTGGAGGCAAAGATCTAGAATCAATTGGCTCAAGGAAGGAGACCAGAACACAAAGTTCTTCCATTTATTCACTCTTAAACATAGAGCTAACAATAGGATTTTTGGCCTGAAGAAAGATCAAGGTGTGCTAACTAAGGAAGAATATATTTCAATTGAAGCTATCTCTTTCTTCTCCTCCCTTCTTTCTTGGTATCCTTTTCTCTCTAAGGTGGACTAGGATGACATTGTCTCTTATATCCCTCAGATCCTCCAACTTCACCATAATAATCTGTTGTGCTAGGTGTTGACACTCTAGATAAGTTCAGACCCATCAGCTTATGCAACTCGTTTTATAAGATCATCTCAAAGGTGCTCACTTTGAGACTGCTTAAGCTTCTCCCCCTGATTATCTCTCAATAAAAATTTAGTTTTGTCCCGAGTAGACAGATTTTAGATTCGATTATCATGGTGCATGAAGTGATTCACTCTATGGAATATGGTAAGAGAGAAGGGATGCTACTCAAACTTGACATGTCCAAAGCTTATGATCAGGTGGATTGGTCTTTTTTGGAGTTGGTGTTGAAGGCTTTTGGCTTTGATGTCAAATCTTGCAAGCTAATCTCCCAGCTGGTCACCACCCCCTCTCTAGCCATTTTAGTGAATGGATCCCCCTCTGATTTCTTCAAACCTACTAGAGGCCTTCGTTAGGGGGATCCTCTTTCACCAATTCTCTTCATCATCTTGGCAAAATGTAGTGGCAAACTCATGGAGAAGAAAAAGAAAGAGGAATCAAAGGCTTTAAACCTTCTTCCAAATGCACCCCCTTCATGCTTCAACAATTTTTTGATGATACCATTATGGGAGGAGAGGCCTCAATTAGGGAGGCCAAGGCTTTGAAAGACACTTTGGACACCTATTCCAAAGGGTTGGGGCAGCTCATCAATTGGGACAAAAGCTCTATTTTCTTTATCAACACTTCGGAGGGAAGACAATAGAGAATCTCCAAAATCTTGGGATGTTAGGTGGGGAAGCTTCCTTCTACCTACCTTGGTCTCCCCTTGGGCACATCCCCCTTTGATTTCTTTTGGAACGGCATCTTGCATAGGTTTAGTAAGAAGTTGGCTGGCTGGAAAGGAGCCATTCTCAGCCAAGCTAGAAAATGTCAACTAGTTAAATCCATCCTTCAAAACTTGCCAATATATGCCCTGAGCCTTTTCACCATACCTGGGAAATACGCCAAGAGAATGGAGAAAATCCAAAGGGTTTTTTTATGGATGGGAATAGAAAGGAATAAAAGGTACCCCCTTGTTTCTTGGGACAAATTTTTTCTCCCTAAAAAAAATGGTGTTCTGGGAATTAGGAAGCTCACTCATATCAATAAGGTCCTCTTGGCAAAGTAAATCTAGCACATCTTCAGTATCATGGGGCAATGGAGAGACACTATGGTGAACAATTATATAAAAAGGCCCTCTTTTTAGTTCACTCTTTTCAGTGAGGATATCCCTAGAGGCTCAGTTGTTTGGAATGGCTTCTTAAAAGCCAGGGATTTGGCCAACTCTAAGGTCTCCTGGAAGCTGGGAAATGGGGAGAACATTCTATTTTGGTCAGACTACTAGCTTTTTCAGGGCCCCCTCATTAATAACCCTAGCTATGGTGTTTGGGCTAATGATTGAATCAACCTTTTTGGGCACAAAGTCAATAATTACAGGACTCAACAGGGATGGAAGGACCTTTCTATTATCTCAAAGGACCTTAAACCAATTATGATCATGCTTAATTCCTTATCCCTTAGCATCAACAAGGATGAACTAGTTTGGAGGGATAATGCCAATGGGCTCTATTTAGTTGCCTCTAGGTACTCTTCTTTATGGAGTACAAAAGTGTCCCCCCCCTTGGTCGAGGGCCTGGCTCCCGGGCCTAATGCCAAAAGTCAACATGTTTTTTTGGTTGCTCTTCAAGAAAAAAATCTCACCCATGAAAATCTCATTAAAAGAGGTCATATCATGCCCAACAGATGTGTTTTATGCAAAGAAGAGTTAGAGACAGGTAATCATTTGTTTGTTCTTTGCTCTTAATCCAGGATAATCTGGGACTTCCTCACCCAGGACCTTGGCCATAGCTGGTGCATTTCTTCCAACCTTTTGGACTTTTTCTGCCAATGGCAAAGTATGTTCAATGGATCTGCCTTGCAAAAATTCAACTCCTAGCTCCTGGCCCATTTTTGTTGGAGCATATGGAAGGAGAGAAATAATTGGATTTTCAGAGATAGGGAGGAGCCGGCTTTGGTTGTTGGAAGGAAGATCTTCAGTAACATAAAGGAAATTTTTTTTCATGAGGAAGGGGGGAGCTTTTGAGACAAGAGGCAAGAAAAAGGAGAAGGTAAAAGACAAAATGAGGAAAAGACAGGAAGCCAAATGGCTCCTCCCCCCCGAAGGCTAGCACAAAGCCAACTTCAATGGAGCCTCCAAGGGCAACCCTGGATCCTTGGGTAGTGGAGGTGTGGTTAGAAATGAAAATGGAGACAACATTATGGCTTTCGCTCTCCCGTTGGGTTTCCAAACAAATCATTTTGCGGAAGCCAACGCCGCGTGCAATGTTGTTAAAGTGGCTTTTGAAATTGGGGTCACCAATTTATGGCTTGACGGGTACTCGAATAACATTATTAAGTGCATCAATGGCAATTCATATCCATCTTGGACAATTGAAAATCTCATTAATGAGACTAGAGAGACCCTTGCCAAATTCAATAAATTCCACATCACCCATACCTTCTGGGAAGCAAACTGGTTTTTGACAGGTTCGCAAATGTAGGGGTTGGCACAGACCAAAAAATGACTTGGCTTCCCAAAACTTGTTTTCTAGCAAACGTCAAGTGTCTGATCAACTTGGATAAAATTCAAGGAAGTATAGAGGATATCAAGTTGTAATTATGAATATGAAAGGGTTAAGATATAAGGGTACTTTTCATAGTAGAAGCTTGGGAATTCGTAAATGCAAATATCCTTTATTGATTAATTGCCACACTTTGTGGGTTTTTTATTGCAATCATTTTAGGGGCAACAACAGAGTTATTTTTCTCTGCTCTTTTCTTACTCTCAGTGGTCCATTCCAATCTCAGAGTGAAGAGCACATGAGTAAAGTGGGTGTGGAGTGTACAGAGATGGTGGGTGAGAGATGCAAAAAGGAGCCGGTGAGGGACTTTGAGAAATGGAGAAGTAGGCCGAAAGTATGGGAAAAGCTTGAAGAGGGTGGGGTAACCAAGTATTTCATGAAGCTACATGGTTTTGATCAGGAGGTGACCAACAGTATGGTGGGGTCCTGGAAGGATGGTAGGGTTAAGGTGAATGGCATCAACTTCTGGATAATGGAGGAGGTGATTGGGGCTGTCACTGAGATCCCTATCGAGGGTTTCAAATTCTTCAAGGATAAGAAGCTCTCAGCCAATGCAGTTAGGCACTTTGTGGAGAGTGAGAAGGAATTGAAGGTGTTGAAAAAAATTGACACCTACTATGTCACCAACTCCATGAAGAAGTGGTGGAGGTATGTTCTAAAAGCTGTTACCGAGTACATCACTTTGGATCCAAGGTTTGATAGAGCCCAAACCCACCACTTTGTTATTTTAAATCATTTTGAAAAAAAGCCAGAATTTCTTTCCCTTTTTATCTATTAACCTCTATGAGTAAGGTGATGGATAGCTTCAAAAAGAAGCTCATTGCTAACTTGGCTCTACATGAGGGGCTGCTACTACTTATCCATGAGCACTTCAAAGCTCAAACTATTAGCAATGCCCCCCCTCAGACAAAGATTGTGGAGTCTGGAAGTTCCAGTTACTCCTCTGACTCGGATGATATTTAGAGCCTCAATTCTGAGAAAGGTGGGATCTCTTCTTCAAGGAAAGCAACAACTTACCATGCTAAAAAATCCCCCCCCCCCCATAACCCCAAGTAGAAAAAGCCCTAGGGATCTCGGGCAGAAGCAGGCAAAGAAGGCTGAGGAGGGAGGTAGCGACGATGAGGAGGATTTGGAGTCTAAAGAGGTGGTTAAGGAGATGCAAGAGGAAACAAAGGAGGAAAGTGGAAGGAAGAAACACAAGAGGGAGAGTCTGGAGGATGTGCACTCTCAATTTGAGGAGGCATCTTTGTTGCCTCTTTCTCCTATCCATCTCCACCCTGAGGAGCAGAAAGAGGAGAAAGCTGGGTATGCAGAAGGGGAAGTGCAGACCAATGATAGGAGGAAAGCATGGATCAACTTCAATGTCAAGACCACCAAAATGGGAATCTTTAGGGAGGCCATGAATCCCCAAATCTTTGTGGATAATCAAGAAGAGCAGTGGCTAGAAGAATTAATTGATCCGGCGATTGTGGCTATTTTGGACAGAGCTAGGCAAACAAGGATGAACCTTTTAAATAATGCTTGCAATAGCATGTTTGATAATTTCAGATCAATCAAATGGCTTTTCCACAAGCTTGAGGAGGTTAAATATTAGGTGAAACATATTGAGGCAACAAGGAAAAGAATGGATGCCAACAGGAGGACGAATTCACTAACAAGCTCAGTTTGGCGAAACAAAGGATTCACAACCTGGAAAACTACAATCATAGCCTTGCAAATCAAATGTTTTCCTTGTTAAGCTCCATCAACAACAACATCATCTCTCTCATGGGCTAGATCAAAGACAAAGAAATGCACGATGATGAGGATGGTAATGACAGGGATGAGGCCAGAACAGAGGATGACCTTGCAAAGGACAACGCCACTCCTACTCAGGACCAAGGGAATCAAAGGGCGCAATAGATGGAAATGGAGGAGAATCAATTGGCCTTTGAGGTTTCTCAGGTGATGCATGATTTGGAGCAAAAGAATGAGGAATAACTCTCACCTATTCTTTTGGTTATCGTTGTCTTTTGTCTTTTTGTTATGGCTTTAGGCTGTGGCTTTGGTTGTTTCCTTTCCTAGTCTTTTCTCAGAACTCTTTCCTTTGGCTGGGCTTAACGCTTATTATCAGCCTTTGAACTTATACTTTTCTAGCTGGGCTATCATGCTTATTATCAGCATTCTTATGTACTAACTTTCAGGTTTTAGGTTCCCTGTAAAACCTGTTTATCTAATCAAAAACAAACCTCAAGTATCAATAGTGTCAAACTTGGGCACTCTAGCTTATGTTTATCAATTCTATTTCTTAGTACCCTGCAACCATATACAAAAAAATTACGATCAATTAGCATTATAACAACTTTAAGAAGACTAAGATCAACATGTTACTAATATGGTTGCAATTAGTAGAGATCAATTTTAGTGAATGAAGGCATGACATATTTCAAAAAAGGAAACAAAACATTACTTTTAATAACATCAAAAGGTAGAATGTAGCAATAGCCAAAAAAAGGAGCTCAATGATATAATGTAAACAGTGAATAACCATTGTTTGTAGCCACTTAAGGATCCATATGTCTTTGGTTTCTCTCCCTCCCATCCATATCACTTTGAATCAAGAATGTGCATGCAATAGCATTCCATATGCATGGATAATAGGTGGAGCTAAAAAAATGCAACACATTTACATTAATGACATGTATAAAAAATGAAAACATGTTGTGTTTTTCAGCTCCCCCTGATCTCCTATGCATATCAATGGAGATTTCATATTGAACTAGGGCCTTCTTTTGCATTTCGTAAAACCAAGATGGATGAAACAAACTAATCCAAAATATAGATTTATGGAACAAGTGATATGCAATAATGACCCAAATTGTAAAACCATTGGCCTAAGTTGCACATATAATCCTTCATGGTCAAACTGGTCAAGGTGATAAGGGTAGAATTTGGTCAGATCATATTGCACCTATTGTATGAGGTTTGAAATTGTTTGGGTGTAATTCATTGCAAAATGCAAAAAAATTTCAATGTTACTTGAAAATATTGTCAACATCTAAATGCAATCTCCTTAAAAATGCAATTGGGTCTAAGAAGCAACACATGACTCACCACACATTCTTTCATATATCAATTAGAGACAAGACTATGTACAATGATGGTGCTTGCAACATTTTTATGGGGATAGTGATCGATCCCTATCATTTTAAAAAAGCGATCCAAAGTAACCATGGCCATTAGAACCATTTGAATGAGAAAAAATGTGTCAAAATGTTCAAGGTTATCAATATGGGTAAATATGCCTAATAAGGTCTAATAGATGGTTTCAAGGATATCTTTAGAGTTTAGTTGATGTTTGAATCTAAAGGGATAATAAGAGGATATTTGATGTAATGGAATAAGAAATACATGTTAAAGTTGTAAAAATGGTTTAAGTTGTCAAATTCACAACATAAGGGATTAATAAACAAAAATACTCTATTATGTTAATAGGGTAGTTACAAAGGTGGAGGTTGATTTGAGTAGATTATATTGGTCTATAAAAGATATCAAAGACTGATGATAAATGTAATGGTAAAATAATTTTTGAGCATCAATTAAAGGAAAGTTTTTGAATTATATGTTTTGATTGATATAACAACACATTGAAGGGGTCATTGAGTAATGGAAAGAAGAAAAAAGAACAAGATGAGAAGAGGAAAAAATTGTGTGAGGAAAGGAGGTAGACTTATACTACTAAGAAAGAGATAGATGATGAGGCTTGATACCATGGAGAGGACGATGGGGTTGAAGTAGAAAAAGGAAAAAAAACTTTAAAAAGAGTTGGTTCAAGATGTTTAAGTAGTGATGGATGGTGAAGAAGATGAAGAACCTAGTGTTGAAGAGGTTTGAGGTGTTGAAGCAGATGTGGAAGATAAAGGTGCTAGTGAGGACCATAAGGAAGCAAGTCCTATGGGGCTTGAGTATGTCGAGTTAGTGGTGTCTGGGGTCATGATGAACCCTTTGATTGAGGAAAAGGGTATGGAGGCTAATGATGTAACCTTGATGGTGAATGAAGATTTACAATACCAAAAGGAGTGACATGAGGTAAGTGACAATTTGGTAGAAGAAATTATCTCAGTGAAAAGGTTGCAATGGTGTTGGTGATGGGTCATGAGAAGATCATGAAGGTTTTTTATGCTCCAAGAATGGAGATTGGAAATGTTATTGTTACCAAGAAAGAAGAGTGTCTTTGGGTCATATATTTGGTGATTTTATAGATGTATGTAACTAGGATGATGAAAATGAAGATATCTAAACTTATGAAGAGCAGTAAGTAGGATGGAGTGTTCACGATGCAAATGAAGAATCTTCCCAAGTCATATTCCCCCTAAAATTCCTTTGCATGTGTAAAATATCACAATATAATATTATCTTCATGAAGTGAGATTGACTATTTTTATAAACTTGAAAAAAGTGTCTTAGGAAAAGTTTGGTGATGACCAAAGGAATCAATTAGACATGTCTACATCAGCATGGGAGAAATGACAATCTTTTATTATTCAATGAAGTCTAATGAGATGAACCCTCACATTAGATGGAAATTGATTTTAAGTTATTTTGAGTCCTTGTGTAGAAAGTACATTATCATACTATCTTGACCATCACAATGATAGTCATAGTAATATATTGATTCATTAAAGGCTAGATCTATATGGTTGGAAAAAAAACACTATTATTGACCTTAAAGTGCATTGAGGTTATTTAGTTGGTTTGAAGTATTTGTTGGGAAGGTTTGGGTCATTTCATGTGTCACTATTATGCCACAGGCACAGTGTGACATTCAAATCAAATTGTGATGGAAATAGCAAAGCTTCCATTGGGATTTTTTTCATAAAGCCTTTGTAATTAGAAAATGAGTTTGATCCATCTGATCCTATTTAGAAGGTGTTATGATGATTTAGTGAAGGTTTATTCAAGTGTCAAGTTGGTAAGGAATTCGAAAAGAATTGATGTGACCATATATTGTTGTTTAGTTTTGATAGGTTTAGTTTGAGCTTTAGTTGGTTTCTAGAATCCTTTCATATTCTCTACTTAACAAGACCAACCATGTGTAGGTGAAAGATCATTCAAGGCCTCTCGTCCCCACATAATCACTCTAAATTTTCCATTAAAAACTAAGTAAATATTTCATTCATTCATTTTAGAGGTATATCATTGAATCATTATAATCACATAATATTAATTAACACAACATACAATTAATTAATACATATAAACAATTCATCAATAATTTATGAACACATCAATCATTATATTCACATAACATTCATTAACATGACATATAATTCATTAATACATATAAACACTCATCAATAATTCGTGAACATGTCAATCATTATAATCATATAACAATATTCAATAAGATGACATAAAATTCATTAATAAGAAATATTCATAAAAATTCATCAACACATTCATCATCAAACAAGGTTTTTAAAATTCATTTCTTCTTCTTTTTTTCTTTTGTTGATGATAAAGGTTAATAGCCACATTATGACTATCTTTAGCATTCTCCTATGGCTCTTGTGGTTTTGATCTTATGACATGAGGCTTTCTCTTCTTTTTTCAAGGACAAGGATAATGCGCCCCTATAATTAGAAATAAATGGGTTTAATTCTAAACATTTTTAAATTTTATAACTATTTCATTAATCTAAAGAACATAAAAGAGATTTTTCTTTACCTGATAGTGCCACATCATCTACTATCACATTTTGTTCAGCCCCAACCTCAACATGCTCAATACTAACATTATGCTTTGCATGCTCAAAAATTATCATATAAAAGTTACACCAATTGCAATTTAACTTGTTAAATTTTATTAATAATTAAACAATTAAATATTTAATAGAAATTGAATATGTACCTATATCATTGTGATGCACATCAAGGCCTTTGTCATGTGTAGGATATGTGCCTTCATCATCATGAGTAAGATCTATGTTGGGAGTAAAAGGCTACAATGAAATGTCATGCATATTGTTACCATTGTTTGAAATCAAAATCAAATAGATTATTTCTCATGAAGTTCTCAATTTTTGTTATTATTCATTACGTGTATTTACCTATGTGTGAACTAGTGCACTAGAATCTTCTACATCTCTTTGCCTACTAGAATCTATGTAGTGGTGAAAAACCACTACTTTATAGCCTTTCTTGAAGCCAATTTGTTTGTCCTCTTCTATGGGCACTAGATTAAATTTAATGTCATGCATTTTTTGCTTAATATCATCAATATTGAATGAATTCCTTATTTACAATTTTATATATATATATATATATATATATATATATATATATATAATTGATATGAAATTTCATTTATTGCTACTTATAAGGTGTGAGTGAGTTTTCATAAATCCACCAAAACCAAGATGGTGTTGACCAACCTTATCTTTCCTAGCTTGTGTATCCTTTGATGTGTCCTGCAACTTGTTTATGTAAACTTTGAAATATGTTAGAAATATGTTAGATTATATAAATATAAATATCACTAATTTGTGCATAATTATATTAATACTACCACATGCCTATTTTTTTTGGGTGGTGGGTTAATTTCTTGATCTCTTAGTCTTATCTCTTGTGCATCTTCAGTGATTTCATTCCACTCTAACTCTAGAACCATAGGAGGATGCTTGTACTTTGGGTTGAGCTTTAGAGCCCTTCTATAGTGGTCTCTCATAATTTTTAAATGTTAGCAAGATTTTTTAAGAAGGGTATGTGCAAGATCATGGTGTGCTAAAATGTGGCGATGTGAAAAAAATAGAGTTTGAACACGTCTAAAAGCGCTTCAAAATCTGCTCTGACATTCTTTCACCTATCCAAGTACCAAACCTAGAAAGTAAGGCCCAAGCTTTATCAGCTATCTAATTTGAGATCGGATATTGGATCTCACATCGGATATCTGGTATGAGATCCAATATCGGCGACATAAAAATTGGAGGGAAAAAGCACAAAAATTAGAGAGAAAAACAAATTTGTAAGTGATATAACTAATTTGAGTTATGAAATATGTAAAGATATAATATATAATCTATAAATATATAATATAATAACATAACTATTATATATAAAATAATATATAATCTATATATTATATAATAATATTATATTATATAATAATATAATATTATATAATATTATATATTAATAATAATAATAACATAATGTAAAGATATAATATATAATCTATTAATATATAATAATATATTATGTTATTATTATTATTATTATTATCTATAAATATAATATATGTATAATTATAATATATTATTATTATTTTTACTATATTTTTATTAAATATAATAACATAATATATTATATATATATGTTATTAATACATATTATTATTATCATATATAAATTATAATCTATAATATATTATTATTATTATTATCATATGTAAATTATAATCTATAATACATTATTAATATTATGACTTATATTATTAATATATAATAATATATTATGTTATTATTATTATTATAATCTATAAATTATATATATATATGATTGTTATACTCTATTATTATTATTTTAACTATATTATTTCTAGTGGAGTCATTTATATGGGTTGAAAGGGCTCATAGGATGACCTATGACCCCTTTCGACACATTCCATGATGACATCTGTCCCTAAGGGATCCTAGGACCCCTAGGGACATATTAGAATAGTTTATATGGGTCAAAGGGGGTCACAGCATGACCTATGAACCCTTTTGACATATTACATATTAGAATCATTCATATGGGTCGAAGGAGGTCATAGGGTGACATATGACCGCCTTTGAAACATTCCACGATGACATATGTCCTTAGGGGTCCTAAGACCCCTAGGGACATATTAGAATCATTCATATGGGTCGAAGGGGATCATAGGGTGACAAATGACCCCCTTCGACACATTCCACAATGACATATGTCCCTAAGGGTCCTAAGACCCCTAGAGACATATTAGAATATTTCATATAGTTTGAAGGGGGTCATAGGGTGAACTATGACCCCTTTCGACACATTACATGATGACATATGTCCCTAGAGGTCCTAAGAACCCTAGGCACATATTAGAATGCTTCATATGGGTCAAAGGGGGTCATAGGTTGACCTATGACCCCCTTTGACCCATTAAATGATGACATATGCTTCTAGGGGTCCTACCCCTACGACCCCTAGGAACATATTAGAACCATTCTTATGGTTCAAAGGGGCTCATAGGGTGATCTATGACCCCCTTCGACCCATTACATGATGACATATGTCCCTAGGGGTCCTAAGACCCCTAGGGACATATTAGAATCATTCTTATGGTTCAAAGGGGGTCATAGGTTGACTTATGACCCACTTCGACACATTACATATGACATATGTCCTTAGGGGTCCTAGGACACCTAGGGACATATTAGAATAATTCATATGGATCAAAGGGTTTCATAGGTTGACATATGACCCCCTTCGACCCATTAAATGATGACATATATAGCTAAGGGTCCTAGGACCCCTAGGGACATATTACAATCATTCTTATAGGTCACAAGGGGTCATAGGTTGACCTATAACCCCCTCTGACTCATTACATAATGACATATGTCCTTAGGGATCCTAAGACCCCTAGGGACATATTAGAATGCTTCATATAGGTCAAACGGGGTCATAGGTTAACTTATGACCCCCTTCGAGCCATTAAATGACAACATATATCTCTAGGGGTCTTAGGACCCCTAGAGACATATTAGAATCTTCGACCCATTACATGATGACATATGTCCCCAGGGGTCCTAGGATCCCTAGGGACATATTAGAATCATTCATATGGGTTAAAGGAGGTCATAGGTTGACCTATGACCCTGTTCGACCCATTACTTGATGACATATGTCCCTAGGGGTCCTAGGCTCCCTAAGGACATATTAGAATCTTTTGACTCATTAAATGATGACATATGTTTCTATAGGTCTTAGGACCTATAGGGACATATTAGAATCGTTCTTATGGATCAATGGGGGTCATAGGTTGACCTATGACCCCCTTCAACCCATTAAATGACAACATTTGTCCCTAGGGGTGCTAAGACCCTTACGAACATATTAGAATCGTTCTTATGGGTCAAAGGAGTTCATAAGTTGACTTATGACCCCCTTCGACCCATTACATGATGACATTTGTCTCTAAGGGTCCTAAGACACCAAAAGACATATTAGAATCTTTCTAATGAGTCAAAGGGGGTCATAGGGTGACCTATGACCCACTTTGACCTATTACCTGATGACATATGTTCATAGGGGTCCTAGGACCACTAGGGACATATTAAAATCTTTTATATGGGTCAAAAGTTGTCATAGATTGACATATGACCCCCTTCAACCCATTAAATGATGGCATATCTCCCTAGGGGTCCTAGGACCCCTAGGGACATACTAAAATTATTTTTATAGCTCAAAGGGGATCACAGGTTAACCTATGACCCCCATCAACATATTACATGATGACATATGCCCCTAGGGGTCCTAGGACCCTTAAGAATATATTAGATTCGTTCATATAGGTCAAAGAGGGTCATAGGTTGACCTATGACCACCTTTGACCCATTAAATGATGGCATATGTCCCTAGGGGTCCTAGGAACCCTAGGGACATATTAGAATCATTCTTATAGGTCAAAGGGGATCATAGGTTGACCTATGACCCCCTTCGACCCATTACATGATGACATATGTCCCTAGGGGTCCTAGGACCCTTAGGGATATTTTAGAATTTTTCATGACACATTACTTAATGACATATGCCCCTAGGGGTCCTAGGACCCCTATGGACATATTAGAATCTTACATATGGGTCAAAGGGGATCATGGGTTGACCTATTACCCCCTTCAACTCATTACATGACGACATATTTCCCTAAGGGTCTTAGGACCCATAAGGACATATTAGAATCATTCATATGGATCAAAGGTGGTCATAGGTTGACCTATGACCCCCTTTGACCCATTAAATGATGACATATGGTCTTAGGGGTGCTAAGACCCCTAGGGACACATTAGAATCATTCATATGGGTCAAAAGGAGTCATAGATTGACCTATGACCACCTTCGACACATTACATGATAACATATGTCCCTAGGGGTCCTAAGACCCCTAGGGACATATTAGAATGCTTCATATGGGTCAAAAGGGGTCATAGGATGACCTATAACACCCTTTCACCCATTAAATGACAACATATGTCACTAGGGGTCTTAAGACCCCTAAGGACATATTAAAATTGTTCTTATGGGTCAAAGGGGGTCATAGGTCACCCTATGACCCCCTTCGAACCATTACATAATGACCTATGTCCCTAGGGATCCTAGAACCCCTACAGACATATTAGAATGTTTCATATGGGTCAAAGGGGGTCATAGGTTGACCTATGACCCCCTTCAACCCATTAAATGATGACATATATCCCTAGGGGTCCTAGGACCCCTAGGGACATATTAGAATCATTCTTATGGGTCAAAGTGGGTCATAGGTTGACCTATGACCCCCTTCGACCAATTACATCATGACATATGTCCCTAGGAGTTCTAAGACCCCTAGGGAGATATTAGAATCATTCTTATGGGTCAAAAGTGGTCATAAGTCTCAACCTATTTTATGATGACATATGTCCCTAGGGGTCCTAGGACACCTAGACACATATTAGAATGCTTCATATGGGTCAAGGGGTGTCATAGGTTGACCTATGACACCCTTTGACCCATTAAATGATGACATATATCCATAGGGGTCCTAGGAACCCTGAGAACATATTAGAATAATTTTTATGGGTCAAAAGGGGTCATAGGTTGACCTATGACCCCCTTTGACCTATTACATAATGACATATGTCCCTAGGGGTCCTACGACCCCTAGGGACATATTAAAATCGTTCTTATGGGTCAAAGGGGGTTATAGGGTGATGTATGATCCCATTTGACCCATTAAATGATGACATATGTCCCTAGGGGTCTTAGGACCCCTAGGGACATATTAAAATCCTTCTTATGGGTCAAAGGGGGTCATAGGTCTTCGACCCATTAAATGATGACATATATCCCTACAGGTCCTAGGACGCCTAGTCACATATTAGAATTGTTCTTATGGGTCAAAGGGGGTCATAGGTTGACCTATGATCTCCTTTGACCCATTACATGATGACATATGTCCTTAGAAGTCCTAAGACTCCTAGGAACATATTAAAATCCTTCTAATGGGTAAAAGGGGGTCATAGGTCTTCGACCTATTACATAACGACATATGTCTATAGGCGTCCTAGGACCCCTAGGGGCACATTAGAATGCTTCATATGGGTCAAAGGGGGTCATAGGTTGATCTATGACCTCATTCGACCCATTAATGATGACATATCTCCCTAGGGGTCCTAGAACCACTAGGGACATATTAGAATCGTTCTTATGGCAAAAAGGGGGTCATAGGTTGACCTATGACCCCCTTCGACATATTGCAAGATGACATATGTCCTTAGGAGAACTAAGACCCCTAGAAACATATTAAATTCATTCATATGAATCAAAGAGCATCATAGGTTGACCTATGACCCCTTTCAACTCATTACATGATAACATATGTCCCTAGGGGTCCTAAGACCCCTAGGGACATATTAGAATTGTTCTTATAGGTCAAAGGTGGTCATTAGTTGACTTATAACTCACTTTGACACATTGAATAATGACATATGTCCCTAGGGGTCCTAGGACACCTCGAGACATATTAGAATGCTTCATATAGGTCAAAGGGTGTCATAGGTTGACATATGACACCCTTCGACCCATTAAATGACAACATATATAGCTAGGGGTAATATGACCACTAAGGACATATTACAATTGTTCTTATGAGTAAAAGGGGGTCATAGGTTGACCTATAACCCCCTCTAATCCATTAAATGATGGCATATGTCCCTAGGGGTCCTAGGACCCCTAGGGACATATTAGAATTCTTCATATGGGTCAAAAGGGGTCATAGGTTGACCTATGGCCCCCTTCGACCCATTAAATGACAATATATATCTCTAGGGGTCCTAGGACCCCTAGGGACATAATAGAATCTCTCTTATGGATCAACGGGGGTCATAAGTTGACCTATGACCCCCTTCAATCCATTAAATGATAACATTTGTCCCTAGGGGTTCTAGGACCCCTAAAGACATATTAGAATCATTCTTATGGGTCAAAGGGGGCCATAGGTCGACCTATGACCCCCTTCAACCTATTATATAATGTCATATGTCCCTAGGGGTCCTAGGACCCCTAGGTACATATTAGAATCATTCTTATGGGTCAAAGGGGATTAAAGGGTCATGTATGATCCCGTGTGACCCATTAAATGATGACATATGTCCCTAGGGGTCCTAGGACATTTAGGGTCATATTAGAATCGTTCTTATTGGTCAAAGGCATTTATAAGTTGACCTATGACCCCCTTCAACCCATTAAATGATGACATATATCCTCAGGGGTCCTAGGACTCTAAGGACATATTAGAATCGTTCTTATGGGTCAAAGGGGGTCATAGGTTGACCTATGATCGCCTTCAACCCATTACATGATGACATATGTCCCTAGGGGTCCTAAGACCCCTAGGGACATATTAGAATCCTTCTAATGGGTCAAAGGGGGTCATAGGGTGACCTATGACCTTTTTCGACCCATTACATAATGACATATGTCCATAGGGGTCCTAGAACCCCTAGGGACATATTAGAATGCTTCATATGAGTCAAAGGGCATCATAAGTTGATCTATGACCTTCTTCGACCCATTAAATAATCACATATCTCCCTAGGGGTCCTAGGACCCCTAGAGACATATTAGAATCATTCTTATGGCTCAAAAAGAGTCATAGGTTAACCTATGACCTCCTTCAAGATATTACATGTTAACCAATGACCCCCTTTGAGCCATAAGAACAATTCTAATATGTCCCTATGGGTCTTAGGACCCCTAGAAATATATTAGATTCATTCATATGAGTCAAAGGGGGTCATAGGTTGACCTATGACCCCCTTTGATCCATTACACAATGACATATGGCCTAGGAGTCCTAGGACCCCTACGGACATATTAGAATCATTCTTATGGGTCAAAGGGGGTCATAGGTTGACTTATGTCCCACTTCGACACATTACATGAAAAAATATATCCCTAGGGGTCCTAGGACACCTAGGGACATATTATAATACTTCATATGGGTCAAAAGGTGTCATAGATTGACCTATGATCCCCCTTCGATAGATTAAATGAAGACATATGTCCTTTGGGGCCCTAGGACCCCTAGAGACATATTAGAATCATTCTTATGGGTCAAAGGGGGTCATAGGTTGACTTATGACCCTCTTCGACCAATTAAATGATGACATATGTCCCTAGGGACCCCTAGGAGCATATTAGAGTCGTCCTTATGGGTCAAAGGAGGTTATAAGATGACCTATGACCCCATTTGATCTATTACATGATGACATATATCCCTAGGGTTCCTAGGACTCCTAAGGACATATTAGAATCATTCTTATGGGTCAAAGTGGGTCATAGTTGTACCTATGGCCCCCTTTGACCCATTAAATAATGACATATATCCTTAGGGGTCTTAGGACCCCTAAGAACATATTAGAATCATTCTTTTTTATCGAAGGTGGTACATCATGACATATTTCCCTAGGGGTCCTAAGACCCCTAAGGACATATTAGAATTGTTCTTATTGGTCAAATGTTGTCATAGTTTGACCTATGACCTCTTTCGACCGATTACATAATGACATATGTCCATAGGGGTCCGAGAACCCCTAGGGACGTATTAGAATGCTTCATATGAGTCAAAGGGCATCATAAGTTGATCTATGACTTGCTTCAACCCATTAAATGATGACATATCTCCCTAGGGGTCCTAGGATCCCTAGGGACATATTAGAATCGTTCTTATGGCTCAAAAGGAGGCATAGGTTAACCTATGACCTCCTTCAACATATTACATGTTAACCAATGACCCCCTTTGAGCCATAAGAACAATTCTAATATGTCCCTACAGATCTTAAGACCTCTAGAAACATATTAGATTCATTCATATGAGTCAAAGGGGGTCATAGGTTGACCAATGACCCCTTTTGATCCATTACACAATGACATATGGCCTAGGGGTCCTAGGACCCCTAGGGACATATTAGAATCATTCTTATGGGTCAAAGGGGGTCATAGGTTGACTTATGTCCCACTTCGACACATTACATGACAACATATGTCCCTAGGCGTCCTAAGACACCTAGGGACATATTAAAATGCTTCATATGGGTCAAAAGGTGTCATAGATTGACCTATGACCCCTTTCGATAGATTAAATCAAGACATATGTCCCTTGGGGTCCTAAGACCCCTAGAGACATATTAGAATCGTTCTTATGGGTCAAAGGGGGTCATAGGTTGACTTATGACCCCTTTCGATCAATTAAATGATGACATATGTCCCTAGGGGTCTTAGGACCCCTAGGGACATATTAGAGTCATCCTTATGAGTCAAAGGAGGTTATAGGATGACCTATGATCCCATTTGATCCATTACATGATGACGTATATCCCTAGGGTTCCTAGGACCCCTAAGGACATATTAGAATCATTCTTATGGGTCAAAGTGGGTCATATTTGTACTTATGACCCCCTTTGACCCATTAAATAATGACATATCCTTAGGGGTCTTAGGACCCCTAAGAACATATTAGAATCATTCTTTTGGATCGAAAGTGGTACATCATGACATATGTTCTTAGGGGTCCTAGGACCCCTAAGGACATATTAGAATTGTTCTTATTAGTCAAAGGTTGTCATAGTTTGACCTATGACCTGTTTTGACCTATTGCATGATGACATATGTCCCTAGGGGTCCTAGAAACCCTAGGGCCATATTAGAATTGCTCTTATGGGTCTAAGGGGGTCATAGTTTTACTTATGACCTTCTTTCACTCATTACATGACCACATATGTTCCTAGGGGTCCTAAGACCCCTAGGGACATATTAGAGTCATTCTTATGGATCAAAGGGGGACATAGGTTGACATATCACCCCCTTCGACACATTACATGATGACATATGTCCCTAAGGGGTCATAAGAACCCTAAGGGCATATTAGAATCATTCTTATGGGTCAAAGGGGGTTATAAGTTGACCTATGATCAATTTTGACCCATTACATGATGACATATGTCTTTAGGGGTCCTAGAATCCCTTGTGACATATTAAAATCATTCTTATGGGTCAAAGGTGGTCATAGGTTGACCTATGACCCACTTTGAGCCATTACTTATTGACATATGTCCATAGGGGTACTAGGACTGCTAGGGACATATTAGAATCATTCTTATGGGTCAAAGAGGGTTATAGGTTGACCTATGACCAATTTTGACCCATTACATGATAACATATGTCTTTAAAGGTTCTAGGATCCCTTGTGACATATTAAAATCATTCTTATGGGTCAAAGGGGGTCATAGGTTGACCTATGACCTCTTTCGAGCCATTACTTAATGACATATGTCCATAAAGGTACTAGGACCGCTAGAGATATATTAAAATCATTCTTATTGGTCAAAAGAGGTCATAAGTTTACCTAAGACCCCTTTGACAAATTACATAATGACATATGTCCCTAAAGGTCCTAGGAGCGCTAGGAATATATTAGAATTGTTCATATGGGTCAAAGGGGGTCATAGATTGACTTTTGATGCTTTTCAACCCATTAGATGATGACATATGTCCCCAGGGGTCGTAGAGACATATGTCATCATATAATTTGTCAAAGGAGGTCATAGGTCAACTTATGACCCCTTTTGACCCATTACATGACCACATATGTCCCAAGGGGTCCTAAGACCCCTAGGGACATATTAGAGTCATATGTCATCATGTAATTTGTCAAAGGGGGTCATAGGTCAACTTATGAGCCCTTTTGACTCATTACATGACCACATATGTCCCTAGGGGTCCTAATACCCCTAGGGACATATTAAAATTATTCTTATGGGTCAAAGGGGGACATAGATTGGCATATCACCCCCTTCGACCCATTATATGATGACATATGTCCCTAAGGGGTCCTAGGAATCCTAGGGACATATTAGAATTATTCTTATGGGTCAAATGGAGTTATAGGTTGACCTATGACCCCCTTCAACCCATTACATGATGACATATGTCTTTAGAGGTCCTAAGACCCCTAGTGACATATTAAAATCATTGTTATGGGTCAAAGGGGATCATAGGTTGACCTATGACCTCCTTCCAGCTATTACATGATGACATATGTCCCTAGGGGTCCTAGGACCCCTAAAGACATATTAGAATCATTCTTATGGGTCAAAAGGGGTCAACTTATGACATCCTTCGAGCCATTACATGACAACATATGTCCCTAGGGGTCCTAGGACCCCTAAATACATATTAGAATCGTTCTTATGGGTCAAAAGGGGTCATAAGTTGACCTATGACCCCTTTTGACAAATTACATGATGACATATGTTCTTAAAGGTCCTAGGAACCCTAGGGACATTTTAGAATTGTTCATATGGGTCAAAAGGGGTCATAGGTTGACCTTTGACGCCTTTCGACTCATTAGATGATAACATATGTCCCTAGGGGTCCTAGGATGCCTAGGCACATATTAAAATCGTTCATATAGGTAAAAGGGGATCATAGGTTGAGCTATGACACCCTTCTACCCATTACATTATGACATATGTCCTTAGGGGTCCTAGGACCCCTAGGGACATATTAAAATAGTTTTTATAGATCAAAAGGGGTTATAGTTCAACCTATGAACCCATTCGACACATTACATGATGACATATGTTCCTAAGGGTCCTCGAGACTTATTAGAATTGTTCTTATTGATCGAAGGGGGTCATAGGTTGACCTATGACCCCCTTGGACACATTACATAATGACATATGTCCCTAGGGGTCTTAGAACCCCTAGGGACATATTAGAATAGTTCTTATGGGTCAAAGTGGCTCATAGGGTGAGCTATGATCCCCTTCGATCCATTACATGTTGACATATGTCCCTAAGATTCTTAAGACCCCAAGGGATATATAAGAATCATTCTTATGGGTGTAAGGATGTCATAGGTTGACTTATGACCCAATTCTACACATTACATGATGACATATATCCCTATGGGTCCTAAGAACCCTAGAGACATATTAGAATGCTTCATATGGGTCAAAGGTTGTCATAGGTTGACTTATGACCCTTTTCAATCTATTAAATGATGACATATGTACCTAGCAGTCCTAAGACCCCTAAGGACATATTAGAATCATTCTTATGGGTTCAAGGAGGTCATAGATTGAACTATGACCCCTATGACCGTCTTCGACCAATTACATAATGACATATGTCCTTAGGGGTCCTAGGACCCCTAGGGACATATTAGAATTGTTCATATGGGTCAAAGGGGGTCATAGTTTGACCTATGACCCCTTTCAATCTATTACATGATGACATATGTTCCTAAGGGTCCTAGGATCTCTAGGGACATATTAGAATCATTCATATGGATCAAAGTGGCTCATGCGTAAACTTATGACCCCCTTAGACCCATATGAACAATTCTAATACGTCTCTAGGGGTCTTGGAACCCCTAAGAACATATGTCATCATTTAATAGGTCAAAGGGGATAATAAGTCACCCTATGGCCCCTTTCAATCCATAAGGATGATTCTAATATGTCCCTAGGGTTCCTAGGACCCCTTAGGAACATATGTCATCATGTAATTGGTCGAAGGGGGTCATAGATAAACTTATGACCCCCTTAGACCCATAAGAATGATTTTAATATGTCCCTAGGGTTCCTAGGATCTCTAGGGAAATATGTTATCATGTAATGGGTCGAAGCGGTTCACAGGTCAACCTATGACCACCTTTGACCCATAAGAATGATTCTTATGTCTCTAGGGATCCTAGGAACCCTAAGGCCATATGTCATCATGTAATTGGTTGAAGGGGGTGATAAGTCAACCTATGACCCCCTTTGACCCATATGAACGATTCTAATATGTCTTTAGAGATATATGTTGTCGTTTAACAAGTTGATAGAGGTCATAGGTCAACCTCTGAGCCCATTTGACCCATATGAAGTATTTTAATTTGTCTCTAGCGGTCCTAGGACCCCAAGCGACATATGTCATTATGTATTGGGTCAAAGGGGATCATGGGTCAACCTATGCCCCCTTTTGATCCATAAGAATGATTCTAATATGTCCCTAGGGGTCCTAAGACCCCTAAGGACATATATCATCATTTAATGGGTCAAATGAGGTCATAGGTCACCCTATAACCCCCTTTGACACATAAAAATGATTCTAATATGTCCCTAGGGGTCCTAGGACCCCTAGGGACATATGTAGTCATGTAATTGGTCAAAGTGGGTCATAGGTCAACCTATGACCCCTTTTGACCCATAAGAATGATTCTAATATGTCCCTAGGGGTCATATGACTCCTAGGGACATATGTCATCATTTAATGGGTCAAAGGGGATCATAGGTCAACCTATGACCCCCTTTGACCCATAAGATTGATTGCAATATGTTCCTAGGTGTCCTAAGACCCCTAAGTACATATGTCATCATTTAATGGGTTGAAGGGGGTCATAAGTAAACCTATGACACCCTTTGATCCATATGATGCATTCTTAGATGTCCCTAAGGGTCTTAGGACCCCTAGGGAATAATGTCATCATGTAATGTGTCGAAGTGGGTCAATTATCAACCTATGACCCATTTTGACCTATAAGAATGATTCTAATATGTCTCTAAGGGTCTTAGGACCCCTAGGGACATATGGTGTCATGTAATTGGTCAAAGGGGGACATAGGTCACCCTATGAGCCCCTTTGACTCATAAGAATGATTCTAATATGTCCCTAGGTGTCCTAAGACCCCTAAAAACATGTGTTGTCATGTAATGGGTCCAAGGGGGTCATAGAACAACCTATGACCCCCTTTGACCCATAAGAACAATTTTAATATGTCCCTAGGTGTCCAATGACCCTTAGGGACATATGCTGTCATGTAATGGGTTGAAAGGGGTCATAGGTTGATCTATGAGCCCCTTTGACTCGTAAGAATGATTCTAATATGTCCCTAGGGGTCCTAGGGACATATGTCATCATGTAATGGGTCGAATGGTGTCATAGGTCACCCTATGACCCCCTTTAACCCATAAAAATAATTCTAATATGACCCCTAGGGAGATATGTCATCATTTAAAGGGTCAAAGGGGGTCATAGGTCAACCTATGACCCTCTTTGACCCATAAGAACAATTCTAATATGTCTCTAAGAGTCCTAGGACCCCTTTGGACCTATGTCATCATATAATACATCGAAGGGGGTCATAGGTCAACTTGTAGGACCCCTAGGGACATATGTCATCTTTTAAAGGGTCAAAAGGGGTCATAGGTCAACCTATGGACCCCTTTAACTCATAAGAATGATTCTAATATGTCTTTAAGGGTCCTAGGATCCCTTTGGACATATCTTGTTATGTATGTGTCGAAGGGAGTCATAGGTCAACCTATCACCCCCTTTGACTCATAAGAAACATTCTAATATGTCCCTAAGGCATCATAGAACTCATAGGGACATATGTCATTATGTAATGGGTCAAAGAGGTTCATAGGTCCCTTAGACCTATAAAAATGATTCTAATATGTCCTAGGGTTCCAAGGACCCTTAGGGACGTACCTCATCATGTAATGGGTCAAAGTGGGTCATAGGTCAACCTATGACCACCTTTGACCCATAAGAATGATTCTAATATTTCTCTAGGGGTCTTAGGACCTCTAAGGACATATGTCATCATGTAATGCATCGAATAGGGTCATATGTCAACTTATGACCCCCTTTAACCGATAAGAACTATTCACATATGTTCTTAGGCATCCTAGAGACATATGTCATCATGTAACAGGTCAAAGGGAGTCATAGGTGAACTTATGAACCCATTTGACCTATATGAATAATTCTAATATGTCTCTAGGGGTCTTAGAACCCCTGGAGACAACTGTTGTTATTTAATGGGTTGAAAGGGATCATAGATCAACCTATGACCCCCTTCAACCCATATGAACGATTCTAATATGTCCTTAGGGGTCCTAAGAGCCATAGGGACATATGTCATCATGTAATTTGTTGAAAGGGGTCATAGTTCAACCTATGACACCCTTTGACCCATAAGAATGATTCTCATATGTCGCTAGGGGTCCTAGGGACATATGTCATCATGTAATAGGTCAAAGTGGGTCATAAGTCAACCTCTGACCCCTTTTGACCCATATGAACAATTTTAATATGTCCCTAGGGGTCTTAGGACCCGTAAGGACATATGTCAACATTTAATGAGTCGATAGGTCAACCTATGATCTTCTCTGACCCATATAAATAATTCTAATATGTCCTTAGGGGTCTTAGGATCCTTAGGGACATATGTCATCATTTAATGGGTCGAATGGGGTCATAGGTCAACCTATGACCCCTTTTGACCCATATGAACAATTCTAATATGTCCCTAGGTGTCTTATGACCCGTAGCAACATATGTCATCATGTAATAGGTCAAAGGGGGTCATAGATTGACCTATGACCCCGTTTGACCCATAAGAATGATTCTAATATGTCCTTAGGGGTCCTAAGACCCCTAGAGACATATGTCATCATGTAATGGGTTGAAGGGTGTCATAGGTCACCCTATGACCCCCTTTGGCCCATAAGAATGATTTTAATATGTATATGTTGTCATGTAAAGGGTCAAAGGGAATCATAGGTCAACCTATGACCCCCTTTGACCCATAAGAAAGTTTCTAATATGTCCCTAAGGTTCCTAAGACCCCTTTGGACATATGTCATCCTATAATTTGACCAATAAGAAGCATTAAAATATGTCTCTAGGGGTCCTAGGACCCCTAGGAACATATGTCATCATGTAATGGGTCAAAAGGGGTCATAGGTCAACATATGACCTCTTAGACCCATAAAAATGATTCTAATATGTCCCTAGGGTTTCGAGGACCCCTAGGGACATATGTCATCATGTAATGTGTCGAAGCAAGTCATAAGTCAAACTATGACCACCTTTGGCCCATAAGAATGATTCTAATATTTTCTTAAGATTTTTAAGACTCTTGGGAACATATGTCATCATGTAATGCATTGAAGGGGTTCATAGGTCAACCTATGACCCCCTTTGACCCATAAGAACGATTCTCATATGTCCCTAGGGTTTGTAAGGACATATGTCATCATGTAATGGCTCAAAGGAGGTCATAGGTCAACCTATGACCCTCTTTGACCCATATGAACAATTCTAATATATCCCTAGGGGTCTTAGGACCTCTAGGGACATATGTCATCATTTAATGGGTTGAAGGGGATCATAGGTCAAGCTATGACCCCTTTCAACCCATATGAACGATTCTAATATGTCCTTAGGTGACCTAGAACCCCTAGGGACATATGCTATCATGTAATGTGTCGAAAGGGGTTATAGGTCAACCTATGACCCCATTTGACCTATAAGAATGATTTTCATATGTTCCTAGGGGTCCTTGAGACATATGTCATCATGTAATTGGTCAAAGGGGGTCATAGGTCAACCTATGACCCCCTTTGACCTATTTAAACGATTCTAATATGTCCCTAGGCATCATAGGATCCTTAGGGATATATGTTATCATTTAATGGGTCAAAGGGGGTCATAGGTCAACTTATGACTCCTTTTTATCCATATTAACATTTCTAATATGTCCCTAGGGGTCTTAGGGATATATGTCATCATTTAATGTGTCAAAGGGGGTCATAGATCAACCTATGATCTCCTTTGACCCATATAAATAATTCTAATATGTCTCTATGGGTCCTAGGACCCCTAACGACATATGTCATCATCTAATGGGTCGAAGGGGGTCCTAAGTCACCCTATGACCCCCTTGGACCCATATTAATGATTCTAATATGTCCCTAGGGGTCCTAGGACACCTAGGGAAAAAAATTTCATGTAATGGGTTGAAGGGGGTCATATGTCAACCTATGACCCCCTTTGACCCATATGAATGGTTCTAATATGTCCCTAGGGGTCCTAGGACCCATAGGGACATATGTCATCATGTAATGTGTCGAAAGGGATCATAGGCTGACTTATGACCCCCTTCAACCCATAAGAATGATTCTAATATGTCCTTAGGGGTCCTAGGACCTCTAGGGACGTATCTCATTATGTAATGGGTCAAAGGGGATCATAAGTCAACCTATGATCCCTTTCGACCCATATGAATGATTCTAATATGTCCTTGGGGGTGCTAGGACTGCTAAGGACATATGTCGTCATGTAATGGGTCAAAGGGGGTCATAGGTCAACCTATGACGCCCTTTGACCATATAAACAATTCTAATATGTCCATTGGGGTCCTAGGACTCTTAGGGACATATGTCATCATTTAATGGGTCGAAGGGGGTCATAGGTCAACCTATGACCCTCTTTGACCCATAAGAATGATTCTAATAAATCCCTAGGAGTCCTAGACCCCTAGGGACATATGTCATCATTTAATGGGTTGAATGGGGTCATAGGTCAACCTATGACCCCTTTTGACCCATAAGAATGATTCTAATATGTCCCTAGGGGTCCTAAGACCCCTAGGGACATATGTCGTCATGTAATGTGTCGAAGGAGGTCATAGGGCAACCTATGACCCCTTTCAACCCATAAGAATGATTCTAATATGTCAGTAGGGGTCCAAGGACCCCTAGGGACATGTCGTTATGTAATGGGTCAAAGGCCTTTGACTCGTATATATTAATAATGTACATATATATTAATAACATACATATTAATATAATAATATATATTAATATCAGATATATATATAACATTATTATATTTAGTAAAAATAATAATAATATAGATTATATTTATAGATTATAATGAGAATAACATAATATATTATTATATATTAATATATGATATGTTATATCTTTACATTACGTTATTATATATATATATATATAATATATTATAATACATATTTACATAGTAATATAACAAAAATAATTTATAAATCATAAGCTATAAAATATTACGCTATAATATATATTACATTATTATATATATGTATATATATATAACTTTATTATATTTAATAAAAATATTACGTTAGCATATATATATTAATAACATAGTTATATATATATATATATATATATAACGTTATTACATATATTAATAACATATATATAAGGTTATTATATTTAATAAAAATATTACGTTATAATATATATATTTATTAATAACATACTTATATATATAATATTATAATACATATTTACATAGTAATATAACAAAAATAATTTATAAATCATAAGCTATAACTCTTAAATCCGGTTTTCCCTCCAAAATGGGTTGGGATTTCAAATTTCTCACCAAAATTCACCGAGCCATATTAGATATCCGATTTGAAATTCGATATCCATTTAGGATTGGTATTTACCAAGCCTACCCGGTCAACCCAAAAGATGTGTTTGAAGAGTGTTTTAGTGATACTCAAACTTCGGGTAGTCGTCTGACAATGTTATTTTGATCGAAATTGAATGAAACGAAAAAGTTCTTTTAATATCGCTCTCGAGAATCCATCGATATAATTTCTGTCAAATTATAAGTTTGATAAGTATTTATTAGTTAATTATCAATGAAGATTATTGTAAATTGCTGATTGACATACTGATTGAAAAATAGCTATAACTTTCAAACGGTATAACATTTTTTAAATCTAAAAGTTGCTTCACATTCTATGCTTCACCTAGTATAAGAAAAAAAAATTAAATTAAATTTGGTAAAATTTTCTATTAGTTAAGGTGGTCAGACACGGGAATTTTTTTTCTGAAAAAGTTTTGGTAGAAAATTAATATTTAATTATTTATTTAGAATAAAAATATCAAAAAATATGCGTCACATCCAGGCATGAGTCTACTTTTCATATCTATAATTATATTAAAAAATATTATCATTTGATTTTGATTAAGGTGGTCAGACATACACCTACTTTTTATTTTTGCCCTTAAATTTTTGTAGTACTGCATTAAAATTCAAACTTTTAACCAATCAATTATTTTTTTCTCTTGATAAGGCCTAGTAGTTTAGAAACTACATTCAATTTCCTACAGATTATTTTCTTACAACTTTTTGATATAAATTCCATAACCACTTTAAAATTATGTGTCAAGTTGACATAATCCTAATTTGTTGGTTTTTCACTGCCACTTAAGGCCATAGCTTGGTTGACCATGATCCTGCACATACCCAAAATTTGGACTCTATTCAAAATATTTTGACGAAAGAGCTCCTCCATGGTTTTTATGAGTTGATCTTTTAATTCATAGCCTTGCTCATTCCATCTTTTGACAAAAAAACTAAATTATTAGATAAAAAAAATTAGTTCAAGTTATGTACCTTGAATATATTACAAAAAATGGATGAACAAAAAAATATAGCAACCAATTATATCAAGCTACGTACCTTTTATGTAATGTGGCCCCAAATATCTTCAATGTTAAATCATAAAAAGTTTCATAAAAGAGATCATTTCCTACAAAAATAATCACAAGATCATTAGTCAAAAATGAGTTATGAATAAGTAAACTACAATATACTCTAAATAATTATAATCTTAAAGTACCCAGAAGCTTAGGCAATTTTAAGGGAATCATATCATTCTCAGTCATCACCAATGATGCCTCCAATGATCTAGTAGAAGTAACATAGTCTATACCAGAAAAGGATGGTAAATTATCACCTATACTAGTATATATTCTATCATCATGAGAAGGTTTACCTATCCCTACACAAAGTTAATCAATCAAGGGCTCAATATATGCATTCATATCTTTCTCTTGGTACTTACCTAGTTGAATGAACATAAAAAAAACATAATTACTATGAACATTTTGATATTGTATATATAAATTAATTTAGATGACTATTAAATGGAAAAATACCTTGTACAATCATTGCCAACATTATGTGCTCCCTCTTTACAGACATCTAAGGAGGAATGTTATTATTAATAACAAAAATATGCTAGACTGAGTAAACAAATCTCATCTCTCCAAATGAATTTACACCATCTACTGGCAAAGAAATATTCAAATTACGAAGTTCTTCTTTAAATACTGACCACCTATCTTCTATCTCCTTAAATTTAGAACGATCCATAGGCATTCATATAATGTCATCTTGACTTCTATTGTATGCATAGTAATCCATAAATTGTGCCAAGATAGTGCACCTGAATAATCATTGCAGATGGGGAATAATGAGAATGTACCAAAGAACCTTGTGAGGCACTTTTTTGTTTATTTGATATGATAAATATCTACTAATGTGAAAATCAGGGCATTGTGTTGCAAATTCATGTTATTTATGATATATAATATGATCATTGAGACATGCATATATTGTTTGATACTCCATTCAAATATCTTTCATAATGGTTGACAATTATTGGTAAGAGCGAGGTAGAAAGTTTAATGGTGGTAACAAAAACTCACCTATCAACCTATGAAAAAAATTTGTTAATATAAAAAATATTAATGGTACACTAACATAGAAGATGAAAAAATGATACTATACCTTAGCATATGTGATATTGCTACATTGGATATACCATTCATAACCTTGAAGTTTATCAACAATAATATAGTGGAGAGAAGCATTATTTGGGAGCCTTGGTAAAGGGGCTCGTATGCCTTTTCAATTACAAGTATATCAAGGTTCACTTCATTATCATGATTAGATATGCAACTATCATCATCTTTGTCATCTTCATCAATTGTGCTAGTAACATCTTCTTCAATCCTATTCTCTAGAACATTATCAGTTGAACCAATACCAACATCTTAAATTATGTTCTCTACCTCAAGATCATCTTCTTCCATGGGAGCATTACCTTCTACTTCAATATTTACACCTCCATGTTCTGCCAGTTCAAAATCCACATTCACCAAAGGATGAAAATCCTTTCCCCCTTTAATGTGATCATGTTGCCTACAATGTCTTTGAGTAGTTGTGATTAGAATTCTTTGATTCTTTATGCCCTTGCATTATTTGCAAGGATAATAACATTTTCCATCACCTTTTCTTTTGAATTGAGAGCACAATCTAGCAAGTGTCACCTTATTTTATTCTAGGTTCACATTGTTAGGCATGGATTTTGTTCACAAGAAAATATTTAGGCTATAATTTAAAATAATTAAATATTTAAATATTAATATCTCTTTAGTAAGGGTGGGATCTAAACAAATCAAATGAATTATATAATATAAAAATACAATAATAAGAAAAGCTTTCATTAAAAAAATATCACTATACAAAAATAGATATTCCACTTTACATAAAGTCATAGTTAGTGTCTTCATGGCAAATCATATGTCGTCTTTGTAGTAAATAATATTGGATGTGGGTCTTTACAATGTTCTACACCAGGTATTATTCACATTATTACATATTGAGATCAATGTAAACTAAGCTTAAAAAAATATATGGATGGATCTTCAAATTATCTATGATGCATATCTTCCTAACTAATATATGAATTTAATGGGACAATCAACAAGGAATAGAGAATACAGACTCAAAGCAACATTGATTTTTAGAAAACTCAATAACTAGCAAACAAAGTTGTTCTATTCATCATGTTTGGAATGCATAAATAATTATTGGTGCTTGAGAATCTAAAATCCTTGTTGCTATTAGCTTTGATTAGAGAATATATGGAAATTAATCCATACCAAACATATAACTAGTTTGATTTAATCCATAAGAAATGAAAATTTGACAAATATAGTAACATGTGAAATTGTTGTACACACAGACGAGTCTTAATATTATTATAGGTACAAGCATGCATGTGAGGTGCAAACTTGACCATAATGTTTGTATAGCATATAGATGAAAATAGAAATTTGCCTATTTTGAATATCTTAGTAGGGTGCAAACATGACTACTAGGTGTTCTTATTACACATGTTTTTATGAAAGTGGTGACAACAAAGAGTTGCATGTCATGTTCAAAAGATATGAATGAATATATAGCATTGTTCACTACTAGTGCTCGATTAAAATTTTGATGTGTGAATTTGATCAATAGGTGTTCTCATTATAATTAGTTACAAACAAAAAGTTTATTATGATGAATTCTTTGGAAGGGTTTAAACTTGACTAGTAGGTTTTTTATTAACCTTGTGAGATGCAAACTTGATCAATAGGTGCTATTGTGTAGAGGTGCAAATAGAAAGTTTCCTTTGTCAAAATAAAAAACAACAAATTGTGTATGTTTTTAGGGTAAAGTACCCTAGTGAATGTATGATCTCATTTTATTCAGTTAGGAAAGGTTTAAAGGTATTCTTTGTTGTTTGAGATTTCCCTCTCACTGATTCACACCATAACTAGTTCAAGAGCACCCCGATTTTGGCTTGAAAGACTCAAATTTGGGCCTTGATTATGGAATAAAGGTTCTTAATAACCTAAGTGTGTGATTTAACCTAAATTATTTGTTTAAATTGCATTTTTCATTCATTTCATTCAATTTCTTGTTTAAAACATAAAAAACCTTCCTAGGCAGTCAACGGTGATCAAACAACCACAACATGGTCATAAGGAATAAAATAAGGTGGAGTGTGGTGTAATGGTATTTGAAACATTATAAGCCTTCATTATTTCCTCCTTTGGTGGAAAGGAAGCCCAAAGTCTTAATGAAATTGTAATTTTTGTGAAAATTGACGAATTGCAAAAAATGACAAAGTTACCATGTTGCAACTTTGTGCAACCTTGGAGAAATAGGTAAGATATTTGAAATGTGAGATATTTTCACCTTTCCCAAGGTGTTAATGATATTAAAAATCCTATTTAATTCTTTTTAAAAGCAATTATATGGGTTGGGAACAAGGTTTTGTTAAACTAAATTTTAAAAATTGAGTTTTACCAACAAATTTGCTACATCTTATTGCTGTTCACATTTTTGTTGTTCAATTTTCCTAATGGCATATTGGGTGTTAGTGATAAGGTCATAAGGGAAATAAAGGAGGTTGCAAACCTAGGTCACTACGCAAATGGAAAAATAGTATTCATAAAATTGTGTTTTTTATGTTTGGATTCAGAATATGAATGTATGATCTCAATCAATAGATTGTCCTACACATTAAATAGTAGACAAATCGATGTACTAGGTCTGATGTGTTTGGAGAATGATATGCTTCTAGAATTTTTTTCTATCAAGTTTTCATATTGCATTATATTTTCTTAATCATATTTCTGCATTACTGGAGTTTAGATTCTTACATAGCTTCATTCTCAAATTATCCTACTATAATGCCACTAGAGCAAGCTAGTTTGGAAGGTTTATTTATTTGTATGTGTTTTGACATTTTTTGATGAAATGCCCACTTAAATATTCCACTCAATGAATAAAAATTACATCAGTACTTACACACTTCCTTAAAGAATTAAATTGTTCAAAGCTTTTAAAATAAAAATTGTAAACAAGATGGCACATAAAGTTGAGTTCCTAGGTTAAAATTATTTATCTTCATAAAAACTTGTATATATAATTGCTAATTCTCTTACCTGGTTTTTGTCATTGCATGTAGTGACAAGCTCCCTCACATATGCAACAAGAAAATTAAACATAATAGTTACAAAATTAGCTCTTAGATTGCTTGTAACGGTACTAACATATATGTATTATATCCCACCATAGAAATGAATAGTAGAATTTCCATGTTAACAACAAATAATGGTGACAAACTTGAATAAGAATTGTAAACCATTTTAAACTTCTTTTCTAGGCTCAAGTAGCTATTTTTCAAGTACCTTATCTCTTATTTATCTACAACCATGAAGCAAAAAGAAGGTCCAAAATTTATATTATGAGGACAAATAACATGATTCAAATCTCGAAAAAAGTGACCTAAGCTTTCACAGCCTGCATAGGTAAAGCTTCATCATTGATACTCTTTTATGTTTCCCTAACCCCATGTAAAACCTACAAATATGTAAAGTATGACCTTTGTAATCCTTCTTTACTATTAGTACAATTGGCATAAATAATACCCTTGCTACTCATAGTAGTGCAACATATTTTTCTAGCATCCGCACGTACCCACAAGTTTTAACTAAGATGCCCTATGCTCACAATCTAATCAAAGAAATGCCATCTCTTGATGGTATTCACAACAACAATTAATGCAAGTAGTGCACAATTACTACATACTTTATAACAATGGTGGTGTACAAATTTAATCTTCATGGTGGTAAAAAAATATGATAAACCAAACACTATAGCAAGCATGAACATGCACTCAACACCTGTGATTTGAATTTCCTGATAATTTGTAATTAATCAATGGAATAACCCTCAACCCTTGAATCATGGATATTTTATTACTGTTAGCAATCTAAATAAATTTGAAATTTTTTATTACCTACACACATGGAGCAAATATATCACAATGAATCAAGACTCCATCTTTTTCTTTTACAACAATCTTCCTCATAGGGATTTTGGTTTGCAGTTTTAGAGATTTTCTCACCTTTACTAGACCAAGGCACCAAACATGGGATTTGAATTGAAGATATACTAATAAGTGAAGGTGGAAATGAATTTCTACTCCACTAATACAAAGATATAAATATTCATGCAGATTGAAATTATTCAATCAAAATTTACTGACTTTTTTCTCCATTCCATTCTCCAAAATGAATGTAGGAGTTGATAGCTTACTTGACTGATGCCACACTTTTTATTTCATGTAAATAATATGGTGCAAAACCCATCCCCCACACTTGTCATCTAACAGATACAAAATGAAATGTTTCCTTTTCTTTTTTTCTTTATCTCTCGACAACATCAAAATTTTCACAGTAAACTTAAGTGTAATTGAAATTTCGATGAACATACTTATGTTTGGTCAAAATTTTGACCTTTTTAGGATCATACTAAAAAAAAAGTGGATTTAACAAGCCAAATTGGCTTGTCATCAAAATATTCATCAAAAATGGAGGCCTAATGTACTAGTGTAAGAGTCCCTAAGCACTATGTCATTGCTCATCATTTTTGGGATAAAATCACATTCTGACATCATTAAATAACTCAAAATTATACTTTAAAATTTTGGTACCAACACAATCTTCTTCATGTGCAAGCATCAAAATTCAAACCATCCTCAAAAAATTCCTCATTTTGGTCAACCTTGGTCAAACTAGCTAAAAAATGCTCAATCTAGATTAACAAAATTCATCAACTTTCTTCCTATGCTACTTCACTTCTTCTTAATCAAATCTATCAAATCTTATTATTCTATACTATGATTCATCTTTAGACAAATCATTAATGATATCAGCATCTGATTTTACTTCTAAGGGCACAAGATGAATCCATAACTTCAATCTGACTACTATCTCAAGTCCTCGTCACTAGGGGCATTCTTATCAACAAATCTCAAGTCCTCATCACTAGGGGCATTTTTATAACTAGGTGAATCTTAGTTCATCAAACCATATCCAATTGAATGTCCTAATCAATATCATCAACTACTAATCACTCTTCAACTTTAGTGATCTTTGACCATTCTAAGTCAAGTTTGACCTGAATATCAATCTCAAATATGAATTTTGACCACTCTAAATTATAAATTAAGAATCTCTTTCATGATTGAACATTATAAGCCAAAATATTTCTAAATTAGAAACTTTTGACCATTCTAAGTCATAAGTTTAAGATATCAATAGACCTTTGATCATTCTAAGTCAAAGTTGACACTCAATCAACTTTAGTTTGATCAAGTTCAAAGTTGTTTGTAATCAATTTCATATTCAATAGACCATTGACCATTATAAGTCAAAGTGGATGCTCAATAAACTTTAGTTCAATCATTCCCAATCACTCCCAATCAAGGATACTAAATGAGTCTGTCACCTCCTATAAAGACTCTATCTAACAGAATTTGTGTGGAGTTGAACTCAACTCTTCCTCATCCTGGGAATATCTATAAAAGATGGACTTCAAACCTTCATTTCTCATAATAAGATAAGATGTATGTGTAATTGAAGAGTTAGATTACAATGCTAGAATTTCTTTAGAGATGTTGTGCATTAGAATTTGTTGAGATTATTTCTTTTTTGGATCATATATATTTCATTAGCTTTCATCTTTCATTCGTCTAGTTTTCATGCATACTTGCATACAAAAATTACAAAAAAAATAGCTTAGACTTGCACTCATACTAAAATCCTTTGTTTCAATAGTATCTAGTCAGTTATACAACTTTGGATTTGAGAGCTACAAACTCCTATTGATTAGAATGCAATAAGTCTCTTTTACGTGCTATTTTTCATATTGTTTAATTTTTATTTTTGGCTAACCATGGATTTAATGATTTATTAAAGTGTGGTGTTTATAGATACAGGTACCATCTTTCACACGCATATATCTATCTAAAATTTTGCACACAAATTATGCTACATCTATCTTCTTTGCACTTGTCAGTGTTCATCTTTTTTTAATCGCTCTTAATTCATCATGAATTGTTCTATCTACTTGATCTTGACTTATCTTCTTGGATGGTTGGTGTTTTATCTTTTTTTTATGGGCTCTAATTCATGTCAACTTTGTAGGATTTGATCAAATATGTCAATCAAATACATGAAGCCCAAGAATACTTGCATGTGCAAAACCTGTCATAGAGAAGAAAAAGATAAGAAGAGGTAAGGGTTTTATCTGAAAAACATGCAAATTGTATTCAGATGGAGAAAATATTATTTCATAGATCAATTAATTACAAAGAAATCAATCCTTATAAAAGGAGATCGAAACTCAAAAAGGGTCACCTAAAGCCTAAAAAAGATAAGTTGCACATTATAATTAATATAAAATATTAATTATATGCACCTAAGAGATAGCTTAAGAAAACTAGAGTAATAGGAAACTTATTTTAATTAATAATTTCTCTAACAACCCCCCCCCCCCCTTCTTAAGTAAAGCTTAAGAGGTAAGCTAACCTAGCACAACTATGAAAGAAGAAAAATGGGTCCTAGCAACAAGGCCTGATGAGGTACCCAATCACAAAAAAATCTCTATGTAATGGAAAAATAGAGAAAACCACATGGGAAAAACCCTACTCCAAAAAGAGATAGCAAAGAATGTTCTAGAAGATAGGAACAAAGAGTGATCATGAAGAGAACCACTGAAGCATGAAGAAGTTGCAAACTCTATTAAAAAGAAGTTCTTGATCTATAGGACCTCAAAGTAGGAACAAAAAGAAGAGTGTCTATATGGTAGATGATCCATCTCACTGAAATGCATAGGCATCTAGCCACTATAAATGCCTAGTACATAGGATCAAATACTAAATACATAGCTCACTCCAATGAACCAAGAAAGCATTAGAAACAATAGATGAACCCCCCTTAATGCAGACAAGGGTGAGGTGATAGGTAACTAAGAAAGTGGGCCAAAAAACTCCTACAAAACAGTAACCAGGCATATCGAGAGTGAGTTACAAACACCTATAAAGGCATGTGTGATGCAGAAGCATCTAGTGGTATAAGGGCAATCTTGTATCACCCAAAAAATTTCTTAGAAATAGTTTCTATTTAATGTGTTTTCATTTCTGGATACACATTTGGGTCAAATAAAAGTTCCAACTCTCATAGTTCCACTATAAGTTTTTAAGTACCTTGGGATACATGTAAATTTAGAAAATGAGTTATTTTGTAATCGAGCCAAAATTATGATGAATTAGAGGGTGTAATTTGGAGGTATGATTGTACTTGTAATTTAAATTCAGGTCAAAAGGCTTTACAGTTAGAAAGTTATTGTAGCTCTAATTTTTCTGGAGACCTCCTAAGAAGGCTTCAAAGTTAGATATGGAGAACTAAATGGCCTCATACGGGGCTGAAAAAGGAGACAATTGAAGCTGATCCATAGGGATATAGAGTGCTTCAAGAGCTTTTTGAAAATGTAAAAAGTTCATCAATCAGAGTTACAATTCAAAAGTTATGCCTCCCAAAAGTTGGACTACCATTTCTAGATTCTTCTAATTTACAATGACTTCTAACATGATTTCTTGAACCTTTTTTTTTGGCAGTGGATGCCAACTAGCATATTCTATAATTTATTCCTAACCCTAAACCATTTGGGGCTTATTTAAGAACATTTCTAGCATTATAAAGGCAGCTCTTAGTAGAGTTAGAGAGAAGGTACTATGTGGAGGGTTTCTTTCTCCAGAATCATACTATTGTAAGCCCATAGGGCATTTATTTTCATTGATAATAATATTTCCCTTTTCTTGTGTGTTCATTCTAGTCTTTGGTTGTTTCTCCATCAAGTGGTATCAGAGTAGGTTTTCCTGAGTGTGTAGACAGAGCACCGACTATGAGGCAATTTGCACAGAACTATGTGGTTTTGGGTTTGAGAAAAGAAGATGCCTCCATGAAGGGAATGTGGTGGAAGGGCCAAATTTATTACTCTTGATGCTAGAGCCCTCTAGAGACAAGTTCAAGCATTGCAGGAGGAGATAAGCAGAGGACTGAATGTTGCTGTAGGAAATGAAAGTGAGGAAGAAAATGAAGAAGAAGAAAATATTTGACAAGAAGGGGAAGATGAAGGGGAAGTCCTAAATTAGGCAGAGGAGAGGCTTTTTAGGGCCATTTCTAAGCTTAGAAAAAGACCTAAAATTGATGTGGGTATGTTTTTGGGAACCCTAAACTTAGATGGGTTGATTGATTGGATCAATGAACTAGAGGAGTATTTTGAGTATGAGGATATTAGAGACCCTAAGAGGGTTAAATTTGCAAAGGCCATGCCAAAATTTTGTGGCAAGAGGTTTAGCTAGAAAGGAATAGAAGAGGAAAGGAGAAAATCACAAGGTGGGATCGCATGGTGGACAAACTAAAGAAGTAGTTCATTCATTTTGATTACAAGCTTGATTTGTTCAAGAAAATGCAATGGTTAAATCAAGTAGAAAAATCTATCCAAGAATATACAGAGGAATTTTATCAACTTCTTATTAGGGTAGGGCATGTAGAAGCTAATAAATAGAAGGTTTCTTGTTACCTCAGTGGATTACGACCTAGCATTTAGGAGGATTTAAGTCTAGTTAGAATGACTAGCATTGAAGAGGCATACCAATTTTCCCTGCGAGTTGAAGAGAAGCTAAACAAAAAGTTTGATGGAAGGAAAAGAGGGTGTGGTCAAGGAGGAAGGGTGGTGATAGATCATTTGAAGGCCAAAATGAGATCTAGAAGAAAAATGAATATGTGCATACTAGTAGGAACCAGAGGAATGAGGGTTTCAACCACTCTTGTGATCAAAACTTTGGAGATCAGAGAGGAAGAGGTAGAGGATGTGGACAAGGATCAGGAAGAGGAGGCTTCTATGGTACCTATTTTCCTTGCAATGAAGAAGGTCATCATGCCTTTGAATGCCCTCAATGACAAGGAAGGATAGATAGGAGAGTTGATGGTCAAGAAAGGGTTGCTCATGTGCATGAGGATGCATAGTCATCACATTCTAAGGATGCAAAAAGAGGAGAGGTTCTCATAAATGAAAGGGTCTTACTAAGTGGTGAGACTAAACATGGACAAAGGAGGAGTTTGTTTTGTACTAGGTGCAAGTGCGAGGATAAGTGTTGTGATGTGATTGTTGATGGTGGCAACACTGACAACTTGGTGTCTAAGAAGATGGTCACTAAGCTAAAGCTCAAGAGGGAGAAACACCCCCAACTCTATTGAATTGCTTGGGTGAAGGATGATCATAAGGTCCTAGTCAGTGAATAGTGTTTGGTGAAGTTCAAGATTGGGAATTACCATGATGAAGTTCTTTGTGACATTATTCCAATGGATGTTTGCCATTTATTGTTGGGAAGACTGTGGAAATTTGATAGGCATGTTGTACATGATGGTCCTACAAATACATGCTCTCTAACAAAGGATGGAGTTTGCCAAAAACTAAAGCCCTTGGTAAAGGAATGTAAAAAGGTATGTAGTAGTGCTAGGATATGTCTTGTTGATGGAAGAAAATTTTTGGATGGTATGAAACATCATCATATATGTTATGATTTGATTCCTAGAAAAGATAAGGAAGGTAGTAGTGAAATTCCACCTAAAGTTTTAGGCATATTAAGTGAGTATGGAGATGTCACCTCTAATAACGTTCCAAAAGGGTTGCCACCAATAAGGCAGATCAGTCATTAGATAGATTTAATCCTTAGAGCTAGTTTTCCTAACAAGGCTACTCATAAGATGACTCCTACTAAAACTAAGGAGCTAAACAGACAAGTTTAGGAGCTATTAAGGAAGGGTTTGATTTGAGAGAGCCTAAGTCCATGTGTAGTACCTACAATATTGGTACCAAAGAAGAATGGAGAGTGGAGAATGTGCATAGAATCCCACACTATAAATAGAATAACCATCAAGTATAGGTCTCCTTTGCCAAGAATGGATGATCTTATGGACTACTTGAGTGGAGCTCAGTACTTTACATAGATAGATCTCAAGAGTGGCTATCACCAAATATGAATACAAGAGGGAGATGAGTGGAAGACTACATTCAAGACCAAGGAAGTTTTATATGAGTGGTTAGTCATGCCCTTTGGACTGACCAATGTGCCAAGCACCTTTATGCAGCTTACGAATGAGGTACTAAAGAAGTTCTTGCAAAAAAAAATTATTGTCTATTTGGATGATATTTTAATTTTTAGTAAGACTTTGGATGAACATTTATTGCACATTTGTAGTGTCCTTGAAAGGTTGAGGGAAGAGAAAATGTTTATTAATTTGAAGAAATGTAGTTTGTAAAAAAAGAGTTAGTCGACTTGGGGTTTGTTGTATCATCTGAAGGTCTCAAAATGGATCTAGAGAAGGTAAAGGCCATCTTGGAATGGACTACTCCAAGGTCTCCTACTAAGGTGAGATTATTTCATGGTCTAGTTAGTTTTTACTGAAAGTTCATTAAGAATTTTAGTGACATATGTGCACCCCTGATTGAAACAATGAGGGGGAATAGGAAAGAGTTCAAGTGGACTACAATAGCTACAAGGAGTCTTGAATTGTTGAAGAAGAAGGTGACAAAGAAACCTATGTTGGCACTTTTAGATTTTGATAAAGTGTTCCAGGTAGATTTTGATGCTAGTGGCAATGCTATTGGAGTTGTATTGAGCCAAGAAGGTAAGCCTATAGCATATTTTAGTGAAAAATTGAATGATGCAAAGAAGAAGTATTATGTTTATGATCAAGAGTTCTTTGCAATCATTCAGGCCTTAAAGAAATGGAGGCATTATTTATTGCCAAAATAATTTGTCTTGTATACTAATCACTAGGTATTGCAATACCTAAATAGACAAGATAAATTGAACTAGAGACGTATGAAGTGGGTAGAGTTCTTGTAGAGCTATACATTTGTGTTGAAACATAGAAGTGGAAAGTCTAATAGGGTTGTAGATGTGTTGAGTAGGAGACAATAGTTGCTTATAGCAATGCAGGTTGAAGTGGTTGGGTTTGATGAACTCAAGAATCTATACCATGAGGATCCTAATTTTGTTGAAGCATGGAAGGCTTGCAAAGAACCTGTTACTCTAGATAGAACTAGGTGGCTAGATTATTTGATTTAGGATGGTATGCTATTCAAGGGTAGTCAATTATGCATTCCAAGGAGTTCCATGAGGGAAAAATTGATCAAAGAGAAACACAGTGAGGGAATGGTAGGACACTTTGGTTGAGATAAGACCATTTCCATTCTTAGAGCACACTAGTTTTGGCCTCAAATGTCACAAGATGTGAAAAAATTTGTGAAAAGTTGTGAAATATGCCAAGCAGCCAAAGGATTTAGTCACAATACTGGACTTTATCAACCATTGCATGTTCCATCAAAGCCTTGGGAGGACATAAGTATGGATTTTGTTCTTGGATTTTCGAGGACACAAAGGGGTAATGACTTAGTATTTGTGGTTGTTGATAGGTTCTCCAAGATGGGACATTTCATCCCATGCCACAAGACTCATGACAATGTACATATTGCAGATTTGTTTTTCAGAGATGTGGTGAGACTACATGGTCTCCCAAAGAGTATTGTTTTTGATAGAAAGTATTATTTTTGACAGAGATACTAAATTTGTGGGGTATTTCTGGAGGATTTTATGGAAGAAGTTGAGGATTTTCTGAGCTATTTAGTGGGAGGTAAGCCCAAGGGGTGGGATTTCATTCTGCCACAAGTAGAATTCACTTACAATAACTCTGTAAATAGGAGTACTAGTAGATCACCATTCCAAATTGTGTATGGGAGTAGCCCAAGGACTACACTAGAATTGATAAAGATGGAGAAAGGGGAGAGGACAAGTGTCGAGGCAGAAGAATTTGCTAAACATATCAAGAGCCTAAATGAGGAGGTCCATGTACACATCACCAAGATGAATCAATAGTATAAAGCTAGGGTAGATCAAAGGAGGAGACATAAGGAGTTCCAAGTAGTGGATATGGTTATGGTACATTTACAAAAGGAACAGTTTCTAGTGGGTACTTACAACAAGCTAAAGATGAAAAAATTTGGCCCTTAAATTTTTTTGAAGAAACATGACTCAAAAAATGCATATGAGGTGGAGTTGTCAAATAGGATTCACATTTCTCCTATCTTCAACATTGTAGACTTAATAGAATATCATGATGATGGTGCAGATGAGGGGTTAATGTTGGAACCATGTCCAATTCCTACTTCTAAGAAGGAGGAGATAGAAGAGATTCTGGATAGTTGTGTGGGTAGGAGTACCTAAAATAGATAGTATGAAGAGTACCTGGTGAAGTGGAAAGGATGACCAATAGAGGATTCAACTTGGATATCAGCAGTGGAGGTTGCCCATTTGGGTTTTCCTCTACCATAAAGTGACAGGGTCACTTTTCAATCTACCCCAAGTGTTTTATGCAAGAGTATCTAGTGGTGTAAGGGAAATCCTATATCACCAAAAAATATTCTTGGAGATAGTTTTTATTTAATGTTTTTTCATTTCTAGATACCCATTTGGATCGAATAAAGGTTCCAACTCTCACAGTTGCACTATTAGTTTTTTGGGTTAGAATTTTATCAGTTTATAAGCACCTTGGGATATGTGTAAATGTAAAAAATGAGTTATTTTTTAATTGAGCCAAAATTATCATAAGTTAGAGGGTGTAATTTGGAGGGATGATTGTACTTATAATTTAAAAGACTCCAAAAAAAAGAATTAGGTCAAAAGGCTTTATGGTTAGAAAGTTATTACAATTTTAATTTTCCTGAAGACCTCCTAAGAGCACTTCAAAGTTGGATATGGGGTACTAAATAGCCTTGTATAAGGCCAAAAATTGGGGGACAAGAAAAGTTGGTACATAGAGATGTAGAGAACTTTGAGAGCTTTCCAAAAATGTAAATGGTTCATCGATCGAAGTTACGATTCAAAAGTTATGCCTCCCAGAAGTTGGACTACCATTTTTAGATTCTTCTAATTTTACATCAACTTCTAACGTGATTTCTAGAACCTTTTGTTTTGGCAGTGGATGCCAATTGGCATATTCTAGAATGTATTCCTAACCCTAAACCATTTAGGGCTTATTTAAGAACATTTCTAGCATTTTAAAGGCAGCTCTTAGTGGAGTTAGAGAGAAGGAACTGTGTGGAGGATTTCTTTCTCCAAAATCATACTATTGTAAGCCCATAGGGTATTTTTTTCATTGATAATAATATTTTTCTTTTTTTGTGTGTTCATTTTGGTCTTTTGTTGTCTTTCCATCAATGTATCACCAACACATCATGGGGCTAATATCGTGGAAGTGACACTAACTTGACAAAGGAAGAGGGCACTAAAAGGAAATCAACTATCCCCCTATGGCACTTTATAATACAGTGTGAGTACAATAAATCAAAATGATGAAAAGGATCCCAAAACATATGGAGTGGCACTTTATCTCAGTGTGTTTACATAAAAATTCTTACAAATGATATCAAAAATGATTAGAAAGGAAAAAAATTTGATACAATAGATAGTACAGTCCAGAACCAAAGATCCCATGCCATGAAAATGATCCTTAGACCTAGAACACCCAAGATATCTACCATAGATTAAAAATGCCAAAACCATGAAAGAAAGAGCATGGGGTAGAATCTAAAAGAAATTATAGCATTTCTAAAAAAGTAGACAAAACTAGCTTTCCAAAAATATAACGTTTTCAAAAAATGAAGATGGGACACACAAGATAGGCCTTTCAGAGTGAAAAATTAAACATTTGGCTTTGACTAACAAAATAGGCAACTAAAATACATCAAAACCAACAAAACTCCTACACCACTATCTCTGTCTCAGAACTAGCTTTCTGAAAATTCTTTTGGATCAATAAAAGACCTCTATATGCTCAAGTTAAGACAAAAAAACCAACAAGGCCCCTGAAAAAGAAAAAAAAAATTATTTTTTCAATAAAAAAGTTTTAAAACTCCCACACCACCGGTGGAGTGGTGGTTGGGCGATGAGTGGGTGGTAGTTGGGTGATCATAGGGCCAAGCTACTTGCAGGAGACTGGTGGGTAGACTACTAGCAAAGCCACCAGCAAAGCCACTGAGGGCCATTGTGTAGCTACTGGGCAAACTGCAAAGCAGTGACCATAGTGGCACCACTAGTGGTTAATTTTTTTGCAAATTTTTCAAAAATTGTGCCTCGTAATGCATGTCAGAGGTCATATGACACTATTAGGAAAAAAAATTTGTTGGATACAATTGTTCAATTGTGTGTTGTCTTTGATGTTACAAAAACATAATATCAGTTGGTAGACAGAGTCTACCGAGCTCAATTGGTCAGCAAAGAAAATTTTAGAGTCTATTGAGCATTCCTAAAAATTACTCTGTGGAAACAATTTCTACCAAGTTCACTCAGGCATTGAAGGATGTTGGTACAGAAGTCAGTGGTAACCAAGCTCACAAGGTTAGCAAAGGAAAGTCAATGTTTACTGAGTTCACTTGGTCTCAAGAGGATTTTGTAGAGTTCGCAGTGTTCATTGAGCTTCAATTGGTTAACACTAGAAATTAGTTCAGTGTTTACCGAGCAAGGTCAACCAATGAAGGATTTCATTATTTTTGGAAATAAAGTTTATTTATTTCATGTAATAATTTAAGCCGACTGATGTAATAATTTTTGGTAATTATAACTTGTAAATGAGCTGACTGGATAATCTGAAAGGTATATATGAAAGGTCAAGTTGTGAATTCTAAATTTTAATGAGCGAGCATGCAAGTGTGTTGATTATGTGAAGAGGAAAGTGTGAGTGAATTTTGAAGAAGGATTAGATATCCTTGAGGAACAACAAAATTTTATTTGATCAAAGAGGATCTAGTGGAGCATAATAGAGATCTGTATCAGCAATTTAGTTGCATCTCATTCAAGTCTATTCATTTTTACTTTCTCACCATTGTAGCAGTGATTTCTAAATCTCCTAATAGAGTTGGTCTAATATGCATTTTGTAAATCCTCTAACAAGGTGACAATTCTATTGAATTATTCTAAAGTCCTCTAGCAATGCCACTCCTAATAGGATAATTAAATCCTTTAATATGGTCACACCTAATAGTGTGTTTTGTAACCTTTAACATAGTTGGCTCCTAATAAGGCTCACTTCAGAAGACTGAAAATTAGTAGCTAGTTACTTGGTGGTTTTTCCCATATTGGGTTTCCATGTTAAATCTGGTGTCTCATGTGTTGATGTTATTTCTTTTATGGTTGCATGTTAATCACTATGAATGTTTAAGTTCTGTTAAAGATAACATACATTGCATCTACCGAGTTACAACATTTTTTCGTATAGCTACTGAGTGACACTAGTAACTAGTTTTATAAGATGTCTAAAGGATTTGTGGATTTATTCTATGGTAACTGATTCACGCCCCCCCCCCCCCCCCCCCTCTTAGTTACTCCATCTATATTTCGAACAATTGGTATCAAAGCTTTTGGTTCTTGCAGGAAGGATTTCAAGGACCTAAGTTAAAGATAAAGATGTCTTACAAGAGGAAAATTCCAAGGCTTAATAGGGTAACTTTTTAGCATGGCAAGGTCTCGTGAGATTCCCTCTAGCTTCCATTAGAGATTTAGGATTGAAATATCTTGATGAAGAATATACAACTCCTGCTAATACATTATTTGTCAATGACATTTCTAAGAAGAAGACTCATAACACCATGATAATAGACATTGCATCAGCCCTAAGCTATGAAGAATTTGATGATATCAAGGATTGCAAAACTGCCTTTGCTATGTGGAACAATCTAAAAGATATCTATGGAGGTGATGACAATGTGAAGAGACTCAAAGTAGAAAGTCTAAGAGGAAAATTTGACTAGATGAAGATAAGAGAGGATGAGAACATTACTAAATATGTTGAAAGAGTCAAAGAAAGCATCAGTGCAATCAAGGCTTCTGGAGAAGATATCAAGGAAGAAACAGTTGTAAGTAAAGTTCTTAGAACATTGCTTCCCATTTATGCAATTAGATTTTCTATTATTTAGGAAAGAAGATGTGAAGAAAATCATAAGATAAATTTAGAGGCCATAGTAGGAAGATTGATTGCATTGGAGCTAGATAACTATGACAACTATGTTCCAGCTTCCAAGAACATTGAATCAGCATTTGAAGCCAAGCTTTCACTCAAGGAAAAAGGGATGAAAATAAAGGAATCTCAATTAGAAATTGAAGAAGAATCAAAAGAAAGTTCTAACGGTGATCTTGAGGTGGTTGAAGCTCTACTTGTGAGGAAATATTCTAGAGGTAAAGGAAAATACAAAGGTAAGGTTCCTCTAATCTATTTGTCATGTAAGGAAATTCTTCATATTGCTACTAGGTGCCCAAACAAGCAAAACAAGGATGAAAAGAAAGGTCACAAGTGTAATGGCAAGAAAGACTTCAAATAATTCAAGGAAGAAGGTAAGAAAGCATGTTTCATGGCTAAGGATTCTAAGGATTCTGGTAATAGTGAAGATAAAATTGTTTACATTGCTATGAAAGATGAATCTAATAATGATGAGGAAGATGAGATGGCACTTATCTCTCATGTAAGCAAAAATGATACATGGATCATAGACAGTGGTTGTTCTCATCATATGACTGGTGACAAAACAAAGTTTGAACTTTTTGAGGACTATGATGGTGGTAGTGTGAGGTTTGGTAATAATGAACCTTGTTATATAAAAGGAAGCGGAAGAATCTCACTAACCAAAGAGCTTGTATGTGATAATGCCTATTGGGTTGAAGGACTAAAACATAATTTTTTGAGTGTGGCATAGCTAATCAATATTGGATTCAAAGTGGAATTCATGCATGGAAAGGCAAGACTGTTGGATGAAAAAGGAAAGCTAATTGGATTAGGCATACAACTAAAAGGTAACTTGTTCTATCTTGAACTTGGTGAATGCTCATGTTTTATTGCTCAAGTTGAAGAAAGTTGGTTATGGCACAAAAGGTAATGTCATGTGAATTTTGATAACATGGTAAAAATAAGCAAATTTATGAAAGTAAGAGGCATTCCTAGTATAAAGAAACTTGTTGTTGGTCTATGCAAGAATTGTCAAATTGCCAAGATGGAAAATACTAGCTTTAAAAGTAAAAACTATTAGTCTGAAGAAATTTTGAAAACTGTGCATACTGATTTGTGTGGACCTATTGGAATTGAGAGCTATACTAGAGAAAAGTTCTTCATTCTTTTTGTTGATGAATACTGTAGAATGATGACTATCATGTATCTAAAAGAGAAGTCAGAAGCATTTGAGAAGTTCAAATGAAGAAATAGAGAAAATAGAGAAGAACAAAAAATGGACTCTTGTACCTAGGCCTAAAGATAAAAATGTGATTGGAACTAAGTGGATATTTTGAAATAAGTTGAATGAAGATGGTAAGGTATCAAGAAACAAAGACAGACTAGTATGTAAAGGATACTATCAAGAAGAAGGAATAGACTATGGAGAGACTTTTGCTCCTGTTGCAAGACTAGAAGGTGTCAAGACCTTACTTGCATATGTTGCATACAAAGGGTTTAAGGTATATCAAATGGATGTCAAATCTGCATTTTTTAATGGTATTCTAGATGAAGAAGTCTACATTGAGCAACCTGAAAGTTTTGTTGATCCAGACAAGAAGGACATGGTCTACAAATTACACAAAGCATTATATGGTCTAAAACAAGCCCCTAGAACATGGTATTAAAGATTGCATAACTATCTTATTCAGATTGGTTTTCAAAGAACTAATGATAACAGTGGCTTGTACATCAAAGAAGGACCAGATAACAAGATTGTTTTGGCAAAAATATTTGTAGATGATACTTTGTTTACAGGGAATGATGATCTATGCAAAGATTTTTTAGAACAAATGAACAAGGAATTTGAAATGTCTATGTTTGGTGAAATTAAATTCTTTGTTGGTCTTCAAATTTAGTAGAGCAAGAATGGTATCTACATTACACAATCTAAATACATCAAAGAGATACTCAAGAAGTTTGGTATGGAAGATTGTAAACCAATTGGGACTCCCATGTGTACTGGACTAAAGCTTATCAATGATGATGAATCAAAAGAGGTAGATCAGACCTTATATAGATCAACGATTGGAAAATTGTAGTTTATAGTTCATACAAGGCCCGATATTGCTCTTGTAGGAGGTATAGTAGCAATATTTTTATCAAAACCTAGAGAAAATCACATGATGGCAATCAAAAGGATCTTGAGATACTTGAAAGGCACTAAAGATTATGGATTGTGGTACAAATTTAGAGGAAATTTGGACTTGAAAGTGTTTACTAGTGTTGATTGGGCAAGAAACATTGATGATAGAAAGAGTACAAGTGGTGGAGCATTCTTTCTGAGAAAGAGGTTAGTTTCTTAGACAAGTAAAAAACAAAATTGTACATCTGAATCTACAGTAGAAGTAGTGTATGTTGTAGCATCAATAAATTGTTCCAATATTGTTTGGTTCACACAATTGTTGGAAGGCATGAAAGTTGAAATCAAAGAACCTGTTGTTATGTTTTGTGATAATACAAGTGCATGTTGGAAATATTCAGGACTAACAAAGTTACTGAGAAGGGAGGGGTGAATCAGTAAGCTTTAAAATTTAAACCAATTCAGCATAATAACAAATTCACCATTCATTCATCTACTTTACTGTATGCATGAAAAAGATTAACACACTGATTTGGTGACCCAAAAACCTTTCAAATTGAAAGTAAAACTGGGGTAGGGATGATGCCCACGAAACTTCAATACTGCAGTATAAAGTTGGCCGGTTAAGGCTTACAGTGATCACTTCTGGTGATCTGCCCTGTTAGGAGCAAGTAGGACTGCTAGATCCACCTTGTTAGAGGATTTACAAACATACAATGAAGTATGCACTCTATTAGGAGATTTACAAAAGACTGTTAAGTCTACCCTGTTAAAGGATTTACAAAACTGATTCACCTGTTAGGATGAAGCAGTGGATCTGCTTGCAACTAGTTTTCTGATTAGATCTTATGTACTGATCACTTGATGTGATGGATATACCTTTGCTGCTCCTTGATAACCTTGTTGAATACTCTGCTGCTGATTCTCTTTCAATTTGCTCTTACTTCACTGTTACTTCTCTTCATCATATCTATTTTTTTTTTGCAGATGGCACAATACATTACATATATACCATTCCAATATTTACAACAACAAGTTCGACCAAATACAAGTGGACAAAACATTACTGAGTCGGCCAGATAGTAGAAAACTCAGGTTCCTCAAACTCACTCGATGACCTTCTAACACTCGGCATCCACTACATTACACGGCATCGTCATGCACTCGGTAGAGGTAGGGGCTCGGTCCATACTAATCACTCTGAGTAGCTTGGAACTTGGTAACCACTGGTGACTCGGTAAGCATTGTGTCACTCGGTAGAAACTAACTCCTTCGATTCATTTGGTAAGTACTATATACTTCTTTTACCTTTCTATCTTGGTAATCACTGAAGCCTTCATTTACCTTCTTGACTCGGTAAATACTAAATCCTTCATTTACCTTCCTGACTTGGTAAACATTAAATCCTTTGTTTACCTTTCTGACTAGGTAAACATTAAAACCTTCGTTTACCTTCTTGACTTGGTAAACACCAAAAATCTTCGTTTACCTTTCTGACTCGGTAAACACCAAAAACCTTCATTTACCTTCCTGACTCGATAAATACTGCTGAACATACTTGGTAACCAACGAATGCTTGGTATGAACTATAAACTGAGTGATGAACTCAGTAAGCATTCAGAATCAAATAAGTGTTGTAACTAATGACAAATGTATCATTATTCCAACAATCTCCCCCTTTGGCATTAGTGACAAAAACACTTATGAGCCAAAATTTATATACAAGATCTGACAAACTGATTTGATTCTTTTGTGCTAAATATACATGGGCTACCTTACATATAACTCCCCCATACAATATACACAAGGTTTTTACGTGAGCTATATGACTTTATTTTTTATTACTTTATTACCTTCTCCCCTTTTGTGTCTGATTTTCTTCTATATATTACTTTCTCCCCCTTTTTGACAATAATGCCAAAGAATAAAAAATGTATTTACATGGAAACACCAAAATGTGTGATAAACTCATAATGTACCTGAAGAATTAGTTGCAGAGTTTTATCCCAATTGTCTTGCAGAATTTTACATGTGGAGAGAGCAACTTGAACTTCTACAGAAAGTTCAATCACATGGTCTGCAACAGAGAAATTATTGTCATGGATCAATGTTTTTGAATATGCAATGTGCTTCTGCATTAATTTCATGACAGGAAGGATCATATTCTGGATGTCAATCAGAGTAGACCTGATCCTTGCTTCCTCTCTCAGTAATTCTACCTGTTTCTCTGACAAAAATTTGATTCTCAGATGATGGGATGAACTTGCACTGTGGTCAAATTGCAGCATTTGGACACTGACCTTCATATCCGCATCAATTTTATTCAACTTTTCTTTTACTTCCTTTGTATACTCGGTAACATCACAAAGTTTTACAAAAAGTGAGGTTACATTATTAAAAAAAAATTCAATGTCAGACAAAATTGAGGTTAATTCAACCTGTTTTAATGCAATATGCTGAGCAATGTGCTCAAGCACTTTATTGTCAAATTTCTTCTATGCCTTCTCTATTAATTTTTCTTGTCCAGAGATATCCTCATTGAATTTATTCACCGCTTCTTCTAGTTGTAACAAAATGTGTTGAGATGAATCCACTTCAACACCTATAGCCTCTGTTATTATATTTTTAGCACTTTCAATAATGCTATACTCCTGGTCTCTTTCATGCCTGAGCTATTTTTTCCTAGCCTTCTGCTCTAATAGCTAACTGATCATTCTCATTTCATCAACTGATGCAGTATCTAGATCTATCTTAGAAATGACAATGTCCTTATCCAGATCTATTTCTTCATCTACTACCTTACTGGAAAACATGTATCTCTTTGGTTTTTCTGTAGTGACTGCACCTTTGCCCTTTGAAATTGAAACAATAGTTGATGATGCTGGACTGGCTGTCAAAACTGGAATGGGACCAACTAAAGGCAAACTAAGAGAAGTGTTGGTTGTATCAAAACTTGATGTACTTCCCAAAAATGATGTTCTACTCAAAAATGATGTACATACTGGTATACTTATCCTCTCCCTTCTGTTATCATGAGAGGTCCAGTATCAGCTTTTAGCTTTTCTATCTTTCTCCTGCCTTTAGAGATTGCTTGAGGAAGCTTGATTTCAAGCTCTATTCTAACCTTTGCCTCTTCATAGGTTCCAAATGTAGGCAACTTGGGATCCACTGGTTCATTTACCAGTGCCTCAATGATATCTCTGGCATCATCAATATTTAGCTCATAGGGCAATGGTTTTACCCATGCCACTCAGGGTTTGACGACCTGGATGTAGACTCTGCCACAGACATCATCCTTATACTCTTCAACAAGTTTTGGAGGTATCCTGAACCTGTTGTTCATCCTTTCCTTGAAATCTTCAAAATAATTATCCATTACCTTATCAAAGTTCATACCCATTTCTGCTATGAATTTGTTTATTTGATACAAAATTGGAGTATCTTTCCTCCATACAACTGCACCCTTAGATGGAAAGAATTTCTGTACATAGAAAAATAAACAAACTAGCAAAGAACCAAATTTACAAGGGTTTGTTTTTGCAGTCCTTATGCTATCCATTTTTTTATTCAATTGTTTTAATAGCACATCAGCTAGGTCAAACTCCATATTTTTCTTTACAATCCTATATGCCAAATCTACAGCCTCACAGGGTACACTATTTAGCCTGCTGGAACTATACAATTTGTATGCAATAACACAAATACCAAATTTCAATTCTATATCTGAAACATTGTTGAGCTTTAAACCTCTGCCATCCCATTCAGCTTGGGTTAATTTATGGAGGTCATCTCAACCTAGGGTTTTGGTGGTTTTGGCTTTGGTCAACATTGGTAAGCCCATGATCTTGTAGATCATCTTCTTTGTTATGAGGATGGGTTGTTCTAACCACAATTGTCCATTATGCACATGGCTTAAGATATACCTTACCCATTTTACTTGGAAACTCCTTGGCAGATGCGGGATATGGGTTAAACCTTTGGTTTCCAAATGTTTGAACTCGGGTTTTAGGGTTCCATCCATGCATAACTTAGCTAGGGTACTATCCATATCTAGTGTCCCTATTTCTTGCATAGTACACTTGAAATGAGTACGAATATCATTGATTAGAAGTACCTTTGGAGGGATCTGCGATTGAGCTCCATGCGGGTCGAGTGATTCAGCGATGGCAGGAACAATTTTGAAATTGGGCGCCTTCTATTTGACTCCCTTCACAAGCATTTTAGAACCTTTCTTTGCCTTGCTGCCATTGGTGCTTGCGGATGCCATTGCTACTCGGTGAGAGAATGATTTTGTAACACAATTTCTTTGCTGAAAAATTGCTTCAAATCACTTGAACTCGCTTGGATGCACTTGAAAATATATTTTCTCTATGAACTCTGAATTCACGATGAAAAATGAGATCAAATTCTACCCTCTTGATCAAAATCTTGTCATTAATGCTTAGGTACGAAGGTAGCTGAGAATTAGGGTTTTATAAATGGTCACCGACTTACTCGGTAAACCTTGCAACTCAGTGAACACACAAAACTTTCTTATCTTCCCGACCAAGCTTGGTAAAGTCTGAAAATCAACCTTACTCGGTAGATGCAACACTGTGAATTATGACTTGTATCTGCAATACTGATTTATCATTTCCACTCCTTCTTTTTGGAACTGCTTAGGATATGGCTTGAGGATGCAATCCCTTATCCTTCTTGATAAGTCTAATTAGGAATGGTGGAGTCACCCATTCTTAGAGTGACATTTCCATCATTTGAATTTTCTTGCTCGGTAGACTTAGGAATCCACTGTTGTTTCATTTGCTTTCGAATATTATCAGCTCTAGTTTTCTTTTCATCTTCAACCTTTCCTATATTCATGCAATTCTTGGCTATATGACCAAGTTCAGTACAAGTATAGCATCTTATGGTTGTATCTTTCTTCCTTAGGTGATGCCTTCTACAGTTTGTTCCTATGTGTCCATATTCTCCACAATAGTGACATCTACACCAAGTATTGTAATCCCAACCAAATATTGCTTTGACAATTTGTTCTGCTGGATTGAGTGATTTTGATCTACATTCAGATGCCTTATGTCCTTGTTTCTTGCATTTGTGACACTTGCCTTCAAACTTTGGTTTCTCCTTGCATTCATTGGCTTTGTGACCATGTTGATTGCAATTGAAACATTTGCCATTGAATTTACCTTTACCATTACTCCAATATTTGTTAGATGTATGACCTATCTTGCCACAATGATTACAAGTGGGTCTTTGATTCCTTTGGGTACCTTGTTTAGAAGATTCACCTTCTTCCTTGTATCCAAGACCAGCTTTACCCTTTTGCTTATAAAAATTTTGCTCATTTTGCTGATTCAATTGACTCATGTCTGCTTGAGATTTCATCATCCTTTCATTGACTTGCTTTTCAATATTTAGATCATTTTCCAAGCTTTCATTGATTTGTCTCTCAGTTCTTAAGTCATTCTGTAGACTTTCATTTTGTGCTCTAAGAATCCTGATTTCTTCATTTGCATTGGATAGTTGATCTGCTAGATCTTCATGTTCAAGGGATTGATTTTGAGTTTCATGACTTCTATCTTCCAATTCTTCTTGTGCTTTGTTTCTTTGTTCCAAAACTTCACATAGCCTGATTGACTGTATTTCTTGCTCTCTTTTAAGCTTTCTTACCTCTTCTTGCAGTGATCCATTCTTTTCTAGAAGTTCTTTGATTGCTTTGTTAGATTCTTCTGTATTACTTGATGGTAACAAATCTTCAATCCTTTCTTCAACATAAAAATGGTCATTTATTTGTCTTGCAAGTTTCTTTCTTCTTTTTAGGGATTGAGAAAGATGTTCCTTTGCTTCTTTGAGTTGAACCATGGCCATCTCCAAATCTAGCTTCTCATTCTCAATAGTTTTGTAAAGTCTGAATATCTCCATTGTCCTTGATCTTTGCTCAAGCTGTCAAGCTCTATCCTGAAAACCACAAAGCTCTGATACCAATTGTTGGAATATTCAGGACTAACAAAGTTACTGAGAGGGGAGGGGTGAATCAGTAAGCTTTAAAATTTAAACCAATTCAGCATAATAACAAATTTACCATTCATTCATCTACTTTACTGTATGCATGAAAAAGATTAACACACTGATTTGGTGACCCAGAAACCTTTCAAATTGAAAGTAAAACTAGGGTGGGGATGATGCCCATGAAACTTCAATACTGCAGTATAAAGTTGGCTAGTTAAGGCTTACAGTGATCACTTCTAGTGATCTTCCCTGTTAGGAGCAAGTAAGACTGCTAGATCCACCTTGTTAGAGGATTTACAAACATACAATGAAGTATGCACTCTGTTAGGAGATTTACAAAAGACTATTAAGTCTACCCTATTAAAGGATTTACAAAACTGATTCACCTGTTAGGATGAAGCAGTGGATCTGCTTGCAACTGGTTTGCTGATTAGATCTTATGTACTGATCACTTGATGTGATGGATATACCTTTGCTGCTCCTTGATAACCTTGTTGAATATCCTTGATGTGTTGGATATTAGAGAAGTTTTTAGCATAGAATCTAGGACGAAGAAATGTTCTATCAAGAAAAAAACTTATTTTCAAATTTCATTGTGCTATGACATGTTGTGTTGCCATCAATGCCAAAGAGGGAGATTTTTGGATACAATTGTTCGATTATGTGTTGTCTTTGATGTTACAAAAATGTCATATCAGTTGGCAGATAGAGTCTACGGAGCTTAGTTGGCCAGCAAAGAAAATTTTAGAGTCTACTAAGCATTCTTAAAAATTACTCTGTGGAAACAGTTTCTACCAAGCTCACTCGAGAATTGAAGGATTTTGTGGTAGAAGTCAGTGGTAGCTGAGCTCACAAGGTTAGCAAAGGAAAGTCAATGTTTACCAAGTTCACTTAGCTTTCAAAGGATTTTGTAGAGTTTTCAATGTTCACTGAGCTTTAGTTGGTTAACACTGGAAATTAGTTCTGGAATAGTGTTTATCGAGCAGGGTCAGCCAATGAAGGATTTCATTGTTTTAGGAAATAAAGTTTAATTATTTCATGTAATGATTGTAATTATAACTTTTAAATGAGCTGACTGGATAATCAAAAAGGTATATATGAAAGATCAAGTTGTGAATTCTAAATTATAATGAGCGAGCATGCAAGTGTGTTGATTATGTGAAGAGGAAAGTGTGAGCGAATTTTGAAGAAGGATTAGATATCCTTGAGGAATGGAAAAGTTTTATTTGATTAGAGAGGATCTAGTGGAGTAGAACAAAGATCTGTATCAGCAATTTAGTTGCATCTCATTCAGGTATATTCATTGTTACTTTCTCACCATTATAGCAGTGATTTCTAAATCCCTTAACAGAGTTGGTCTAACATCCATTTTGTAAATCCTCTAACAAGGTGATAGTTCTATTAAATTATTCTAAAGTCCTCTAGCAAGGCCACTCCTAACAAGGTGATTAAATCATTTAACAAAGTTACACTTAATAGTGTGTTTTATAACCTTTAACAAGGTTGGCTCCTAATAGAGCTCACTTTAGAAGAGTGAAAATCAGTAGCTAGTTACTTGGTGGTTTTTCCCATATTGGGTTTCCATGTTAAATCTGGTATCTCATGTGTTCATTTTATCTCTTTTATGGTTGCATGTTAATCATTGTGAATATTTAAGTTCTGTTAAACATAACATACACTGCATCTACCCAGTTACAACATTTTTCTATATAGTTACTGAGTGACAGCAATAACTAGTTTTATAAGACATCTAAGGGATCTATGGATTTATTTTGTGGTAACTAATTCACCCCCCCTCCCATAGTTACTCCATCTATACTTCCAACAAATTTTGCCTCTCGGATCAACATTGTCCAAAATGTACAAACTTAATATGAAACCAGGGGTTTTGATGCCTTCTAAATCCATCCGTGATGTTCATTTTGCCTCAAACTACTCCAAAAATTGATGGCCCCCTATTTTCTCAAGAAATACTCAAAAAACACCAGATTTGATCTGCCTAACCCTTGTTCTCCTTTTTTATCCAAATACCGAACAAGCTACAATAGATCTGGCTCTGATACCAGGTAGGATTTGAGAAAATATGCCAATGAAATTCATGAAGCCCAAGAATAAGTGCACATTCAAAACCTTTCACGGAGAAGAAAAATATAAGAAGAGGCAAGGGTTTGATCTAAAAAACATGCAAATTATATTCAGATGAAGAAAAGATTATTCAATAGATCAATTAATTACAAAGAGATCAATCCTTTCAAAAGGAGATTGAAACTTGAAAAGAGTAACCTAAATCCTAAAAAGGCTAAGTCGCACATTATAATTAATATAAAATATTAATTATATTCACCTAAGAGATAGCTTAAGAAAACTAGAGTAGTAGGCAACTTATTTAATTAAATCAAAGTGATTTAATTAATAAGTGTAAACAAATAATTACTCTAACAGACTTGACTATCAACTTTAGACTTATTGATCTTATCTTATTATTATGGGTTTCAATTTGTCCTATCTCTAGCTTGACATCATCATCCTTTATCTTAATGTTCTCCCAAACTGATCATGCATTACTCAGAGAGAGGAAAATGTAATCACCCAAAAATGGTTCTCTAGACTATGAGCGCCCTTTCTAACAATTTTGCAAAATTTATTTATCATGTATCTTTGATCAAATCATCATTTTGCTATTTATTCAAATATAACCTATGGTTTGGTCATTTTATACTAAATATTTTATTTAATTGAAATAAATTATCCCATTTTAATTAAATAAAATCCTTTTATCCTAAGTGTGCACATGAAAAGGCATTTTCCTATTTTAAAAATAAAATAAAAGCATTTTTGTGTATACATGGAGGGCATAGTTTTCTATGTAAGAGGAATCTTTATTTTCAAAATAATTTTAATTCTTCTCCACACATCTGTTGGAATTCTTTAGAATAACTAAGGGGGGTGAATCAGTTATCCAAGGTCCAAATTTATAAATAAATTTTTTTGCAGCTTAGTGAACCCATAAAACATTTATCATCATGCATGCATCCATAAGATTATGCAATCACTTAAAAACTTGTATGTTACAGTCAAATCAATTTGTAGAAATGTAAACATGAAACATAACAAATTCAGCAACACACTTGACACAATGATTTATGTGGAAACCCTAATTTGGGAAAAACCACTAATAACATGCTACTCTTTTTCACTCTTATAAAGTGATACCCTATGAAAGGCCAACCTTGTTAAAGATTACAATACACACTGTTAAATGTGACCATGTCAAATGATTTCAATCACCCTATTAGGAGTGAGCCTTGTTAAAGGACTTTAGACCATTCACTTTTAATGTCACCCAGTTAAAGGATTTACAAATGACTATTAGGTCAACCTTAATCCAATGGATTTACCCTAGATTGATACAATTGTTAGAGAGTAACAATAAGGCTTGATCTAATAATAACTTACAACTCCTTTTGTAGATTATAGATATTTATTTTAGTCATCCATTTTTCTTGGCTTTCACACATATAAGCTTTGATAGCTTGTTCACCCTTCAAGCATCTGTACCCTTAAGCCTTCTTGCTTAACATGTCGATGTAGACTCTCAATTTTGTGACTCGATGAAGTAATACCCTTGACTCCTTGTCTTTCTTAGGTTCTCGCACATGAGAAAATTACTTTTGACCAACCATCCCTTTAAATAGGGAATTATGATCTTTTTCCATTCATTCTCCAATGTCCTATTTAGGGTTAGGACAAATTAGGTAATCTAACCCTCATTTCATATCACTTCTAGAAACTTCTCCTTTAATCCTCTTTGAATTCACCTCAAAATAGTTTTTCATGAATTCTTTGCCACCGGCTCATCAATCTTATATTTCACCTAGTTCACACAATCTAAGAAAACAAACTTGTTAGCTCAAGTCCATCAAATTCATGATCTTTCTAATAATGTTGACACTTGGCATTAACTTGCCTCTGATGCTCAGCACATACTGTGTTTCTTGACATCCTCTATAAAATCACTCAACATGAACTAAGTGTTAGTGGTGCTCGACATCAACTAAAATTTATGTAGCATCCACTATTTTTATCGACATATACTAAAATATACTTTTACTTGGTTCCAATTTATTTTTTTCTTGACTTGCACTATCTTTTCTCAGCACCTATTATCCATTCGGTCAAGCTTGGCAGACAGATTTTGTTAACTTGTTCTTCTAAACTTGCTTAGTGTAACCAATGTTTGCAACCTTAAGTAGATTATCAATGCACTATGATATCATTGTCTTAGTTGATTCTTGTACTCTATTTTATATCATAACTCAACATTTCCTCTAGGTGCTATTGTTACATGTTTTGATCAAATCCTCTTCATCAATCAAATAAGTGATAGTACTTAAATCATTTAAGCAGTTGTCTTATCAGCAAAATAGTAGGTTTGACATCAATGATAAAATAATGATTGAAACACATTTATCATACTTGTATCAAATTGTTTTCAACAATCTCCCTCTTTGGCATTGATGGCAAACCAAACTGATCAACCACATTTACTCGGTTAAAATAGTAAGACCAACAAAATACCAAAAATAAATTTAAAAATCTTGTATTAAAATCTCTCCCTCTATCAGCAACTTTCATATTCTAAATAGGTTTAAAACTCTGTCATGGTATCCTTATGACTCCCTCTGAATTACTTCTTATTTCTCCCTTCTATAATATCTCCCTCTTACTATGTAGATAGATGTTATCAATAGATACACTTTCTCTCTTAGCAGTTAGCATTTTTCCCTCATATTGTGTGTTAGGATTTCTCCATCTCTATTTCCTTTACCTGTATTATATATCTCCCTCTTAGTTATATATCTCCCATTCTTTATATATCTCCCTCTTTCTGTAATATCTCCCTCTTTGACAGTAACGCCAAAGACTTGTCATCTTAATATGCAGATATGAACTTTTTGTATTTCTCCCTCTATCACCTTGCTTGTGACTAATTTGTAGTTCCATCTCTTTGATTACTTTAGGTATCTCCTAAATTAAGATCCATTGCATGAATTTGTAACATATGGCAATCACTTGTTTGATGCATGACACTCTTTTTGTTACTTAGATAGCCTTTGATAGGGGTATCACCCCTAGTTTACCTCTTAGATACTCATGAGCATCCTTGGGTAATGCTTTTGTGAAGACATCAAAAATTTTCTCTTTTGTATTAACATATTCCATCTTCACCTCTTTATCTTGAACTAATTCTCTCAAGTAATGATACTTGATTGCAATGTGCTTAGTATTTATGTGCATCACAAAATTCTTTGATATATTTATATCACTTGTTTTATCACAATAAAGTATCATTGATTCAATGATTTCTTCCTTCATACCTTTGAGTAGCTATTTGATCCATACAATGTTTGTAGAATTTACGGTAGTGGCAACATATTCAGCTTCAGTAGTAGATTGTGAAGTGCAAATTTGTTTCTTGCTAGTCCATGTAACCAGCCTCTTGCCTAAGAAAAATGCCCTTACACTGGTGCTCTTTTTGTCATCAACATTTCCAACCCAATCAGTATCAGTATAGGCTCTTAATTCAAATTTCTCATTTTTCTTGTAGTATAGACCATATTCCTCTATTCCTTTTAGAAATCTCATTATTCTCTTTATAGCCATCAAATGATTCTATCTAGGATTAGCCAAAAATATTATAGTTCTATCCCTATAGATAATGCAATATTAGGTCTTCTATATACTACATATTGTAATTTTCCAATCATAGACCTACATAATGTCTGATTCACCTCAACAAATCATTATTATTTAAAAATTTATCTCCTATCACCATAGTTGTACTTACTAGTTTGGAATCCTCCAATCCAAAAAAATTCAGCATCTCCTTGACATACTTTGACTAAGTGATTTATATACCATATTTCATCTAATGTACTTTGACCTCTCCAAATATAGACATCTCAAATTCTTGCTTCATTTCATTTGCAAAAGTTGTACATAAAGCATCTTGACCTCAAAATATGATATCATGAACAAAAATTTCAAATAAAAAATACCTTTGCCTTTCTCTTTCTTCATGCACAGATTGTTGTTATCATTAATCCTTTCAAATCCAATCTTCACAAGATAATTATGACGTCTCTCATACCATACTTTTAGTGCTTGTTTCAAACCATATAAAGCTTTGTGTAATCTACCTACCATGTTCTTATTGTTAACATCAACAAATCCTATTGGATATTTTATGTAAACTTCTTCCTATAATATGCCATTCAGAAATGTAGATTTAACATCCATTTGATAAACTTTGAAACCTTTGTATGTAGAATAAGTAACCAGAGTTCTTACTCCTTCCAATCTAGCAACATAAGAAAATGTTTATCCATAGTCAATTCCTTCTTCTTATGTATAACCTTTGCAGACTAATCTTGCCTTGTTCCTTGTGACTTCACTATTTTCATCTAGCTTATTTTTGTATACCCACTTGGTGCCAATCACATTTTTGTCTTCTAGTCTAGGGACTAGAGTCCATGTTTTTTTTTTCTCAATTTATTCAATCTATTCTTCCATGGCTTTACTCCAGTCCACATCTTCTAAGGCATATTTCACTATTTTAGGCTCTTTCATGCTCAACAAGCATGTATCATTTCTCAACTTATTTCTTGTCATTGGTCTAACATATTTATCTCCAATGATTTGTGTTGTAGGATGATGTCGATTGACATATTTGGATGATCTTGGTTCAACTTTGATTTCTTCATTTGGTCTATCTACTTCAAAGTTACTATGTACATCTTTTTCAAGTAGTCCAACATCTCTCTCATGTACACTAATCTCAAAATTAGAATGTGCCTCAACTTCATTCTATAAATTGACATCTAACTATAGCTCGATTCTTGAATTCAACTCGATATTCATAGTATGTGACTCGGCAATCACTAAAACTTGTTGTTGGTTTGTAACTTGATTTACAAAATCTTCTTTAGTAGGCATACCTTCATAAAAATATACAAATGATTTGTATTCTTCTAATTTCTTCATAGGTTTAGCCTCATATACTTTTGTATATTCATCAAATTTCACATTTTACACTTTTCACAACTTTGTTAGTGTTAGGATTCAAATACTTATGAGCTTTACTTCTTGTGAGTTAACCTAGGAATATACCTTCTTCACTTTTTTCATCTAGTTTACCATTCCTAAAATCTTTGAGAATAAAGCATTTTCTTCCAAATACCTTAAAATATTTTACATTGGGTGAGTATCTATACCATAGTTCAAAAGGTGTTGAATGAGTACCTTTTTTGACTTGTACATGATTCAAGGTATAGACAATTGTACTTATAGCTTCTCTCTAGTATTTCCAAGATACATTTTTCTCCATCATGAGTGTACTAGCATAGCCCATTACAAACATGTTCTTCCTTTCAGAAATTCCATTTTGTAGAGGGGTTCTAGGAGAAAATGTCTATTTTTTTGTTTCTTCTATCATTGCAGAACATCTCAAACTCATTTGATGTAAATTATCCTCCTCTGTCATATCTCAAACATTTTTAGACATTTACCTATTTCCTTCTCAACTCTTGCTAATTACCACAAAAACATTTGGAAAGCATCAAAATTTTATATCAGAAACATAACTATCATCATTCTAGAATAATCATCAACAAGCATCATAATGTACTTATCTCCTTTGTAGCTTTGCACATCAATTGGTCCACACAAGTCAGTATGAACAATCTCTAGTATTATTTTATAAGTATGAGTTTTACTCTTAAAACTTGACTTTGTCATTTTTCCTAACTAACATTGTTTGCACATTATTTTATCAGGTGTCTTCAACTTAGGCAAACCTCTAGCTTTTCTCATGTTATTGATACTAACCAAGTTATCAAAATTAACATGACATAACCTTTTGTTTCATAGCCATACATAATCAAATTTTACAACTAATTAAGTAGCATTCTCTATATCAAGTTAGAATAGATTACTTTTAGTTTGATCATCATTTCCAATTAGTTTTCCATCAATATCATATATCTCAGCAATATTTTTTTCAAACTCAACCTTACATCCTAAATTAATTAGTTGTGACTTACTCAGCAAATTATAGTTAAGTCCTTCAACATAGTATGCATTCTCACATAAAATCTTTTTTGTGAGTTTGATAGAACCTTTTCCTTTTATTAAACATGGTGCATCATTAACAAATCTTACATTATTTCCATCATGAACTTACTTTTATCTCCATTCATGTGATGTAGACACCCACTATCAATGATCCATCTGTCATTCTTGTTCACACAAGAAACAAGCACGTAGTTGCCTCATCTTCATCAAATTCATCCTTTATTGCAACATACACCACTACATCATCATGTTCATCATATTCATCTTTTGTTTCCTCTTCAGCAATGTAGCAAGACTTCTTGCCTTTGTCTTTGTAATCCTTATTGTCTTCATCTTTTCTACTTTTGTACTTGTCACTACCTCTATAGTTCTTCTTCTTTAGACATCTAACAGCAATACGACCAACTTCATTGCAATTGAAACAAATGATAGGTAATTTACCTTTAAAATTTCTTTTACCTCTATGAAATCTCTTTTCCAATAGTGCTTCAAGTTGATCTACATCCTCCTCATCTATATCACTATCACTAGACACATACTTTGTCTTTTTCTCCCTTTTCTTCTCATTAGGTTCCTTCGATGATAGGTTAGCTTTGAATGTAGATTCAATATTTTCAAGTTTGTAATTATCAAAGTTAGATAGCTCAAAAGTAGTGAGCTTACCTACTAGACCTCCAAGAGATAGAGTACTCCCTAGTATACATATCAGTTCTTGTATTGCAGAAACTCTAATAGCATATATAGGCAACAGTGTTCTTAAAACTTTTCTTAGTAAAATATCATCATATATCGCACTAGTAGCTCCTCTTATTGCATTAACAACATCTTTTATCCTTGATAAATATTTTCACCTTTTTGCATTCTCATATCATCAAACTTACCTCTGAGACTTTTAGCTTTGGCTCTTAGAAAATTCTTGTCTCCTACATAGATGGTGTGTAGAGCATCCTGCATTTTCTTTGTACTATCAAGACTTTTTATATTATCAAATTCAGCATAGCTTAGGGAAAATACAATCTCCAACATTGCTTAGTTGTGTTATTTCTTATTTTTTAGATCCTCAATCGTTAGGGCTCCAACAAGATCAGCATGCTAGTTAGTAATGGAAGATTATGCATGATCTCCAAGTCCTTCAAGGTGTAGCTTTATCAAACTTTGTCATGCAAGAAAGTTATCTCTGCTAAGCTTGGGTACATCACTTTTTGTCATCTTGATATTTGTGCTTCTAGTACCTTTAGACTAGTCCTCTTAAGAATATGGCTCTAATACCAATTGTTGGAATTCTTTAGAATAACTGGGGGGGTGAATTAGTTATCCAAGTTCCACATGTATAAATAAAAAATTTTATAGCTTATTGAACCCATAAAATATTTATCATCATCCATGCATCCATAAGATTATGCAATCACTTAAAAAATTGTAGGTTACTATCAAATTAATTTCTAGAAATTTAAGCATGAAGCATAATAGATTCAACAACACACTTGACACAATGATTTATATGAAAACCCAATTTTGAAAAAACCACCAGTAACATGCTACTCTTTTTCACTCTTTTGAAGTGATACCATGTTAAAGGTTACAATACACACTGTTAAATGTGACCCTCTTAAAGGATTTCAATCACCCTATTAGGAATGAGCCTTGTTAGATTAATTTAGACCATTCACTTAGAATGTCACCGAGTTAAAGGATTTACAAATGACTGTTAGGTCAACCTTAATCCAAAGGATTTACCCTAGACTAATACAATTGTTAGAGAGTATCAATAAGGCTTGATCTAATAACAATTTACAAATCCATTTGCAGATTATAGATCTCTATTTTTGTCCTCCATTATGCTTGGCTTTCACACATTTTAACTATGATAGCTTGTTCACCCTTCAAGTGTTCATACCCTTAAGCCTTCCTACTTAATGTGCCAATGTAGACTCTCAATTAGGTCACTGAATGAAGCAATACCCTTGACTCCTTGTCTTTCTTAGGTTCTCATACATGACAACCCTTGCCTCTGACTAGCCATCACTTTAAATAGAAAATTAAGATCTTTTTCCATTCATTCTCCATCATCCAATTTAGGGTTAGGATAGATTAGGTAGGATTCAATGAATCTACCCATTATTTCATATCACTTCTAGAAACTTCTCCTTCAATCCTCTTTGAATTCACTCAAAATGTTTTACCATGAATTATGTGCCACCTACTCATCAATCTTATCTTCCACTTGGTTCACAAAATCAAAGAAAAAAAACTTGTTGGCTTAGATCCATTGAATTCATGATCTTTCTAACAATGTTGACACTTAGAATTAACTTGTTGCTAAACCTCGGTACATATCGCATTGCTTGACATCCTCTATAAAATCACTTGGTACAAACTAGAGTTTATCGGTGCTTCACATCAACTAAAATTTACTCAACATCCACTATTTTTCTCAACATACACTAAAAATAGACTTTTACTCGACTCCAACTAATTTTCTGCTCAGCATGTACTATCTTTACACAATACCTACTATCCATTTGATCAAGCTTGGCATAGAAACTTTTTTTAACTTGTTCTTATGAACTTGCTTAGTGTAACCAATCTTTGCAACTTTAAGTAGATTATCAATGCACTATGATATCATTGTCTTAGCCAATTCTTATACTCCTTTTTATATCATAACTCAACCTTTCCTCTAGGTGCTATTGTTACATCTTTTGATAAAATCCTCTTCATCAATCAAATAAGTGATAGTACTTAAATCATATAAGTAGTTATTTTACCAGCAAAATAGCAGGTTTGAGATCAGGGAAAAAATAATGATTGAAACACATTTATCATCCTTGTATCAATCTATTTTCAACAATATCCTTCTCAACAACATCTTTTACCTCTTAACCACTACCATTGATTTTTCCTCCTAGAGATTCTTGTGCACAAAATTAACTTAAGATTGAGACTCGGCCCTTGATTTTGCCTCTTAATCTCTATCATCTATTTCTTTTTAAACGGTGCCTCTCTCTTGATTTTTTCATTTTATATATCTCATTCTTGCACTATATTGTTATGATATCACTTTTCTTACTTACTCTTAATCACATTTTCACTCACTCTTCACCACATTTGTACTCACATTTTCTTTACTTGCATTCTTAGCTTAAATTTCCTTATATACATAGATTAGCTCACATAGTTTAACTAGGGGTTTTGTAACTCTTTCCTAGCTTAGATAATGCATCTCACTTATCTTATCTTGTATTTGGACTACATACTTGATTCTTGGATATTGGTACTCTTTCCTCTACTCCTTTGAATCTTATGTTCTGTGATGCACCTTTCAAGTGTTGCCTAACGAGGTTCATTTGAGAGCCAACTAACTATATTGCACTCTTTCATGTCATATATAGAAACCTATAGGTCACATCTAGATATTCTCTTAATCATTGGTATTCTTTAAAATAATGGTCTATATAAGTGTGACACATTTGGTATACACACTGACATCACCATCACATTAGGACTCTCATAAACCACTAGTGGAGGAGACCAACCTCTAGAAAAGAATATTCCAATTTATCACACCTATAGAGGTGGCCCTAATCTAAATATAGGATCAAATAAGGAGGTAAAAAGGGATAAATAAAAATATAAGGATAAGGAATAGGATGCAAACAAAGAGAAATTTGTGAGTAGATGTAATTAACTTGGATCGTTTTGATAAGAACTAGCCCCATGATAGACTTGATGGAGGCTTGCAACCACAAGAGACACTATAAATTCAAAGAGTTCAAGGTAATGCTCATGTTATTGGTACTTATTCTAAAATATTTTTGTTTCCTTTTTCTTCAAAGAAGAAGCATACTTAGCCTATGGTGAGGAAACTTTTCGATGTAAATTCCCTCTAGTCCTCACTCAATGTTCTAACTACAAGGCCATGGTTGGAGAATACATTGGAGAAGAAGAAAAGAAGAGAAAAAGAGAGTAAGCCTTCCAAAGACCTAATTAATCAAGTGGAAAATCTACTTCCCCTTCTTATAATACCAAGAAGGATCATACCCTGGCTTCCTTAGGGAGATATGTCAACACTGGGAATGTTGTAATGGAAATAGCCCAAATTTAGGATAAAGAAAACATAGAAGACCTCCCTTCATTAGATTTTATCATCCAAAATTTTGACATTGGGCCTGTAAGGAATGACACCATGGTGGTAATATATAAATTTACCAATTATAAAGTGGAGGAAGAGTTGGAGGAGGTAAAGTCATCAAAGGTGCATTTGTAGGCATCCAATTTAGAATTGTCAGAGAATATTAGGTAGTTGTTAGTACCACTTTGTGTTCTTCCAAGATATTATTTTTCTCATAAATAATTCCCATAAGAGAACAAGGCCTTGTTCACCAAATTTTAGGAAGAGAGGAATTTCAGATAGTTTGGGCAAGGATGGATCGAAGACATGAAAGTGAGAGGTTTTCCAAAATTGAGAAGCTCAACAATCTTTATAAAGAAATGTTGAAGTTAGGTGAGGCTATCTTTACTAATTTCAAAGCATTAAAAGTACATTACAATAAGAATAAGTGATGTAGGAGCATCTTGCATCAGAAAAAAATGAAAAGAAAAAAAATGGAGGAGAGAGAAAGTGATGAAAATTAGAGGAAAATTAAAAAAAATTAAAAAGGGAAAAAAAGGGAGAAAAGGAGGAATTTATATTTTCAAATTGCATAGGTGGTGTAAATAGAAAAATAAATAAAAATAGTTTTCATTCCATTTATCAAGGTGTGTAGGTGGAATTATAGAAGTTTGTGGACATTTCCTTAAATCATGCATTTAATATTTGTTGGGCCACATGGTGGTGCTTAGTTGTATTTGGGTGGGAATTAAATATTTGTTGTAAGTTATTTGTATTTACCTTTTATCCCATATTGGTTGTGTTTGTAACATCTTGGATGGTAAGTGTCAATTTAAGAAAGGAATATGAGCATTTTCAATAAAGCTTCAAGGTGTGATCTCTTCTTAGTAGAAGCTTGGAGAGAAAGAGGAAGCTAAAGGGTGAGTTTTCCTGAGTCTATGGACAAAGTGCTAAATTTGAGACAATTTACAATAGGATTGTGGTGGAGTTGTGAGTGTGTGGATAGAGCGACAAATATGAGGTAGTTTACACTTGGATTTTGGATAAAGTTGGAGATGAGCTAGTGGTTGTGGTTTAGAAACAAGGAGGTTGCTTGGTGGCTTGCAAGCACAAGTTGAGATCTTAGAGGTTTCTAACAGAGCGTGGATCTGGACTAGCTAGTGTTTGGGTTGGATCTTAAGGGATATTGTAGAAATATTATTGTAATTACTTTCTTGGTATTTGGGTATAACCAAAAAGGCCTTACAGCCTGACACATTGCATGTAACAGTTATTTTATGAATAAAGAGTTGTGATTTGGTATCAGATCTTGCATTGTTATTATGTTTCCATTATGTAGTTATTTGCTAGGGTCTAGGATATTTCCTTTGGGGATTATCCTACCTTGCACTACATCAATAAGGAGTTCATTCCCTTAGTGCTAGAGGTAATAATCTTAAAGGTTGAAATTATTATTAGCCTATGAATATGGAAGACTAGTAAAGAGCCCTTGACACATTGGATGTAGTCACTTGGGTTTAAAAAGGAAAACATAATTAGCATTGAGAAAAATATAAGGAAAGTATATGAGCCCATAAAAAAGTAAGAATAAATATTCTATAAGCATCACACTTATCTGCACATAGAATTTCCCCACACAACTAACAGTGAAGAGGTCATTGATATTGAACACATGAAGACCTCATACTAAGAGTTCATTGATGAAGGAGTACATCCTTCAAATTTTTGAGTATCTAAACTACATAAGTTAATTGCCTTAGATGGAATATTGGCTAAGGATTAAAACAACATGCAATCATGATATGATGTAATCAAAGACAATGGATACTAGATAATCAACTTGAATAATGTGTTGGTCTCTGAAAAATCTATCTTGATTGTTATCAAACCTCACTAGCCAAGTCAAAAAAAAGGCCAATGAAGGGAATGTAGATGCTTCCACTTTATAATTATTGCTCTATCCAAAAATAACAAGTGTCTTTGTCCTCCTCTCTTTCTACTTCTTACATAAATGCAATTTTTTAATGGAAAAATAAATGGGGCCTATATGTACCATTTTAAAATTTAATAGAAATAAGCGATATATTTTTGGATGTGCATTCTCCCTCTATTGCTGAGACAACTGAGTTAGTAGATCAATAATCTTATCAGGATTTCTTGGTTATTTTCCTTATTTATTTTCTCCTTTTATGTAATGAATGGGATGTTAATGGAACTGGATGGTTGTAAAATTTTAGTAGAGTAGAATATTTCTAAAGTTAAATAATCAGCAAGTAATCTAAGAATTATTGTGTTCTATTACATTTACTTTCATTTTTATTTTTTCATTCTAGAAGTTAGATAAATATTGTGTGTGAGTTATCCATATATAAGAGTTTTTATCTACATGTAGGAGTAGAGAATAGGGGAAAATAAAAAATCCAGCACATTCACAATTATGAGTGGGGTAAAATCAATTGTAAACAAATTTGTGCCTAAGTCTTTTATGGATATGTGAGAGTTGGTTATTGCCTATTTTTCTCTTAGGTTAAGATCATACCCATATTAGTTATAAAATGCATAATTTTTTATTATATATCTTTCATTACGAGGGAGTTGTACCTTTAAAATTTAGAGGAACATTTCAATGGCATACATAACTTCTCAAATGTTGGGAACATTTTATTTTCCATTATTTGGGTACAAAGAGTAAAAGAGAATATTTAAGGAGAACAATCTATTAACTAATATATTTTTGGTGGCTCTACTAGGAAATATGAACATTCTCATGTTGATTGGTTTCCTATATTATGAGGGAAAATGGTGCTTCCTCATGAAGTTATAATCTCAGTCATCTAACTAAACTTGGGTTTCCAAGATGAGAAAGAAGATATCATAGGACAGTTGAACACCCTCACATCAAGAATGTGAAGAAAGGAAAAGAATTATTCATAGGAAAATAATATCTTGGAAAAAGAAGAATCTATAGCCAAGAATCTGGAAAGAACCATTTAGGGGAAGAGACTAAGACAAGCTCAATGGTAAGCACTAAGGAATTGATCCAAGAAAAATAATAAGAATAAATAGCATCATCAAATTTGGAGTCCAAGTGGTATACAAAAAGTGCCAGGAGGAAATTACGAATAGAATTCATCTTTGAAGTGTTAAGGAAGGTTAATTTCCCATTGAAAATTCTAGCTCATTAGAGTTGAAGTCGACCGACTTTATCCCCGAAGAAGAAGAACACAATATTCCCAATTTCTTAGGTTATGACCTTGCATAGAGTAACTACAATGACTAGAGCCAATTTCTAGCTAGTACCTTTTTTTCTACCTAGAGTGATGGTTGTGTCATGGGGAATCATGATTGGTCCCTTAAATCTAGGCATGCACAATGACCTATCATGGGGGTCTAGGAAGAATTTTTTGAAGTTCATAGGTGATGTGAAAGTTTTTATAGAAGAACATATTGCATCCTTCTTTGCATAATTAAGTGTCTTTCTTATGCAATTAAAATTTTTGGTTGTGTTTTTTTTCATAGAGGCATTGGTTGATGGACGTACAAAATGGTTCCAACATGCATTACTAGTTGGGCTGGCATGAGGCAACAATTCAAGGCCATAATCAAAAATTCTAAGGATGAACACACCTTATTATCATAGCTCACTCATATAAAGAAAGAACCAAGAATGATTATGTAGGTATTTTTGGTGAAGTTCAACAAGATTATTAATCAAATTCTAGTTAACAACTAGCTAAGACCTGATAATCAAAGGAATTTCTTCCTAGGTGTTATGCCCCTGACATAAACTTCAACCTAAGAAGGGCTCAAGTATCTAACTTGGAACTTGTCTAGAATATAGTAATAGAGCTAGAGGATTATCTAATTCATGTGGTTATTATAATAGGGAGATACATATAAGAGTAAGTAGTAGTGGCATTAGTTCTTTGGAAGCTATGTTATAGAAGCTTCAAATGAGGTGATCGCACTAAAGAGGCAATTTTCTAGACCTGGTCCATCTTTTTAGCAACCCTACCAAGATGTCTTGAGAAGGAATAATGAGGGGAGATGTCAAATTTTCCTCCTACCTAACAAATTTTGGTCATTGAAGTACCCCCTAAGAAGGGAAATATGTGTATTTTCCATCTCACCACTGACCACGATGAAGAAATATGTCTAGAGATAGCAAGGTTTATGTAGATGAGCATATTGAATGAGCTATTAGATGACACCATCATTCTTGAGAAAAATTCACCTCCTAATGGAGACTCTAGAAAATTTTACTTGGAGTATGAATCTAACTTGGAGAGATGATGAAGTTTCTTTATAACATTGGATGGGACACCACTAACTATGCTAACAAGATTCATATGAGCAAAGCTCTAGTTGTGTTAGCCTAGCCTCTAAATAATATTCCTACAACCACATTCAATAAAGTAGTTGGCCCTAGCACTCTATCTCCCCATATTGATCAAACCTATAAGAGTTTGAACTCTTTTGATATTATTCAATTTTGTAAAGATGCTCATATACAAATATCCCTATTGGACTATTTGAAGTCAAACCTCTCAGAACTTCATAGGGTAGTTGAATATTGTAAGGGTAGTAATAAAAATGTTAATTCTTTATCAAGCTAATCACATGAAGAAGATCCCACATTTTTAGAATTCTTTTAAGAAGATGAATCATTTTTGTTGGATACCATCCCCGAGAATAAACCCAAACCTTTCTATATGTCAATATTTATCAAGGACCACAAGCTAAGCAATTCTATAATTAGTTTGGGAGCATTAGAAAATGTGATGCAATATTAGTTTCTTTTCCTTTAGGACTTCCCCTAACTAAGCTCTTTGGTTGATGCTATGCTATGGATGCTAAGCAACTAGTCCCCTTGGTGGGCCAAATCAAAGATGCACAGGTAGTATTGGCATCCTATCTAGCCAAAAGATTGAAGTTGACCATCTTGGTGGCTAATATTCTTTCCATTTATGGTATGATAATGAGCCATAGCTTTTACAAAGACATGGGAGGTGAAATCAAATTGGATTGGTCACATGTTGGCATCCTAATTAGGAATAAGAAGGTTAAACTTGAACTAGAAGAGAAGGAAAATTTCACTCTAATGAAATTGGATGACCCAATAGCCCAAATTATATATTATGATCTTGAGTTTGGAAACTAAATATTTTTCACTAACTCATCATCGTTAGTAAACGAGGAAGATTCTATGTGTAGTTCTTGCATATTGACACTGGAGTTTGATGGCAATTGTACATCTACTAGCTCTAGGACTAGCATTGTGTTGATATCTCTAGGAGGTGAGATTATTCACCTCTCATATAAAATTGAGTTCAAAATACCAACAACATAGTGTACTACAAAGTTTTACTATTGGGAATCATTGTGGCCAAGTAGAGAAGATTTAAAGTCCTCAAGGTTTGATGTGATGCAAAATTGATAGTCATAAAGGTCTAAGGCTTATACACAATTAAAAAGGATAGACTCAAAAATCATAGGAACTGTGTTTGGGATTAGATATAAATTTTTGAATATTTATGAATCAAGGTGATCCCTAATCAAAATAATGGGGTAGATTCCATGGTCGTATGCACTTCCCTTCTCCTTCCACACCTAGATTTCAAAGAATGAGAGTAAAAGGTAGAGGTGTTATTCTACCCTAATGTACCTAATAACCTTGATTGGTCACAAGTATTTGAAGAAAATTAAAAGTTTCAATTGTTCCTAGAGAGCGTAGAGGCATTTGTAGGGCAATATTTTGAGGGCAGTAAAAACAAGTGTTGTGAACTATCTCCGAACAAAAAGAAATATTTAGAGAAGGGTATGATCTAGTTAAAGGGAAACAAAATCTATCTCACCTTATTTTTTTTAAGAGACTCTTCAATAGACATGATGCCTACATCCAGAAGAAACTAAGGAAAATAGGGGAAAACCATAGTAAACAATGAAGGCTTGAACATTGGAGACCAGTGTTGTAGTGCATGCCCATTCTGCCAAATTATTTTAGGCCAAATTTATGGTTATGTTTTATGAGTTAGTGTACTCAATTACTTGATTTGATTGGATATTATTTCACACTCAATTTAAATATTTGATGAGCTACTTGATACTCAGTTATTTCATGTGTTCATGTTTATTCTTTCAATGATGATGCTTTGTATGTTCATATAGTGATTTCATTTGTTTTCATGATGATAGTTAGATGGATGATTTATATATGGTTTTTTATGGTTACTTACCCCATACATGCATGTGTATGGTGTACATGTATATTTTACTTTATGTTTGACATTTCTGATGTGGTTGAGGGAGGGAGTCATAGTCACTAGCTAATCAGGATCTACATGATGTACGAATCCTTGCCACTGTCTATTTAGTTTAGATTTATATGTATATGTAGATCTTCAGATTTTATGCAGATGGCAGGTACCAAGCATTGACTTTCTTGAATTTTTAGAATGAATGTTCCCTATCATAGTATCTCAATGGTAAATATGGGAGATAGTTCTCAAGTCCAAATCCTAACCCTAAGCCAATTTTCCTAGAAAATAGGACAAGTATCTGAGTTATTTACCCTTTTGAATTTGTCAAATAACATGAATTAAGGATTTTTACCCTTGAGTTTGTATCCATACTTTATCTTTTAGATGGGTTTTCTAATTCAGTTTGTGGGTCTGTTGTAATGTTCAGTTATAATTAGATCAAATTAAGATATTATTAAATGATTTAATTTAACAAAAAAATTATAAAGAAAAATTAATTTTTAATTATATTTAATTAATTGAGAAATTAATTATATAGAAAAAATAAATTTAAAATATTTAATTAAAGTTCCAAATTTGGTGTAATAATATTTATTTAATTTAATAATAACTAATTTAGGATTTTCATTTTAATTAAAGAACTCTAAATATTATTATTATTTAAATTAATCAATATACTATTAAATACATCTTGTGATTTAATAAAAGAGAGAGAAAGAAAGAATTATTAAATAAAGTTTAATTTAATTAAAACGTAAAAAGTTTTCACATGAAATCAAAATAAAATAAAATAATAAAGAAAAAGGTTTGTGTGTTTGTAAAACCAAAACCCTAAAGGAGAAATTTCTTTATTAAGAAATTATAACTCATTTCTCCACACACAAGTTTGGAGAAGCAAATTTCTTGAAAGGGTTTCAAGAGACGAGAATTTTTGCAACTTCCAAATGTTCATCTATTTAGCATTAGATCAAGGTAGGAACTCTATTGAAATTATCATAGTAGATTGCATTGAATTTCCTCTATGTTTCCTTCATGTTTGATTGCAGTTCTTGTTTTCAAAGATTGATTCTAGTTGAAACCCTTGTTTGAGACATCTTGTTATTCATTATTGAATTTACTGTGAGAGAAATCAATTGAGAAATTCTTATTGGAAATTAGATTGCTTTAGAAAGTTAAGATTGGGGCAAGGTTTGAAAATGAAAACCAAATTTAATTCATAAATTTTGATTGTTTCAATTTCTTTATCCTATTAGATCTATTTTGAAAATGTCTTTATATATATAGTGAATAGAAATAAAATATGTGTATGTATATATGTATAGGGAAAATGTGACATGAGGGGGATATAGGATCTATCCTTAACCCAAATCACCAAAAGGAATGGTCCAAATTGATTAATCACAAGGAAGTGATCAATGCACAAATGAATCAAACAATGGAGAACATAAAGAAAGGAAGAAATCCTATAATCTACTATAGAAAATAAGTACTTGAAATCAAACCCCATTTTGGAATCAACCTTTAAATGTAATTGAAATTGAAATATGTATAAACAAAGTAAATGAAACTATTCACCTTGCTTATATTGAAATCCTTATGGAGGATTCAAATCCTTGAATTCACAGGTACGGATGCTCCAAATGAATGTATGAATGTATGTAGGATGTCTCAAATTAATGGCATTATATCTTCAACATCAATCTTGAATGGATCTTTGCATAGGAAGAGGCTTGGATGAATGTGGATAGATAAATCTTCAACAAGAGGGCTCCATAGAGATTGAATCCTTCAATAGCTAACAATGGACCTCCTTGAATTGGATCTTGAATGCTTGAATGCTTGAATGCTTGAATACTTAGCAATGTCTCCTTCTAGTTTCATGTTGTCAACTTATTCATTATTAGATAGTAGATCTTCACTTCATAGAATAAAGGATGCACAAGATAATGGTTCATAGAAAGTGAATTTCAAAATGAGGGAAGAAGGCTTCCTTATATAGAGATCTATGGCAAAAACTTCTAGATAAGGCTAACATTAGAGAATTAAATCCCAATTAACCTTAACCCCTAGAAATGGACCTAGATTAAATGCAATTTAAGAGTGAACCATTCTGAAACCTGAAATAATCTACCCAATAGTGGAAAAATGAAACTTTTTGAAGCTCGATATCCCAAAACTTCCAGAACTTGAAAATTGGACTTGGGGTTAGGGACAAGGTTGACCCTTTCCTACATCATGGTCAAGGTCATCCTTGACCTAGGTTAGGGTCAAGATCAACCTTGACCTTTTAGGTCATCCTTAACCTATAAAGTTAAAGTCTTCAATTTCATAGATAAAGTTATCAAAAAGAGGCTGGAAATAGGGAGAGAGAAGCAGAACAAGGGGAAAATAGCCAGATCCATGCAAAGACCTATTCAAGGCACTTGACATGACCCCAAACCACTTTCTTAGAGGGATAAACACTCTTAACATGGAAGTGGTTCCATTTTATGATCATACATACATACATACATACATACATACATATATATATATATATACACATACACACTTAACATAGTAATTGATAAATTACTATTGTAATTATATATATATTTAAAAATATATTGATTGTGTATATTTTTGGGAAGGCTTTTTTTTAAAATTAAATTATGTAAAAATATATTAAAAAAATTTGGGAGGTGGGTCTACCACCCCCATCTCGCCCCCCTCCTTCTTTCTTCTCTATTTCTTGACAACCCTTTTATTAGGGTCTACATGCAACATACCTATTGTCGTAGCAGTAGGTAGTGCTGATGCAATACCCTTTTTCTACGATAGGAGGGCTACCACAATAGCCATATAGCCCATGAGATTTAAACTTTAAAAGGTAAGGGTAGTCTTTTAAATTTAGTTTTTTATTATTATTATTTTTGAATATATTAATTATTAAAAATATATTTTTAAATATTATTTTTTATTTTTTATTATTATTAAAATTAATAGTTGTTATTATAAATAGATTAATAAATATTAATTATTAATAATTTAATCATTATTATTAGATTTTAATAATGTTTAAATTAAAAAAAATTGTTATTTGGTTATTAGTAAAATATACATATATTAAATTGATAATTGTAATTTTTTATTTTCGTAATTAAGAGAAATTGGTTTCTAACATTTTGATTATTGTTTTTAAAAGTATTTTGTTTTATATGAAATTGTATTCTTTACTTAGGTTATACTAAGGGATAATTGAATCATTTGAAATACTTGTAAACTCGAAAACTTTATCAAATGTGTGATGGAGACACAATCAAAGACTAGAGTGAACACACAAGAAAAGGGAATTATTATTATCAATGAAAAATGCCCTATGGACTTACAACAATATGATTTTGGAGAAAGAAATCCTCCACATAGTACCTTCTCTCTAACTCCACTAAGAACTACCTTTACAATGCAAGAAATGTTCTTAAATAAGCCCCAAATGGTTTAGGGTTAGGAATACATTCTAGAATATGCCAGTTGGCATCCACCACCAAAACAAAAGTTTCCAAAAATCATGTTAGAAGTCGGTGTAAAATTAGAAGAATCCAAAAATGGTAGTCCAACTTCTAGGAGGCATAACTTTTGAACTGTAACTTTAATTGACGAATCATTTACATTTCTGGAAAGCTCTCAAAGCTCTCTACAGCCCTATAGACTAGCTTCACTCATCCCCCATTTTTGGCCCTATACAAGGCCATTTAGTGCCCCATATCTAACTTTGAAGCACTCTTAGGAGGTCTCTAGGAACCAAAAAATTGCAATAACTTTCTAACCGTGAAGCCTTTTGACCTGATTCTTTTTTCAAAGTGTTTTAAATTACAAATATAACCATCCCACCAAATTACACCCTCTAACTCACCATAATTATAGCTCAATTACATAGTCCTACTTTTTTGGCATTTACACGTATCCCAAGGTGCTTAAAAACTCTAACCCATAACACTAATAGTAGAACTATGAGAGCTAGAACCTTTATTTGACCCAAATGGGTATACAAAAATGAAAACACATTAAATAGAAACTATTTCTAAGAATTTTTTTTGGTTGATACAGGATTGCCCTTACACCACTAGATGCTCCTGCGTCAGACACCCAGGGTAGATTTAAAAGTGACCCTGTCACTTTATGGTAGAGGAAAACCCAAATGGGCAACCTCTGCTACTAATATCCAAGTTGAATCCTCTATTGGTCATCCTTTCCACTTCACCAGGTACTCTTCATATTGCCTATTTTTGGTACTCCTACACACACGATGATCTAGAATCTCTTCTATCTCCTCCTTCTTAGAAGTAAGAATTGGACATGGTTCCAACATCAACCCCTCATTTGCACCATCATCATGATATTTTGTTAAGTCTGCAGTGTTGAAGATAGGAGAAATGAGAATCCCATTTGGCAACTCCACCTCATATGCATTTCCCAAGTCATGTTTCCTCAAAATTTTACAAGGGCCAAATTTCTTCATCTTCAGCTTGTTGTAATTACCCACTGGAAACTGTTCATTTTGTAAGTTTACTATAACCATATCCCCTACTTGGAACTCCTTATGTCTCCTCCTTTGATCAGCCCTAGCTTTATACTATTGATTCATCTTGGTAATGTGTGCATGGACCTCCTCATGTAGGCTCTTGATATGTTCAATGAATTCTTCTACCTCGGCACTTGTCCTTTCCCCTTGCTCCATCTTTCTCAATTCTAGTGCAGTCCTTAGGCTACTTCCATACATAATTTAGAATGGTGATCTACTAGTACTCATATTTACAAAGTTATTGTAAGCAAATTTTTCTTGTGGTAGAATCAAATCCCACCCCTTGGGCTTATCTCCCACTAAACACCTTAGCAAATTTCCCAAACTTCTATTCACCACTTTGGTCTATCCATCAAATTGTTGATTATGTGTAGAACTAAACCTCAATTCTATCCTCAACTTCTTCCATAAAGTCCTCTATAAATACCCCACAAATTTAGTATCTCTATCAGAAAAAATGCTCTTTGGGAGACCATGTAGTCTCACCACCTATCTAAAAAAAAAATCTACAATATGTATAGCATCATGAGTCTTGTGGCATTGGATGAAATGTGCCATCTTGGAGAACCTATCAACCACCACAAATACTAAGTCATTGCCGCTTTGTGTCCTTGTAAATCCAAGAACAAAATCCATACTTATGTCCTCCCAAGGCTTTGATGGAATAGGAAGTGGCTGATAAAGTCCACCATTGTGACTAAGTCCTTTGGCTGCTTGACATACTAGACAACTCTGCACAAATTTCTTCACTTCTTGTGATATTTGAGGCCAAAAATAATGTTCTCTAAGAAGGGAAATAGTCTTATCTTGACCAAAGTGTCCTACCATTCCCCCATTGTGTTTCTCTTTGATCAATTTTTCCCTCATGGAACTCCTTGGAATGCATAATTGTCTGCCCTTGAATAGCTTACGATCCTAAATCAAATAATCTAGCCACCTAGTTCTATCTATAGTAATAGGTTCTTTGCAAGCCTTCCATGCTTTAGCAAAATCAAGATCCTTAGGGTATAGATTTTTGAGTTCATCAAACCCGACCACTTCAACCTCCATTACTATAAGCAACAATTGTCTCTTATTCAATTCATCTGTAAGAACTCTACCCACTTCATATGTTTCAACACAAATGTATAGCTTTGCAAGAACTCTACCCATTTCATATGTCTTTGGTTCAATTTACCTTGGCTACTTAGGTACTACAATTCCTGGTGGTCAATATACAAGAAAAATTCTTTTGGAAATAAATAATACCTTTATTTCTTTAAGGCCTAAACGATTGCATAGAACTCCTAATCATAAATAGAATACTTCTTTGCATCATTTAATTTTTCACTAAAATATACAATAGGCTTACCTTCTTAGCTCAATACAACCCCAATAGCACTACCACTAGCATCACAATCTACCTAGAATACTTTACTAAAATTAGGAAGTGCCAATACTAGTTGTTATGTCACCTTCTTCTTCAATAATTCAAAATTCCTTGTAGCTGCTATAGTCCACTTGAACTCTTTCCTATCCCCCCTTATTGTTTTAGTCAAGGGTGCACATATGCCACTAAAATTCTTAATGAACTTTCTATAAAAACTAACCAAACCATGAAATGATCTCACCTTAGTAGCAAACCTTGGAGTAGGCCATTCCAAGATGGCTTTTACCTTCTCTGGATCCATTTTGAGACCCTAGGATGATACAACAAACCCCAAGTAGATTAACTCATTTTTTACAAAGCTACACTTCTTCAAATTAATCAACATTTTCTCTTCCCTCAACCTTTCAAGGACTCTATGAATTTGCAATAAATGTTCATTCAAAGTCTTGCTGAAAATAAAAATATCATCCAAATAGACAATAACAATTTTTCCCAAGAACTTCTTTAGTACCTCATTCATAAGCTGCATGAAGGTGCTTGGTGCATTGGTTAGTCCAAAAGGCATGACTAACCACTCATATAGACCCTCCTTAGTCTTGAATGCAGTCTTCCCCTCATATCTCTCTTGTATTCATATCTGGTGATAGCCACTCTTGAGATCTATCTTTGTGAAGTACTGAGCTCCACTCAAGCAGCCCATAAGATCATCCATTCTTGGCAAAGGAAACTGATACTTGATGGTTATTCTATTTATAGCCTGGGAGTTTGTGCACATTCTCCACTCTCCATCCTTCTTTGGTGCCAGTACTGTAGGTATTAGACATGGACTTGGGCTCTATCAAATCAAATTGTTCCTCAATAGCTCTTGAAATTTTTCTTTTAGTTCCTCAATTTTAGTAGGAGTCATCCTATGAGCAGCCTTGTTAGGAAAACTAGCTCTAGGGATCAAACCTATCTGATGACTCATCTGCCTTACTAATGGCAACCCTTCTAGAACATTGTCAAAGATGACATCTCCATACTCACTTAATGGGCCTAAAACTTTAGGTGGAATTTCACTACTACCTTCCTTATCTCTTCTAGAAATAAAAGCATAACACATACACTGATGTTTCATACCATCCAAAAAAATTCTTCCATCAATAAGACATATCCTAGCACTACTGCATACCTTTTCACCTTCCTTTTATCATGGGCTTCAATTTGTGGTGAACTCCATCCTTTATTAGAGAGTATATATTTTCATGACCATCATGTATAGCATGTCTATCAAATTGCCACAGTCTTCCCAATAGTAAATGGTAGACATCCATTGGAATAATGTCACAGAGAATTCATCATGGTAACTCCCAATCTTGAAATTCACCAAACATTTTTCATTGACCAGAACCTTATGGTCATCCTTCACCTAATAAATTTGATAGGGTTGGGGGTGTTTCTCCCTTTTGAGCTTTAGCTTAGAGAAAATCTCCTTAGACAATAGGTTGTCAGCGCTGCCACCATCAATAATCACATCACAACACTTATCCTTGCACTTGCACCTGGTACGAAACAAACTCCTCCTTTATCTAGATATAGTCTCACCACTTATTAAGACCCTTTCATTTATGAGAACCTCTCCTCTTTTTTCATCCTCAGAATGTGATGATTGTGCATCTTCATCCACATGAGCAACCCTTGCTTGACCATCAACTCTCCTATCTATCCTTCCTTGTCATTGAGGACATTCAAAGGCACAATGACCTTCTTCATTGCAATGAAAATAGGTACCACAAAAGCCTTCTCTTCCTAATCCTTATCCACATCCTCTACCTCATCCTCTCTAATCTCCAAAGTTTTGATCACGGGAGCGATTGAAACCCTCATTTCTCTAGTTTTTGCTAGTACCCACATCTTCATTTTTCTTTTGGGTCTCATTTCAGCCTCTAAATGACCTACTATTGCCCCTTCCTCCTTGAACACACCCTCTTTTCCTTCCTTCAAACCCTTTATTTAGCTTCTCTTTGACTTGTAGGGAAAAATGGTATGCCTCTTCAATGCTAGTCATTCTAGCTAGACTTAACTCCTCTTGAATGCTAGGTCGTAACCCACCAAGGTAATGGGAAACCTTCTCCTTATTTTCTTCTACACACCTTGCCCTAATAGGAAGTCATTAAAATTCCTTCGTATATTCTTGGATAGATTTTCATGCTTGCTTTAATCCTTGCATTTTCTTGAACAAATCAAGCTCATAGTCAACAGGAATGAACTGCTTCTTTAGTTTGTCCACCATGCGATCCCATCTTTTGATTTTCTCCTTTCCTCTTCTTTTTCTTTCTAGCTAAATATCTTGCCACCAGATTTTGGCATGGCCTTTCATTTTGGTCTTCACAAACTTAACCCTATCTGGATCCCTGATATCCTCATACTCAAAATACTCCTCTAGTTCATTGATCCAATCGATCAACTCATTTTGGTTTAGATTTTCTAAAAACATATCCACATCAATTTTATGTCTTTCTCCAAGCTTAGAAATGGCCCTAAAAAGCCTCTCCTCTGTTTGATTTAGGACTTCCCCTTTGCCTTCCCCTTCCTATCCAATTTATTCTTCTTCATTTTCTTCCTCACTTTCATCGCCTATAGCAACATTTAGTCCTCTATGGATCTCCTCCTGCAATGCTTGAACTTTCCTCTAGAGAGCTCTATCGTCCTCAAGATTAATAGCTTTAGCCCTTCCACCATGCTCTCTTCATGGAGGCATCTTCTTGACTCAAACCCACAACCACACAGTTCTGGTGCAAACTGCCTCATAGTCAGTGCTCTGTCTACACACTCAGGAAAACTAGCTCTGATACCACTTGATGGAGACACAACCAAAGACTAGAATGAACACATAGGAAAAAGGAATTATTATTATCAATGAAAAATGCCATATGGGCTTACAACAGTATGATTTTGGAGAAAGAAATCCTCCACATAGTACCTTCTCTCTAACTCCACTAAGAACTACCTTTACAATGCCAGAAATATTCTTAAATAAGCCCCAAATGGTTTAGGGTTAGGATTACATTCTAGAATATGCCATTTGGCATCCACCACCAAAACAGAAGGTTCTAGAAATCACATTAGAAGTTGATGTAAAATTAGAAGAATTCAGAAATGGTAGTCCAACTTCTGGGAGGCATAACTTTTGAACTGTAACTCCAATTGATGAATCATTTATATTCTTGGAAATCTCTTAAAGCACTCTACAGCCCTATGGACCAGCTTTGCTCATCCCCCATTTTTTGGCCTTGTACAAGGCCATTTAGTGCCCCATATCTGACTTTGAAGCGCTCTTAGGAGGTCTCCAAGAACCAAAAAATTGTAATAACTTTCTAACCATGAAGCCTTTTGACCTGATTCTTATTTCAGAATGTTTTAAATTACAAATATAACCATCCTTCCAAATTACACCTCTAACTCACCATAATTATGGTTCAATTACATAGTCCTACTTTTTTTACATTTATACATATCCCAAGCTGCTTAAAAACTCTAACCTAGAACACTAATAGTGGAATTGTGAGAGTTGGAACCTTTATTTGACCCAAATGGGTATCCAAAAATTAAAATGCATTAAATAGAAACTATTTATAAGAATATTTTTTTTGGTTGATATAGGATTACCCTTACACCACTGGATGCTCCTGCATCAATGTGATACTCTAAAAATGAAAATTTGAACCCATTTGTGAATTAAACTTATACTATTTCAAACCAAATGAACTATGAAACTTCACTTGTTAATTTACTTGATTTGATGTATGGTTTATTTTATTGTGGTTGGGTTTGACTTAGTATGTTGACCAATTTTGGATGTTTATGAGAGGCTTGGGTGTTATTGTTTTATGATGTTGCATGTGATGTCATGGTTATGAGATTTGATCTTTGAGTTATGGATCAGTGGTTATATTGTGATTTCCAATTGCTTGTATAGGATTGATGTGGTCATTGTGACCCTATAAAAAATTTTGTTATGAGTTTAGGGTGGGTTATCTTTATGCATGTTGGGAAGTGGCTTGCCATGGAGGATAGAGCCCTAAAGAAGTTTCCTAGGTAACCCATTGTAGGATGCTTTAATAAGTGATAATATCTCATTAAATGAGTTTTAAATGAATTAACAAGAGTCAATGTTTTACCTCACCCATGCCTCGAGTGCTAGTATAGGCTAGGATGGGAGTAGAGAGAATTCTTTTTTGTGACCTTGCCTCATTAGTATGCCTTGTCTATAAAAAAGGATATTGATGTCACATAGAGTCACTAGGGGGTCAAAGTCTTGAGATGCTGCTAGAGTTATCTTAGAGTTGGCTCATGTGATGACACTTGCCCACTTATATAGTATATTTCTTACATTTCTTTGTTTCCTTTGGGTTTAGATGTTACTTGTGTCTTAGTGCCCTTTGAGATATATTTTTATTAGGATTTCCTTGACCTGGATGATGGTTATGACTTTTGGGATTGATATCTATATGGGACTTGAGATTATCTCCTTAGCATGGTGGGAGTGGGCCATTTAGGTTCCACAAGGTTGAGTGGTAGCGTTTCTTATACCATTGAGATGTAATAGTCAGATGTCATTGCTAGATGTACTTGTGAAGTTGTTCCTTTCATTCTAATCATGTATTTATATTTGGTGGTCATATTTTGATGTATTGTACTTGATTATCTAGAGATCTTATGGGATGTTGTATTTAGTCATGATGTATAGTCTTTGAGATTTTCATAGCTTGTGACTTGTACATTAGATAATTATGCATTATGGTTATGCCATGTGGCATCTTATGTAATTGTATATTATTTCATTTGAATTGTACTTATGGTTATTTATTGATGTGAACCTTTTTATGTATTAGATGTAGTATTAATAAAACTTATGTATGTGATTCAATGTCATGGAACCCTTAAGAGATGTAATCTATTTATGGATTATTTATATGTATGTGAGTTATTTCTTTCACTATGTTATCTCTTATTTTTTAATCATTTTTTTTTTAATGTTTGGAAAACTTAGTGACATTTTAGGTTAATTTATTTTGGGTTCCCTAGCAGGGCATTACAAGTGTAACCCAAAATTCATCAACATTGGAAAGTTTATTACTTGTCACCTTAGGACATATTTTCTTGGGAATACAAGGACCTAAAGAACATATTGGTGCCATGGGCCTATCATTTAGCAATCATTTAGCCATAGGCCATCATTTAGCAATCCAAAGGATGATATCATAGTCATATACCTAGATGGGTTAACCATATTTCCTAAGAAAATAAAATATTGAATATCATAGATTAAGGGAAATTATTGAAAAGATTTTGGGAAAATAAGATTTCACTAAATCCAAATAATTATTTTTTTGGTTTGCTAAAGGGAAGTTGCTTGGGCACATGGTGTTATGTGAAGGAATTTAGATTGACCTTGAAAGGGTCAAGGCTATGCAATAATTGAGTCTTCCATCCAAAAAAATTGGAGCCAAATCTTCCTTTGATCAAGTGAACTTTTTGCAGAGGTTTGTTCCTAATTTTTTCAAAATCACAAAGAATATAGTGGATATGATGAAAGGAAAACTTTTAATGGAGTGACTCTAGAAAACAAGAATTTGAGAATATAAAAGGACCCATTACATGAGGCTAGGTCTTGGTCCATCCTAACTATACCAAGGGGTTCATTATCTATTTTTATGCCTCAAAGCATACCCTTTCAGCTAAACTCATGCAAGAGAACAAAGAAGGAATACACACATATTTATTTATTGAGCATTCCCCTCAACAATCAAAAACTTAACTATTATAAAATCAAGAAATATGCCTATGTCATGGTTAGGGCCCTGAAGAATTTTATATTTTATAATTTATACTCCCATCTCATGGTGTATGTACTTGAGAAGGATGTAAAAGGTGTGCTCACACAATAGTACATAGGGTGTAACGTTCAAGGGGTATGGGTGGAAAAAATGCAAGATTATGACATTGATATCAATCCCACTCAGTTGGTCCAAGGGAATAGGCTATGCAAAACAATAGTTGAGAACCAAATGATAGAAGCAGATGAAAACATGCCAAGATTATTAATGGTAAGCCCCTAAGAACCATGGTTCTCTAATATAGCATACTTCATCATATAAGGGGAATCTCAAGAAGGCCTCACTCCCAAACAGATGAGAGATCTTAGGATCACTAGTACAAAACCAACAATATATTACTAAATAAACTACTACTACATATATGACTAGTTTTGATCATGTGATCATTAGTATTTAATTGCCAGACGTTTATCTCACTACCAAATTTATGACTAAACTATTTTAATCATTGGTTTGGTCATTTATTTATTTTCTTATTTGATCATTTATTTGGTAGTATATTTGATAGTTTATTTGGTGGTTTATTTGATCATTCATTTGTTCATTTATTTGATCATTTATTTGGTTATTGATTTGGTTGTTGATTTGGTAGTTGATTTGGTAGTTTATTTAGTAATTTATTTGGTAACTAATTTTGTAATTGATTTGGTTATTGATTTGGGTGTTGATCTAGTATTTTATTTAATCATTCATTTGATCATTATTTTAATCATTAATTAGTCATATTGGGGCACAATGGAATTGAACCATCATCCTCCTACTTGAAAAGCAGGTGCTCTTCCATTGAGCTAGTACTCTTTAAAGAATAATGCAAAAATTTCAAGGTTGCCTTCCCAAAATTAGATCTACCATGATTTTGGTTGCTATAATATGATATACTCTTCAACATTTGCAACCAAAAAATTTGGAAATTGCACAACACCAGATGTCTATAGCAAAAGCAAATTCTCACTAGCAGTTTTCAACATTCAAATGCTAAAAAGTTTACATAAAGTTAATTACTTCAAATCAAACACTTATCCCATAGGTGGAGAATCTTGCATCCTTTTTGGTACAAAGTCTACAACAATAAGTGAAATTAATTAATGTGCTTATGTTTTTAGCTTTAAAATATTGTCCTATTTTGAATCTCATGTCATAACTACATATGTTTTAGAAAAATAATTGTATTTTGTTCTTATCTTTTTTTTGCAAAATGCAATAGATGAACCATAATCATGGTGTGATGTTCCCATCAACCCAATGCAATAATAAATAAATAATAAAATAATCAAATTATAATTATTATAATAAAATAAAATATATATAAACTAATTAATTAATATATTTATATATATCCTAATAACATATACACATTTACCATTATATTATATTATATAGATATAATAAAACACATTACTATATTATATATTATAATTGAATTTGATATATAATACTTTGTTATGGAAGTATAAAATAAATAGAAAAAGATAAATAATAATAATACAATTATAATATAAATAATCATTCAAATAAATAAACTTTGCAAAGAAAATTCTATGCCTAAACAACTTTGAGAAATATCATGTATGGTTGTGAGTTTTTAATTTTTCTATATTAGTGATAATCACATTCACAAAGTTAACTTTTATGTATGTACTTTCAAGAAACAATACCTCATTACCTTGAAATTCTCTTCTATTAAGTGTAAAAATAATGGAAAATAGAACCATCGGTGTTTGACAAAATGAAGTTCTCTCTCTTAGTGAATTAAAGAGCAAAGACATCATGGATAGAAGATCTGTCAATATAGAGATAAAAAAAAAAAATCATTAATTAGATGCAAAATTGACATGATAATTACTAACTAAAATTTGTTAACCTCAAAAATAATATAAAAGAAATGAAATGACATTTTATGTCGGATGATATGGCACAAAGGCGGGGCATATAGAGAAAAAGGAAACTCCTGTTGGCCTCCCATTAATTCAAATCAAATATTTGTCTCACTTCCAACAATAAATTATAGTAGATAATGCATCTCATGATAAACTCTGGAGAGAATGTGAAAATTTCTCCAAAGGGCATATTCTAGCACCTACAAAGCCCACATAAGAACTCCCTCTAATTTTATATTCATCTCATTTGAATCTCTATTTCACTTCCTTGTAAAGAATTACCCCAATGGTTGTAAGGGTATAACAAAGCATCCTTATAAAAGATACATGAATTCTACAAAAACTACCTTTGCATTGTCTAGTACCTGAGAGAGAAATTATGTCATGCCCAAAATTACAAGGCAAAGCACAACTACAAATTATTTTTTTGAAAGGTAACTTTTAGGACATAACATAGAGATCTAAACATTGCAATACTAGATTATAGAAGACTAAAAGTTCAGGATAGCTAATGATTATGGTTTTAGGGTTGCAACAAAATCTTAAATCTTTAAATGAATTGATCCTTATTGGTGTGGTGAAGGTCTCATTCTTACTTCTAGGGTAGATACCTTAATGAATTTGATAACATTACAATATGTTTTCTATGATGGTGGTGGAGGTATATTTTTTACTCAAATGAAAACCACATTCCTTGCTTTTGATATTGGAATGAGTTGGTAAAACTTGTAAGCATCAATTCAGTATTTTCTAACTATAATTATTTATGTAAGTAAATTGAAGTTTACTTATGAGACAATTTATTAAATCCATATAAATAATAAATTGCATCACCTTCTTAGAAATCTCTAAAAGTCCATGTATCCAACTCAAGATAATAAATAAATAAAAGAATACTATTTAACCTACATTTATATTTAATATACTTTTATTACATATAACATCATGGAAAAATATATATTATACATTTTTATAATAACTATACTAATATATCTCTATTATACATATTCCTAATACCAAATAACTATCCTAACTATTTCACCAACATCGCCTTTTTATAACATCAACTATCTATTTAACAAATTATATTAAATAACTTTCTAACTACTACCTAGTTAACAATAAATCTACACCTTGCTAATGCATGCCTCTTAATAATCTACTATCTAAATCCACACTAACTAAACTTTTATTGTTACTAATTAATATGCTACTAATCATCAAATAGCATCTATTAGCCACCTATTACTATTAAGTTTGTAACCTTCATCATTTATTCTAACTTAGTGTTAACCACTACATGCTTACTAACATTAGTCACTAATCTACTAAATTCTAAATACTTACTATTTATCTAACTAATTAACAAATGAATAAATCATACTAACCATTTAATAATTTCTAACTAATCAACCTACTACATCACCTTTTTACCTATTCCTTCATTCTCGTATGTCTCCTTCCTAACTTACCCTTCCTATCCCATCGTAAGTACATGGTGTGAGTGCTATTCCCAAGTGCTCAAGTGCTTTTCCCAACCACTGCATCCCACACCTATGACTGGTGGGGATGTTAATCTTAGATTGGTTTTGACAAGCGAGTGTCTATACACTTAAGTCATTTACTTAGTTCATGCTAAACAAGTAACATACGCCGAGCACAACATATAAGTCAGAGCATGCCAAGTAAATAGTGAGTGTCAAGTCACTCATGTGCCAAGTCATTCAAGTGCCAAGAAGATAGTATGTGCTGAGTGATTTAGGTGTCAAGAATGCAATGCATGTTGAGTCATTTAGATGTTGAGTGACAACATTAAAGACATAGTTAGTGTTGAGAACCAAAGACTTTAGATGTCAAGTAACATAGTTTTGACATAGTTGTTTGTATTGGCACAAACTACTATGTAAACTATGTTTAAGTCGACTCAAGGATTGATTTACAATTTTTTTTTATAAGGACAAATCTTAAGTGTGATTCCCTATGTATTACATGCATCCAATCAGAAAAATGGAAGGTTTAAGTGGCAATATATGGATAAATCACAATCATTGATTCATACCTAATCCTAAGTCACCTAGGTCTTCTTAAGGAGGAAAAACCCTAAATGTTTAGAGGTGAGAGAGAAGAGAAGAGAAGGAGAGTTTGCATGCACAAATAGGACATTCATGCTGACGAAGGTATTATGATTTGAGTTTCATTGCAGAATCAATTAAAGGACAACAAAGGAAGCAAATAGTGGATAGTAAAGAGACATTCAATAAAAAAGGATCAAGTACACATCAATGTAGAGGTGATCTAACATCAAGCAACAAAGTGCTAATCATAGTATCATTGTTGAGAAATTCTAACATGTGAATTAGTTAAATCTCTTAATAGAATATTCTTAACATGTTATATTAAAATCCTCTAACAAGGTGCTTACTTAATTGTGAGTTAAAGTCCTTTAATTAGGCACACTTATAATAGGGTATTAAAATCCTTTAATAGGGTAAGACCTAATAGTATTTGTAAGATTTTAAGAGGGTGGACCTTTCATAAGGTAGATCATGTTTCATAATCAAACATTGTAACCTTCATTGGATACACTTTATTACTGTAGTAGTGAAGATTTATGGGTGTCATCCCCACCCCAGTTTACCTTCTCATTGGAGGGTTTCTGGGTAATCATGTCTTGTGCCATACATGTTTGAATTCTTACTTGTTTAATATTCCTTAGATGTATATGCTTTATATGGTATTTCATTTTACTTGTCAAATTATGAGATGGAGGTATGGTGAATGTTTTTTATGGGTAAAAGTTTGAAGCACTGATTCACCCCTCCCCTCAAATTTTACCTTTCCTATTGTAATTCCAACAATTGGTATCAGAGCCTAGTTCTTTGAAATTAAACCTTTGTAGCTTTAAGGAAAGATCTTGGAAATGGAAGTTTACAAGTTGGGAAAGATTATTGAGAACTAGGAGATTGAAATACAACTCAATCTACATTAGTTGAATGAAGCAAGAGATGATCTAAAGAAATAATTGAGAAGAAGGAAGGAAATTTCTATTAAGGAGAATGACACACAATACCAAGGGATAGACACTACTAAACTATTTGCAAATGAAACTCTAATTAATTTGATCTAGTAGTTGCAGATCTAATGGAAAAGAATAGAACCCTAGCTGAAGAGATCAAAAATCTAAAGATAGAGAAATAATCATGAGCCACATTGCTATGTGAGGTGATCGAATAGAAAAAGAAAGTTATGGAAGAAAAAGTCATGATTGAAGATGACAAAAGAGTTTTGACTAGTAGACTAAAAGAGAAATCATCAAAGATAAATAGGATTGCTCACATGCAATTGGAAACAATGAATCAAGTCATGATTTCTAATCATGAAATAAATAGTAAATACATTGAGATCACAAAATTGAAGTTGTAGAATGAATAGTTGAGCAATGATCTGAAAAGGGAAAAGGAGTTTGTTGAAAGTTTCAATAAACCTAGTAAAGCCATCAAGTACTTTGAACAATTGATGAGATCCCCTAGATCTAACAATGATACTTCTAGATTGGGATACACTAGTATTGAAGAAGGAGAATCATCCAAAAGTGATGAAGAAAGAAGTAAAAAGGGTAAGAACTCCAAACCTACTTGTCATAATTGTGGTAAGATAGGTAATATTGCTAATGTTTGTAGGAGAAAGACTATAAATTTGAATATTAAGCAGAAGAACATGGGCCACTACCACAAGTCTAACAAACAAGGTCATCAGGCACATGAATGCAGAACCAAGACCATGCATAGTCAAAGATTTGAAGGATAATACTATATCTATTAGAAGTATGGACATAGAGCTTTTGAATGGAGATCCAAACCCAAGTGGCCATAAAACAAGTAGATTAAGGTAAAGAATAGCATCAACTCTTATAATAGGATTATAACGTAAGATATAGTTGTCACTATTGTCAAGAGTGTGGATATATTCTAAGAATTGTATTAGAATATATTTCAGAAGTGAATACAAAAGGTGGTTTAGTCAAACCACATGTTTTAGTTGTTTGAAGACTGGTCACATGAGTAGAAATTGTCCAACAAGGTCAAAGGCACCAAGTTGTGAGTTCAACAAAGGCAAAGAAAAGGAAAATATTGAGAATGTTAGAGATGAGATGAACAAAACATGGAGGAGAAAGGAAGATTGCAGCATATCAAGTACAGATGAGATCACTTCACCCAATGGGTCAGGTGACCACACCTTTTCAAATTAAGCAATCAAGAGGTATGTGGAACTAATACTTAAAGGGATATATTATACATCAATTTCAAGTATTTAATGTTTGAAAAGATTACATATGCATGAATAAAGATGCAAAGTATTGTTTAGGAATCAAGAATAAATCTTTAAGTTTTGTTATTTTTCATGTTATTGCCGAGCACGAAAATTTTCACTATGGTTGCTGAGTGAAATGTAAGTGGATGTTGAGCTAGTAAAATTGTTAGTGAATGCAGAGCTCATAGTGGTTGTTGAGCATATAGAAAAACACATGGATGTTGAGTGAGCTAGTAAATTCAATTGAAGCTGAGCTTAAAATTGTGTAAGCACTTAGCATCAAATGCAATATTTTAAGGGCTATTTGATTGATTTTTGTTCATTTGTCATCAGTCAAATTTGAAGTAAAGCATGAAGAGCCAAAGGAGATCTGAGGAAATTGATCTAGGCATTTGCAAGAGATTTAAAAGATTGTTTGACAACATTCCAGTAGGATTCACAAGGTATTTATCATGTGCCGAGCTACATAGTTTTAAATTTTGCAAACCCTAGTTTCATGTAATTATGTCTAGTTCTCTAGCAACCAACGCTATAGAGGGAAAAGAGGTTTTAAATGTGCAATTGATAAGTAATGATATCAAATAACCTACTTTTAGGGCTATGCCAGATATACCTTACAAATACGATCACTCTAATATGTTATCCATGATACTACTACAAGTTTTTGTGATACAAGATGTGAGAAACTGTTATACGTGCAAAATTGGAAGTATAGGTTATATGGAAATTAGGGAGACATGTGGAAAACTATGTAAGAATGAAGTGTTGAAGGTGGAATTTAAAATTTTTGAGAAGAAAGGGTTGACTTGTGCCCTAGATTTTGCCAACATATTCAAGACATAGTGGATAAAAAAAAATTTGAGTAGAATTCATGACAACTCTATATGGCTAGAGAATGGACTGGTGAAAATCACCAAGAATATTGTACACAGAGTCATAGGGTATCCAACCCTAGATCATCCCAAGACAATGAGAAGTGAAGCTAAAGAAATAATTGAAAGACACAAAGGGGATGTGTGGAATAAAAGAGGGATGACAATTGATAAAATCACAAATCCCCTAATAGCTTTTGCAGTGAGCGTTACAAAACACAAGTTCTATCAATCCAATAGATTAAACAATGTACCTTGTATTGTAGTTTATGTGGGTTACAAAATAGTGGAGGATCATACTTATGATCTTCTCAAGTTGCAATTGTAACAATTGATTAAAAATTTGGGAGCTATAAGGAAAACCAAAAGTGCACAATAGATCTATTCTTGTATGTATGTTCTTTTATGTATAGAATATATTTCCTACATTTGGTACAGTTGCATGGAAAGTAAACAAACCTATTGTAGTTCAAAATAGGTGAATTTATTGAGCAACTAGGTGATAACTTTGAACCTATAATAACAAGTTATCTTGAAGATTTCAAACAATCAATGAAGAAAATACTGAGGATACTAGTGTCACTAGTGGAGAAACATTTTGATGATGTTTTCTTCCTAATTGACACTGATTTCACATATTTTTAGGCAGCAATTCCCAAAGAGAGATGACTAAGGCCATTAGGGTATGAAATAAATGTTGATAAGGCCTCTACAGCAATCAAAACATTACTTGTAGAAGAAGTGGATAAAGAAGCCACAACATTTGGAAATTATGACTTGGCCATTCAAAGATTACAATAGAATTGAAGACTACTTTAGTGATCGAGAAGAAGAATAAACTAGTTAAGAAATTGAAAGAAATATTTGGTGAAGGAGCCAAGGAAGAAAAAGAGGAAACACATGCTCAAGCATCATTGGCATTAACACAAGGTTAGGGAGAAGACCAAAAAGAATAAGAAGTAGAAATTATAGAAGGTGTTGAGGAAGAAAAAGCTAATGAAGCACTAGTAGCTACTAAGAAAAAGAGAAAAGAAAAGACATAAGCAATGAACAAAAAAAAGAAGGTTGCTAAACCTAATCAGCTGAAGCCTACACCACCTACCACAAGGGCTACCACTAGAGTCACTACACAAAAGGCTAAAGAAGTAGCCAAGCCCAAGGAGAAGAAAGTTGAAGCTCAGAAGAGACCAAGGAGGAAGTATGTTGCTCAAGCTAAACCTAATGAAGAGAAGACTAAATCAAATGACAGCAACCAATTTCAAGTGGTGAGTCATAGTCCCTCTTCAAATTTAGACAATCTATGTGAGAATATTAGGAACAATGTTGACTTATCAAGATTCTCTCATATTGATTTTGATAATCTTGTGAAGATTGAAAAGAACCAATTTGAAGAGATAGTATATGCCATGATGGCAATATTAAAAAAGACTACTCTAGAACTTTCCAACTTTGTACCCAAAATTTTGTATGATAGAGTTGAGCAAAAGTGGCATTATCATTTAGACATTGAAAAACAAATTAGGGAAACAACTCTTGCTCAATGTATGCCATAACTTAGTAAGGCTGACATGTCTAAAGCCATTAAGAAATATGTTGTAAGATTTATGCCAAAATTAAAGGCATTCAGTATACTACAAAACAACATAGATGATGTTGTCTAGAAGTCCAAGACAATGTGGAAAATAACATACAGACTATCAACATCCAGGGAAGTTGAGTAGACACCTACTGAGGTAGGTGAGGATGAAGAAGATGACACTGAACAAACCATAATTGAGGGAGGTATAGATATGAACATTGACACCTAGGCACTAGCTGAAGAAGAGAAACAAACAAAACAAAGTGTACAAGATACACAAGTTTCGAGTACCAACCCTCCATAGGAGACAAGTGCAAATATTGAAATTTTCAAAGTTAAGGATGTCTTTGAGACCATTTCTCAAAACATCAATCCCCTCATAGAGGATTATTTGAAAAGGATACTTGTTAAGACCACTCTACAAGCCAAACTATGTGACAATTTAGTATTGGTGAATGTAGATGAAATTTAGAAAATAGATACAATAATTGCAGGGAAGGAAATATAAACACTAGACATACCTTTAGTCACTCCTCAAGTCACAAGTGTACAACCTTCACAACCTATAGTGGTATATCAAAGGAATGAGATAGCACGTTTAACTATTAGTACACTTATGCAAGACACTACAGTCTCAATAAATGTGCAAGAACTAAAAAAAGATAAGGATGAGATAGTTGGAGAAGACAAGGTAGAGACACCAGAGAATGAACATGCTCAAGGCCAAACAGGTTAGGTAGATACACCTACACCTCTAACACAAGATCAAGGTGCAACTAGAACTATAGAGGAAGAAAAGGACAAGACTAAAGAGTTAAGATTGACATCCTAGCCAGAGGAGCAACTAGGAATTCAGGTACTGGTGACATTACCAAAATCTACTACTCCTCCTAGTCAAGCTCTTTAGAAGCTTAGCATAGATGCTACACCATTGCAATTTTCAAGGCTAAATCCTAGCTCATCCAAGGAAGAAGAGGTACTACATATAGTGATGTTAGCCTGGATGAATAAATTGTATTGTCTAAATTTGATTTGGAAACAATCACAATTGAGTAGATGGGTATATTACAAGAGACCCTAGCCAAGAAGAAAAATCAAGAATTGCTCAGAAGGGAACATAGGAAGAAGCAAGCTTTGATTGACATCAAAGATATTTTCCTAGATGCATTTAGTCTACCAACTCCAAATGAAAACAAGCCCATCATTGAACAACTAACCAATATAGTGGAAAGGGTTACTGACACACACCTAGATACAAATGTAAAACTACTTGAATGGTCTGAAAGGAAGTTTCAAAATAAGGTGAATGAGAGGATATCAAGTGTTATTGTACTAACAGAGGTTGAGCTAACAACCAAGATAGAGAGTGTGAAGAAGGTACTAGAGAACATTTTCTCGTTGTACACCAAATTGTGTAATCCTACTCTCTTCACACAAGAAGTAAGGAATCGCATCCTAAGTTTGGAGAGCCATATGTAGTCATTTGGTGCTACTTTTCCCAAGTCTCCAGTTCAAAGTGATAAACACTTTAGGTATCTCTTGCAATCCTACAATTATTTAGCATCATTACAAGCAGATGAAGCCACCATCAAGGCTAAATTGATTAGTATCCAGTCAACATTGACTCCACACATGGAGATATTGCACAAGGAACTAAGCTATGTTGAAACTCTTATGTAGAAAGATCCTCATCTTTCTACACTAGAAGGCTCAGTCCACCTTGTTGTCAAGCTAGCCATCCAAATCAAGTCTTTGGAGGTAGCTTGTGATAATTGGGATGTAGCTCTAAAGATTATACTTGAGGTCCATAAATATTTTTTGGACAAATACACTATTAGTGCATAACCCATTGACATAAGTGTCAAAAAGGGGGAGTAAGAATAATGGGGGAGCAAGTAGAGTAGATAGAAACAAAGAAAGAGTATCAGTTTATGCAAATCTACTCAGTAGGAGAAGGATTTTGATACAAAGTAAAGAATAGAACTAACCAATCAACTCAGGGGGAGTAATGAAATTTTGAGGTATGATTGATAAGTCAAGTGTTGCTAACTTTTGATATTTTAAAATTTTGTATTGAAGCCAAATAGATATCTATGTTATGCTCATAAGGATAAGATCATTAATGCATGACCAAGTTTTTTTGACACTCATGTCAAAGGGGGAGATTGTTAATCTTAGATTGGTTTTGACAAGTGAGTGTCTATACACTTAAGTCATTTACTTAGTTCATGCCGAACAAGTAACATATGTTGAGCACAACATATAAGTTAGAGCATGTCGAGTAAATAGTGAGTGTCAAGTCACTCATGTGCTTAATCATTCAAGTATCAAGTAGACAGTATGTACCGAGTGATTTACTTACTAAGAAAATAGTGCATGCAAAGTCATTTAGATGTCAAGTGATAGCATTGAAGTCACAATTAGTGTCAAGCACCAGGGACTTCAGATGTCAAGTGACATAGTTTTGACATAGTTGTTTGTATTTGCACAAACTACTATGTAAACCATTTTTAAGTCAACTTAAGGATTGATTTATGATCTTTTGTTGATAAGGACAAACCATAAGTGTGAATCCCTATATATTACATGCATCCAATCAAAAAAAGGGAAGGTTTAAGAGGCAATATGGGTAAATCATAGTCATTGATTCATACCTAATCCTAACTCAGCTAGGTCTTTTTAAGGAGGAAAAACCCTAAATGTTTAGAGATTAGAGAGAAGAGAAGAGAAGGAGAGTTTGCATGTGCAAATAGGACATTCAATGTGACCAAGGTGTTATGGTTTGAGTTTCATTAAAGGAGAATAGAGGAAGGAAACAATGGATAGCAGAGAGATGTCTAATAAAAAAAGGATCAAGTACACATCAGTATAGAGGTGATCTATCATCAAACAATAGAGTGCTATTTGTAGGGTCATTTTTGAGACATTCTAACAGGTGAATTAGTTAAATCTCTTAACAAAGTAGTCCTATCAAGTTGTATTAAAATCCTCTAACAAGGTGCTTACTTAATTGTGAGTTAAAGTCCTTTAATCAGGCATACTTTTAATAGGGTGTTGATATCCTTTAACAGGGTAAGACCTAATAGTCTTTGTAAGCTTTTAACAGGGTAAACCTTTCATAGCATAGATCATGTTTCATTATCAAATATTGTAACCTTCCTTGGACACACTTTATTACTACAATAGCGTAGATTTGTGGGTGTCATCCCCACCCCAATTTTACCTTCTCATTGGAAGGTTTTTGGGTAATCATATCATGTTTCATACATGTGTGAATGCTTACTTGTTTAACATACATTAGATGTATATGCTTTATATTTTAGTTTAGTTTACTTATTGAATTATGAGATGGATGTATGGTGAATGTTTTTATGGGTAAAATTTTGCCACCCTCTCAAAGTTTACCTTTCCTATTGTAATTCCAATAGGGGAAACTATTCTGACCTCAGAAGTGATGAGGGGAGTTGCTTCCAAGGTAGGTATGACACCCATCCTTAGCCCACAAGCTTGGTAGGATGTGGAGCAGTGACCAGCTATACATAGTAGTTCCTTTTTTTTAAGTTGTGTTATTTCAATCCCCATGAAGTACATTGCCTAGAGTTCATTGTTTATATTTATTATTGAAAGTAGTGAAATTCTTGGATTGCGATTAAGGTATTGTATTATGATATTATATTAGTTAGTCCTCTCTTTTTTTATGTGACTTATTCATGCAAGTCTTATTCATGGATCAGTTATGAATTAGCCTCATCTCTTTTGAGCTTGGTAGTATTTTGTTTATCGTACCATAGGTCTATCATTATTATTGCTTTATTGATTTCTATGTGGAAGATTCAAAGCCATATTCGTCTTGATTATATCATTGTTCTATATTAGTCTAGGCAGTGAGAAAACCTTTTTTTTTTCATTTCTCATACAAATTCTAGAGAGTCCCATACTCATTCTAGATTTTTTTGTATATATGTGTTGTATTATATTGGCTACTTGACTTATTTTCCTAGCTTACATGTATTGTGACAAGAACTTTAGTTTGATAGTTATTTTAAAGTTAATACTAACATTCCAAATGATTGCATCCAATTATTAGTTCTATTGAAGCCACTTGAAATCATAGGTAAATAAACTTGAAACTTAAGGACTTGTTCATACTAATAATACATTAATTTTATTACTTACATTTGGACAAGATCCATTATAGCATCTACTAGTGCAATCCTTATAATGAAACTTTGAATAAAATTGGTTATCAAACTAATTACAATATGGAACTCCTTCACATGAGCTATCACAATTGAATGTAGTTTTCATCTATGATTCACAAATGAGCATGACTATTTCTTTAGATGGAACTCTCTCTTCTTTTTCATCAATGACTATGATGAAGGACAACTTTAAATACTCCAATGCAAACTAAATGCATACAAATGAATTCTTACAATGTAACTACAATGTCCATATTCCAATTTATTCATTCCTTTCACAAGACTATATTCACAATAATACACATTTAAAGGAAGATCCTCCTTTACAACACATTACACAAACAATAATGGAGGCCTAGTTATCACAACTCAATACATAATGGCTTGAAGGAAGGATGTTCCTTCCAAATACACTGCATATTGTCACATCTTTTTCTCACCAATGCAAGGGAAAATCCCACATTTATTTCATGGATCTAAAAGCACAAAACCTACAAAACATTTACACAAGAACCATGGAGGCTCATCTCTCATCTTAGGATTTTATGAAGCCACCCACCGAGCTAGGGGAAACAAGTCTCAATCAGGTTACACTCAACCACCAACAATGCATACAACATAACATTACACTACATATAAACTCCCTTCCAAGGCTTAATACAATTAATTCTCCATTGGAATCATGAGACATGGGCAAAGGTGGGCTCTCCAAGTAGGAGAATTCCATATCCATACAAGTATACATATTTGCAATTGCATCATGCCATTTTGAGGCTATCAAATTCATCCTCCTCAATACACCAATACACTTATACCTCCCATATCACAAAGCAAGGCATCGTATGGCTTCAATAGAGCCCATACTCCATGAACAATAACACCTTCTCTGAGAGGGAAATTTCTCTACTTCATTATTGAGCATCTTTGTTATAAAACTATGGCCACTTTTTTAAGTTTTATATATATATATATATATATATATATATATATATATATATATATATATATATATATATATATATATATGTATGTATATATATATGTATGTATGTATGTATGTATGTATGTATGTATGTATGTATGTATGTATGTATGTATATATGTGTGTGTGTGTGTATTCACTTTTTTGGAGCTACTAATATAAACTTCCTTAAATATTAATTTTTGATCTCTAAGATTTTCATTTTCTCCTAGAAATTTTCCTTGAAAGATATTCATGATCATGGTCCTACATGCACAAAGAAGGGTTTTCATTGTTCTCTTCTAATGGCTCTGCATATAGACAACATTGTAGTTTTGTATTATTTCTTCACCATCTTCTTCCCCCCACCTATTTTATCATCACAAGCACATGTCCTTGGTAGGGGGCACCCTAGCATAATATTTATTCACCTTAGGAGGCCACCCCTCTATAATTGTAGGTAGTTAGAGTAGGCTATAGGTATATAATCAATATTAGCATACCCAACATGAAGTTTATAGTACCAGGCACAAGTCTAGAGATAAGTCAATTCCAAAGCCAAATTTTAGTGTTGAAAGAACAAATCCATAAATTTTCCACCCCAATGGGCCAAGTTCACACTCTCCCATCTACCATCTCGATATGCCACCAGGCCATCTATTTTATCATCAAATGCACAATGACAATTATGGGATCCATGGCCAAAAATATTCCCTCCTCTTAGAGGATCACCCCGTGCTTGTACAGGCTTGGAATAAAATCTATACAGAAATAGTATTCAAATTGTTCCCTACTATTCCAAGGGTCAAGTCCTTCTATTGTGGATCTAATATTTCTTCTATTTTTACTATCTACTTTGAATGCCTTATTATATCTTAGCCTATAGATGAATGCATCTTAGCCACTAGCTTTGTATGAGTCAATGCCATAAATTGTGCTGCTCGAATTGCAACAAGGGTTACCATGTTCTTAGGATATAATTAATCATGTTTTTGCAAGGATTTTTGTGAGGGTTACAAGGGGTACACAAACTATTTCTACACAGATTTTTTTTCAAGCCTGGATAAGCCATGGGATGAAAATATTGTCTATTTACATAGCATGTGGCTTAGGTTCATGGAATATAATAATGGAATGGGTATGTTGTATAGATGTTCCAAGGAGTTGCATTTTTTCTAAAACTTAGTGTCATCCTCAACTCCTACTAAAAAAAATTGTTACCATAAATTATGCTACAAATTAGTGTCATCCTCAAGTCCTACAAAAAAAATTGTTGCCATAAATTATGTAGCTCAAATGTCACAAGAGTTGTAGTATTCTTAGGGCATAATTGATGGTGTTTTTCCACACACTTTTTGGTGGTTTCAAGGAGTATGAAAACTCTTTCATCATCTTCATTAACTTCAATGATTTTCCTCTCTACTTGTTCACTTTTTTCTAATTATATTTATATCCTTGTTTCATCATCTTCATTTATTGATTTCTCTCTCTACTTATTCAATTGTTGTGAATAGGATATAGTTTTAAAACTCACTCGGTACTCACAAGGTTTGAAGCATTGAAATACGATGTAAAGAAAATAGACTTGTCTGATAAAGCAAGGAAATGGCTATGCTTCTGAACTAGACATTTAGAGTGAATTGCATCCATGTTATTCATAGCAATCACATCACTGTAACATACTTGTAATAAACCAATCAATACTATTTGTAGTTCTCCACACTTTAAAGTAGTTGTAGCATTGGAAGCATTAGTATCGGGTGTAAAAATTTGACGAATAAGCTAGTTTTAGAAATATGTATGCATACCACAGGATACTATATTTGGTGTTGTGCTTAAATTTTTTGTTTTATTTTTTGTATTATAGACTTTTATTGAATTATATTTTCTCACATGATAATTTTTTAGGATGACTTTATTGATTTAGCAACTATAACTTAATTTTCTAATCGTCAAGTGACATAACATGAAAATAGCATGTTTACATATTTCTTTTCAATAAATAAATTTTTTAATATTTAAATTCTAGTTTATATTTTCAAAACATTATGTATTTTGAAGACATGAACATCAATATTAACTTACCTTTCATCAAACTAGGCCTGGAGTACAAGATGTATCTAACTTTTTATACTTTGACAAGTAATAACACATAGCATAAATATATTAGAATCTGAAAAGATTAACAACCCAGAAAACTAGTGCAAAGAGTAAATATCTAAACTATGAATGCAAATGATACAAAATCAAAATAGCATCATAGATTTAGTCTCCAAGAGAGTAATGCAAATGCTGGAAGAAAAATAGCATTAAGAGGATGCAAAAACAAGAGATGCAAATACAAGCTAGGTAGCATGCTTATATAGGCTAGGAAGAGGGAGCAGGTGGCAACACCAACCAATGAGGAGCAACCATCTATCAGACTAAAGATAGCAAAGTATCTTCCCAAGATAGCTAATGGATGCTCACATGTAGGAAGGCGACATCTCACAACCATTCACCTAATAAGACATGCTTTATTAACCTAAGCGAGATTATTAAAAAGTGTAGGAAAAACCTAGCAAAATAGGAAAAATAAAAAACTACACTAACAAAATACACACAAACTTAGTTTTCCCACACAGTATAAAATATTATATGTTATTACATTGTTAAAACTTTGTCTCAACTCATTTGGACAACAAATTATCTATTGGGGTTTCTTCCTTACAAAAAATACTATCAATTTTACCACAACATTTGAAATGATAGTTATTATATTAGAAGTAATTTTCTGCTACCCACTATGGCTTGTCGAAATTTTTTTTACTCTACTTAAAATTGGTAGTGAAAAGGGAGCAATCAACAGAGATAGGGAATATTTAGAAAAATCTAATTTAAAATTTTTCTTTCTTTTTACAATTGTGTAGTTTTCTTTTGACAGTTGTACAGGCAATAATACATAAGCAAGTCTATTTTCCACAAAAGACAGGAACTATAGCTCTTCCAAAGACCTCTTTTTTTTATAATGGATCTGGGTACAAGAGGTAGGGTTATTTAGCAAACTTTAGCCCAAAAATATCCATAGGTTCTTTACAGAGTTCCCTGCTACCTTATCCTAAACAAAAGTTCCATTATAGTACATCCTTATTGACTAAAGTTTTTAGCTATCATTCTATGTATCTGCATAATCCACTACATTGCTTCTAAATTTGGAGAGTTATATTTCTCTAGTTAGTTCTTCTTAGGAACTATCTCAAAGAATGTAGAAATGTTAATTATTTAATATGGATACATGTTGAGCTGAGATTTCATTCTCTCACTCAATTTCATATCTTTATCACTATATTCTTTAATATTTGGGTGGAAATTAGTACCTACTATGCTTAAAATATTATTTTCAATTTTACACACAATTTTTCAAGCACTCACCTTTTCTCTAGTTCATAAAAATGACAAAAACCTCAAAAATGCCTTCGATTGGTATGAATGGTATTGTACTAATGCAGAAATTAACAAAAATGCTAGTATAATTTGTCATAGTGAAACCCTCAAAAGAAATTTAACCTCAAAATGTCTTTGCCAAGCCCTTGAAATATATCTTTATCAAACCCTAAGAAGATACATTACCTCAAAATGTCACTGTCAAACCCTTCGAAGATATCACTCCCAAACCAAATTATGAGACTTTTCACTTTCCAAACCCTCAGAAGAATCAAGGCTTCCTCCACCTGTATCCTCTGTTCAATCAATTTTCTAGAAAATTCTACTAGCTATTATCCCATGTGGATTCCTTGCCAATGTGTCTATATTTATTCAATGTCTTTTATTCCTTTTTTTTTAAAAGCTCTTCCTTCTGTGATTTGAACATGTTAAGAGGGGGAACATATATGTGTCGAGATGACCAAAAGAAATGACATAGTATTTCATGTGGAACCCCCTACTCCTCGCTCCCCCCTCCCACCTCCGCCAACAAGGAATGGGATGTATTTAATTATTTAGTTAGAAGTTGTGAAATTTTATATGGGGATTGGATAATATGATTAATGTTTATAATAAGAGAATTTTAATGAGACTATATACTATTATTAATATTTATAATTAAATAATAATTAGATATTGTTATTCTAAATGTGATATAAATTTATAGTTGAATAGAATAAAATGGATTAGAAATGTATATTCATATAGTTCAAGGTAATATTGTCGTATTGAGAATGAATTCATTTATTTTTGTGTAATTTTTTTAGTATCAGTGTTTCAAATCACACTCTATGATCCATCATCAGGATAAGAGAATTCAAGAATAGATCCATCATCAGGATGAGAGAATGCAAGAATAATTTTATTCTTGCATTATCTCATTTGATGATGGCTCACAAAGTGTGTTCTAATGGATCAAGATGAGAGAATTCAAGAATAAAATTATTCTTGTACTCTCTCATCATGATGATGGATCATAGAGTGTGATTCAAAATTTTAATGCTTAAAAAACTTATACAATCAAATCTAAAAATCAAATGACACATTTCAAATATATTATGGAAATATGATATTGTTAAATGTATTTATCGAGATAGTATAGTAAGGTTTTTTCATTATTACCTAACCACTTTATAGTTTTATTGATTTGTTATTATTCAATTATTCTACTAGCTCATTAGGGTAATGATATACTAATTGAGTAATTATCATTCAAATACATAAGATGATGACAATATATATTTAATATTGAAACAAAGAATATAAAACCCTACCATGGAATAACAATCTAGACATATTAGGAAACAAGGTTTTTTTTAATATACTTAATTGAGGGAGAGGATTTTTGTTCCTTTTAATATTTGAGCAAACTCGTGGATCATTTTTGAGATAATTTGTCATTATTTTATGTCTTTTCAAGTCTATCATATTCCATTAGTGTCTTTTTTAGTTTATTGTCAGTTAGTGTCTTTTTGAGTTTATCATTAGTTAGTGTCTTTTTGAGTTCATTATTAAGTGCAATAGGCACTTTTTGTGCACCAAGCAACCTAGGTGGCCAAATGGCCTTCCTAGGTAGGGTTCCCATGAGGGGGCTTAATCTCTATTCATTATGGTCAAATTTGAAAGAAAATTAAAATATAAGAGTAATAGTCATTTATACTTGTAAAAATTATGTAATATGTTGTAAGGGACTTCAAAATCCCAATTAAAGCAAGTTTTTAACTTAATCCAAAATAGCCATTTATGTTTTTGAATTGCAAAAAAATATTAGCAATCATTACAGTGTATTAATATGATAAAAAATTCATTCATCATTCATTTAGCCATTTACTTGGGTGACTAATTAGTGACTTTTTTTATTGGTAATGGGTAGAAGTCAAGATTATTTATTATTATTCATTGTAATTGATTATTTTAAGGTGTTAAGCACAAGTAGACTCGAACCCAAGACCTTCCGCATGAGAAGCTCACAAGTTGCCATTATGTTTTAGGCTCATTCCTATTGATTAGTTACAAATTTTTTAGTAATTTATTTATTCATTTATTTAGTCACTTATCTTTGTCTAACCTTGTGATTTTACTTGATGAACAATTTTTCATTTACTTAGTCAACTTATGCTTACAAATTGTAAACAATTACTAGAATTTGATCACTTCTAGTCATGCAACTAAACTTTTTAGTCTTGTGACTAAAATTTTTTAGTCATATAATCATTTATTTGCCAAAATTCTACTAGTGGATGAAATCATTAGAGTACATGATTTGGGAGGATAGACTTTACAAGAAATCTAGTGATAGGACTTTTCTCAGGTGTGTAGATAAACAATAGCATGAAAGATTGCTTCAAACATTCTAGGATAAAGCATGCAAAGGTCACTTCTACTCTACTGTCATGACCTTAAATATTTTGAGGTAGTTTTACTATTGGCCAAGGATGTTTAAAGATACATACAGATAGGTCGCCCAATGGAAGAAGTACAAGATATTTTCTAGCAAACCACAACTGGATGCTCTTCCCTTGAGACCAGTTGTAATAGAAGTCCCTTCTCAATAGTAGAGATTAGATTTCATAAGACCAATCAACCCACCTTCCATCTCTATACACACTTGCATTATAATTTCTTTTAATTACTTTACCAAATAGGTCAAGGCTAAGCCTACCAATAATACTAGATCTATGGTGGTGTTAGAGTTCTTAAAAGAGAATGTATTGATCCATTTCAGAGTTCCTAAGAAGTTGATGATGGATAATGCTTCATATTTTTGTACATAAAAGATTTTTTAGTTCCACTATTATCATGGGATCTAGTTGGGTCACTATTCTAACTATTCCCCAAAAGGAAATAGGCAAGTTAAGTCAAGCAACAAGAATTTGATAAATATCTTGAAGAAACTTGTCACAAACAACTAGAAGAGTTAGCATAAAAAATTGCTTTAATCACTGTGGGTGAATAGAATTACCCCCAAATAAGCTATTAGAATCTCTCCTTTTGAGATGATATACAAGAAATAAGCCAATCTCACTCTCTCACTATAGTTGTATGCATGCAATCTTTAAACCATGATATAAGATAATACATTGCAAGATGGTTTGCAGAAAGGGATATTGTACTTTACCTAGTTGAAGGAGGAAATAATAGAAGAAATGGTGAACCAGAACACTCAACGCCAAATGTAAGTGAAGGATATCTTTGAGAAAAGACCAAGACCTTGGATGATCATAGAAGGGGACCTAGTTCTACTATGGGACAAGAGAAAGAAACCCAAAGGGATTCATTTAAAGTTTCAAAGATTGTGGAAGAGCCTATTCAAGATACATCAAGACAATGAGCACAACTCCTTCAAGTTGGCATACCTAGATAGTGAATCCTTACCATTGACATGCAATGGTTAATACTTGAAGTTATATCAAGCCTAGTAGTAGGTACCTCTACCCTATGCTAAAGTTAGTGTGTTAGTTTCCTCGAGTCTTTCCTTTCCACTGATTTACTTTCTCGTGTGTATTTTTTTCTTTATTTATTGTGTTCATTTTGTATCATGCCATCTTTCTATTAGATAACTTACAGGGGTGAATCACCTATATCTAGTTATCATACAAGCCTTTCAAATACTTTAGTACCAATTCAAACTTCAATAACAAGAACACAGTAATATCATTCAACTTCAAATTTCATAATTGAAATAATTTTACTTCAACCTATTATTTCATTTTTTATATTTTTATTGAGTATCATACATATATCTTAGCTTTTACCTAGTTGTAGTATTAAGTTAACAGAAAAATGAACTTGTACCACATAAGAAATCACATATTTGACACCATGATTTAACTTGGAAACTTTATAAAGGGAAATACCATGTGAGACTAATAAGAAAAATAATTTCACTCTTCTAATGTGAGCTCTTCTAAGAGCCAACCTTGTTGAAGGTTACATACACATTTTTAGTGTTACCTAGTTAGAGGATTTTAACATAAAGATCATCTAGACCTTATCATTCATTGATCCTATCTAAAGAGTGGTCTTCTCTAAAGGACTTACAAACATCACTAATCAATGTTACCATATAGGATTTCAAAGACTTGTTAACTCCACTCAATTAAGATATTTTTCACCTACAATGGTAAGAAGGAAATAATCAAATGATCTATTAGTTTTAGCACTACCTTGCTTGTTCAAGTATATATTTTTTCATCTCTTCATCCTTCTCTAATCTGCTTTTGGATGATTTACTACTTCACACTTCACTTTTCACTAACTCTACTTGATCTTCCTTTTGCATTACTTGATTCGCCTTGCTCTTTTCTTCTTCTTCAACTTCAACAATAGTTTGGCCTCAAACAACAACAATCAATGAATAATCAAAAACCAAATACTTGCTTGATCATCTCCTTAAATAGTAACCTTCCACTTTGTAGAATCCTCTATATTTTACCTCTTAGCCACAATTTTAGATCTTAAATTCAATGTACTTAGTCACTTATAAAATGAAAAATTTATTGAACATTTTGATGATCCTTATCTTGCTTCAATATCCATCATCAAATCTTTATTACATCTTTCCATCCATAGATATTATAAATAACATTTGCTTTAGCCTCTTAACTTCCCAAATTTTCTTTATTTTTATCATAAGTCACCCTCATATCTCATCTTTCTTAACTTGTTCTTCCAACTCATACTCAGTGAGCATTACATTTCACTCAGGTAATGCATCACTCAATTAACACATAGATTACTTGATTAACACTAAAATTTAGCTTCTCTTTTCCAACTACTCACTAATAGTTGTAGTCACTTGGCAAATACAATATTCCTTCTTTTACCTTGTTAATTGGTGTAGCTTATATATCGATGAAGGTATAAACTTCATCATTATATTACAAGATCATATGATTCTAAAATAATCAAACTAGCATTAGATTATCATAGTCAAACTCATTTAAGTGCCCACTGAATACCAATACTTATCAACTACATCATCATTATACTTTCTTCAAATCCTCTTCATCAGTCAAATGATATGATACACTACTAATTTAGCATAATTTCAAGCTAACTTATACTTGACATCAATGACAACATAACAACTAATATGACTCTTTCGCATACATTATCATCATTATCAATTGGGATAAAAATCCCCCCTTTGGCATTGATGGAAACACATTAATATATGATTTTACATTATTAAAAATTACACATATTATAATCAAATGTATGCATTGACAATAATACAACTTTGCATATCTCTGACTTTATTCAAACTCTTTGCAATAAATTCCATCATCAACTATACTCAGTCTATATTTTTAGTAGCATTTCAACATTTCTCTCCCTTAGGATATATTCTCTTTTTGTTCAATAGTATCTTCATTCTTCTTATTCATGTATCAACTCCCCCTTTTATATTTCATCCTCATTTCAGATTCTCTTTATCTTCATCACCTTTGACAACAATCTTGATTCTCTCCCATGATTTATTGCTCATTAGCATATTCTCCCCCTTTATTCTTTCTCTCCCTTTATGCATTCTATTCCCCTTTGACAACAATTCCAAAGGTAACTATAAGTTTCAATGTGAAACTTATAAAAACTTGTAGTTGTACCTTGTACCTTACATGTATTGTTTACATCAATTTCATTACAATCATCTTACAAATTTAGGAAACAATCTGTAAAGAGTGAACTCTTGCATCAAATCTACAAGGATATATTTGATAATACATGAATTGAGGAAACATTAATCTTTACTTAGTCAATTTTGGATAGGGAAAGGACCCCCAGCTTATCTATTAGATACTCAAAATAATTCTTAGACAATGACATAGTAAATATGTCAAAAACTTATCATTTAGACTTCACAAATTCAAGCCTTACTTTATTCTCTTATACTATCTCCCTCAAGTAGAGATACATGATTGATATATTATTTTCCTTTCCTTGCATCACCAGATTCTTTTATATATTTATTGCACTAGTGTTATCACAATAAATAGTAGCAGGCTTAGTTATCTCCATTTATATTCCTTCTAATAGTTTCTTAATCTAGACAATATTAGAATAATTAATTATAGGAACAACATAATCAGCTTCAACATTAGATTGTGAAATGCAGATTTATTTCTTGCTAAACCATGTAATTAGCATTTCTCCTAAAAAGAAAGCTCCACCACTTGTGCTTTTTTTGAAAAATCCTCTTTTTTCCTATCACATTCTTGTTTGCAGGCCCTAATACTATTGTCCATGTGTTTTTCTTCTCAATCTAATCAATCTCTTCAATCATACCATTTATCCAAACTCCATTATCAAGTTTCACCTTAACTTTTTTAGGTTCAAATTCATCTATTAAATAGGTACTATCTTTTAAATTACTTCATATCATTACTCTAGCACTCCTATCTCCAATGATTTATTTATGTGAATGGTTTTTTCCTATATATTTTTCTAACATAGGTTCAGATCATTGACTCTTAGTATTATTCTCACTAAGTTAGGGGTCAACTTCGTGCTTAGGTTTTACTTCCTGTTACTTGAGTAAGGAAGGATTTTTCTTGGTATCTCTCTAGTTGTAACTTAGGTAGTGTTTTAGGTACATCTTCATACATATGTACAAACTTGTTGCAATATTTAGGTTTTTTCTTTCTTTCCACAACATTCTTATGTGCAAACTCATCAGTTCTCACATTTACACTTTCATCATTCTCTTAGAAGTTTTGTTCAAACATTTATATTTTTTTTCTTTTTGATAAATAGCTATGGAAAATACCTACATATCCTTTTGAATCAAATTTACCATTTCTTGCATCCTTATAAATGTAACACCTAATTCCAAATATCTTTAAATAACTTCCATTAGGAGTATGACCATACCAAGGTTCAAAGTGTATCTCGTTTGTTCATTTCTTCAATTGAACTCAGTTTAGAGTATAAACTATAGTGCTAATAGATTCTCTCCAAAACATTTGTGCAACATCTTTTTTCAATTAGCAATGTCCTTGCACAATCCATAATAGATCTATTTATTCTCTTAGAAATCTCATTTTTTTGTGGGGTCCTCAATGTAGATAATTGTCTTTTAATACCATACTTAGCACAAAAGTTAGTGAGATCAAAAAACATAAACTCACCACCTCTATCAAATCTCAGACAATTCAGTTGTTTATAAGTCTTTTTCTCAACTCTAGCCTTATAATATTTGAGCATATCTAAAGCATGTTATTTTACCTTCATGAACATGACAGCCTTCATCCTAGTTTAATCATCAACAAATAATGTGAAAAATCTATCACCATAATAACTTTCCACTCTCATTTGTCCACAAAATTAGTATGTACTAATGCTAAAATATCATTATAATTTTGTTTCTTTCTTGAAAAACTCAACTTTTTAATCTTACCGAGCTAACGTTCTTTGCACATAGCATTGTCAAGTTTATGTAGATTTGGTAAGCCTCCAACTATTTTCTTTATATTGGCCTTCACCATATTCTCAAAATTTACATGAAATGACCTCTTAAAACATGACCATACATCCTCAACCTTAGAAAAAAAAACTTTTATCAATAGTAGGATCAAGATGAAATAGATTTCCTTTTGTTTGCACTCCAATTCCAATTAGATTTCCTTCATCATCATAGATTTTGACTTTTCTATCTTGAAACTCTAGCCAGTGACTTGGTGTGTACAACTGAACAACACTCAAAAGATTATGCTTTAGTCCTTTTGTCCAATATACATCATCACATCTAATTTCATCATTCAACATTAGCGGTCATCTACCTTTCACTAGACATGGAACATCATTACCTAGTCCAATAGTTCCACCATCATCAATTTCTTCAGGTTTGTCAATCTTACTTATGTCATAAATAATGTGATGTGATAATCCACTACCTATGATCCATGTATAATTCTCACTAACATGTGAAATAAGGAATTTTTCATATGCATACCATTCTTCATTGGGATATTTCTTAATAGCAACAAAAACCATCTCAACTACTTCTTTCTCATCATTGGTATTGGACTTGGTATCCTCTTCTTCATTAATATAACATGAATTCTTTACTTTGTCCTTGTAGTCCTTGGTCTTCTTGTACTTTTAATCTTTCCTATCATTTATGTCACTCTTTCTTTTATTAGGACACTTAGCTACAAAATTGCCAACTTCATTGCAGTTAAAAAAGACTAGTCATAATTTACCTTTGAGTTTGCATTTGCCTCTTAGTAATATTTTTGTCAACATTCTATATAATCTTTATATTATGATTCACTTTCATCTTTACTACTCTTATCTTTCTTTGAACTAACAATGGTTAGTGAGACTTGAAAGCACTTCCAAATGTAACCATACTATTATCATAATCTCTAAAATCAAATACAATCAACAAACCAACTAAACCATCAAGTGTAATATCATTACTAGGAATATCTCTAACTTCTTGAATTATAGAAATTTTAATGGCATATATGGGTAGAAGAGTTCTAAGAAATCTATGTATAGTTTCATAATCATCAATAACTCCTCTAGTATCTCTAGTTGCACTCACAACTTGCTTGATTTAGTTTACATACTGTGCAACCTTCTCACCTTCTTTCATTCTCATGTCATCATACCTAGCTCTTAAACTTTCTTCCTTAGCTCTTTGTACATTTGGATCTCCACCATGTACAAGTGCCAATTTTTCCCACATCTCTTTAGCTTTAGCATAGTTCTTGACATCATCAAACTTGAGATCATTTAGGTTAGAAGAAATTTCAATTATTAGAATATTATGATCTTTCTTCTCATCCATTTTTTCCAATTTCATAGGAAGGGGAGGTGTGATGTATTCATGGTCCAGCCAGTATGTAGTATTATCATCAATTCTTGACATATACACCCTCATTCTATTTTTCCATGAGGATAAATTCTCCTTGTTCATATTTGGTACTTCTCTTATCTCAAGTTCCTTTAAACCTATTCCTCCAAGAATTATTTCTCTAAAATCAATCATTAGATAACTAAGAGGGGGTGAATCAATTGTATCTAGTTATCCTACAATCCTTTCAAGCACTTTAGTACTAATTAAACTTTGATAAAAATAACTTAGTGATCTTATTAAACTTCACAATTCATGCCTCTAATCAATTTACTTCAAATTATTATTTCATTATTCATAGCTTTATCGAGCATCAGAGATATAACTTTTAGATTTTACCTAGTTGTAGTATTAAGTAAATAACTTGAAAATTAACTTGCATAACAAAATCAATCACATATTTGACACCATGATTTAATTTGGAAACCTTTTAAAGGGAAAAAAAACCTAGGACTAGAAACCCAAAGAATTTCACTCTTCTGAAGTGATATTTTCTAGAAGCCAACCTTGTTAAAGGTTACATGCACATTTTTATTGGGACCTGGTTAAATGATTTTAACATAAAGATCATCTAGAGCTTATCACTCCTTGATCTTGTCTAAAGAGTAACCTAATCTAAAGGACTTGCAATAGGTCCACCTGATTAAGAGATTATTCTACTACAATGGTAAGAAAGTAACAATAAAATGATCTATTACGTTTAGCACTAACTTGCTTGTTCATATCTTTGTTTTGCTCTATCTTCTTTCTTCTCTAATCTCCTTATGTTTGATTCACTTCTTCACACTTTCACTTTGCACTAACTCTATTTGATCTTCTTTCTTCTCTTTTAGGTTCACCTTGATCTTTTCTTCTTCTTCAACTTCAACAATAGTTCAACATCAAACAACAATAATCAGTGAACAGTTAGCAACCAAAAACTTTCTTGATTATCTGCTTAAATAGTAATCTTCCACCTTCTATAATCCTCCAAATTTTTCTACTTAACCACAATCATAAATCTTAGATTCAATGCATCTAGCAACTTAGAAAATAGAACTTTTATTGAACTTTGTGCTCATCTTATCTTTCTTCAATCTCCATCATGAGAACTTCATTATATTTGTCTAGTCATACATCTTGTAACTAGCTTTTACTTTATTATGTGAACTTCTAAAACATTCTTTATCTTCATCATAAGTCAGCCTCAAATCTTATATTTCTTAATGTGCTCTTCCAGCTCATGCTTGGTGACCATTACATTTCATTTGGATGATACATCACTCAATCAACACATGAATTACTCAATTAAAATTGAACTTTAGCTTCTCTTTGTGAACTATTGAGTGACAATTGTAGTCACTCAATGAATATAATATCCCTTCTTTCACCTTGTTACTTGGTGTAGCTTGTATAGCTTGATGAATACATAAAGTTAATCATTGCATTATAATATTATATAATTATAAAATATTCAAACCAACATTACATTATCATGGCCTAACTCATTTAAGTTCTCATTGATACCAATACTTATAGACTCTTTCATCATCATAATATCTTCAAATCATCTTCATCAATCAAATTATATGGTACTCTACTGAATTAGCATAATGTCTATCCAACTAAGACTTGACATCAATGATAGCATAACAATAGATATGACTCTATTACATACATTATTAGCATTATAAGTTGGGCTAATTCTTTTTATTTTTAAAACAATATATGTCTAGGTCCCTTGCTTAGGTAATTGCACTACCTAATTCCCTAGTCAGAGCCAATTATTGTCCCCATTTTGATTCCCTATCCTATTTCATATGGCAATGTATGTGTTAAATATGGGCCTCTAGTTCAACCACACATTTCAACATGATCATTTTTTGTTAGGTACATCTAGGAATGAACATGGGATTGTTCATCCTAAATGTTTGCACAAGGTGATTTGTTGCCTTCTATCCATATGAGGTTTTGTTATGTGCTCTCAGAATCAAAGTTTAGTAACTAGACCAACTTGAATGAAGGATTCAATTTAGATGAATGCAAGATTAAGAAAAAATTTAAATACAATTACACTATATTTTTTAGATTTTCTATGCAAAGATATGAATTAATCTATATGATTATGCAAATTTAATCTATTGAAAAGAAGAACAAATGAGACTAAATGTATGCATATTAATATAGAATGATACAACAAACAAATTAAGTGCAAGAAATATTTGAATGCACAAATTTTGAGCTCTCAAACTGATAGAGTTTCAATACTCATCAATTGCATCCCCATAAAATGAGAGGCAAAAGGTTTCTATTATAGAATCCCAGAACCAATTAACGATTGAGAATAAAGCAAATGAATGGTTATTATTAGAGGAGAGTTCAATTCAACTGGAGAGTTTCCCTAATTGAAGGATTTAATTGATTTATTTTTGGAGAGAATAAGGAGTTAACTATTTTATTTACTTTTCTCATTTAATAACTACAAAATACAGGGTCAAATTGTGATGGCAATTTTCAACGGCAGTGTGATTTGTTTGTGATTTTTATGTTTTTTTTTTTGTGTTCTTGACACCATTATTATACCAATTTTGGCATCATAATTATTATGTCCATGTGATTATTTTTTTAAAAATGGCATTAATCAATCCCCATTTTATTTGATTGATTATAGAGAGTTGTGCATGAAAGAGTGTGGAGAGCTCTGAATGAGGGTGGAGAGCTCTAAACATTGTTGAAGATCAGTGGAGATCTATGATTTTTTTGTTGTTCCTTGTGATCTCTACATTTTGTTTTTGTGCCCTTATGATCTATGCATTTCATTGTTGTGCCCTTGTGATCTCCATGCCCTTTCTTTGCAATTTTGTTGTTGTTTCGTGCCCTTGTGATCTTTGTGCCCTTGCTCTACAATTTTCTTTAAGGGGAGAAGAGGTACCTATGTAAATATTCTCTTCTTTTCCTTCTAAACATGTATCTCTTTATATTTCCCCCAAAAGCTAATTAGAGAATCTTTTATTTCACTTGGGGTCCTAAGTCAAAGATTTTTTTTCTAGAGTGGTCATTCCCTTGGGATGTTGTTATATGAAATGATATTATATATTTGGTCAATAATTCATTCCTTTATAATATATTATAGTGACTTTTGATTTCTTGTCACCTCATGAGAACTTACATCTAGTAGAACTAAAAATGTTGTCTTTATCAAATCATTCGATTCCATATCTACCACCACCAGCCTGTGTGTAACCAATAAGAACTACCATTTACATGAGTTCTCTCTCTATTTCACTTTCACCAATACCTAAATTATTGAGATAACATACACTTTCATTCCATTCTTCACAACTTGCATCAATGGAAATTCTAAATTTTCTTACATTCTCAAGATCTACTGAACAATAAGTCCCATATGCATTGGTAGCATTTTGTCAAGAACTCACACAATCTCCTTTTCTTTGGGAGTCAGTGGCTTGCATGCATGGTTGGTGCTCCATTGATTGCAACCTAATCATTATATGTCTCATGTCTAACCACATGGTGAGATGGTATAATTATACATTTCCTACACCAATGTTCCTTCCTAAATATATATGTGATGTAAGTATGTTTATAGGGCATCAATGGGTGAAATTATCATTGAACTTGAAAGGTGCATTTTGTCCATCACTTTGATTGCTAACATTCCACACATCCATGGTCATGAAATTTTTAATTGGATAAAAGTCTCCCTTAAAATGAACCCAAACAAATTTGTTAATGGAAAATGATAAGCTCTTAGTTTAAAACTTACATTTTCAATAACACTTCAAGCCTTCACTAGTGTGATGGTTTCCTAAGCGATTCATTTCGCACTCGATTTAACTTGGACTTTTTTATTCCAAGAGACTTACACTCCACTAAAGTCCCTACATAGTTATCCATAAAGGGTCTGACCATTGGCCTGATGTATTGTATTGTCTTCATGATCATGTAGATGTTGGTATCATGTTCTTGATCTGAGTTTATGTTAGCCATGGGTGATTGTCTTCTCTATTTGTGGCTAGATCATTATCTCCATCATCATAGTTGAAGTGGGCCTATGGCTTCCATGTGGTTGGAAGGCATAGCTACCTATACCACTACTAGGGATCAATATAAAGAGATGGTCTATTTCCACCTTGAGGCTTATGTTGGATATTCACTTGGTACTTCGATGTATCCAAAGTATGTTTCTTTGTGATTTATGTTTTACTTTGGATACATTTGATATCATGTTTAGATGATGGTAGTTGTTACTTGATTCATTCCTTATTATAATTTTGTATCTTATGGTTTAGATGAGGTCCCTTACCATTTCTTTGGATAGTGTTTCTATTACTAGATTAGTATGGTTGGGTGTATTTTTCCCTTTTTTTTAATTGATAGTATTGGTAAGAATGGTCTCATGATACAACTCCAACTATCTTGTTGGAAATTTGAGATTCATGCTTGGGGGATGGCTAGGGCCTTTGAGGTCTCATGATGCTATTATGGATGGGAGGAAACAAACACAGGTTTTAGCAATTTTAGTATTTAGTTGTTTATGCTTTCCTTCATATGATGTTTGGTTTATGAACCATGTATGTACATTGCAATGTTTCTTGCCTCACATTCTTTCATATGTTGTTATGGATTAGTTGGTTAGATGTTTGATTCATCCCTTCTAGAATGATGAGTTATTTTTCATTCATTCAAGTGTTCAAGAATCAATTATTGTGGATCTTATACTCCCCAATGTGGAGGTTCTAACTCTTTTCCCCTTTAAATTTCTTGTTGGGTTGTTTCTTTGCAGACGTGGACAACAAAATTTTAGCATTGGGAAATACTAGAAAACTATCATATGCCTTAAGAAGAAATATCATGTGATACTAGAAAGTATCACACTGTAGTAATAGGTTTTGTCATACAACACTATCAAAGTATCACACAGTAGTATTGAGATCTATCATGCAATCCCTAAAAGTATTGCCTGGTAGTAGTAAGAAGTGTCACACAATACTAAAAAAGTATCCCCTAGTAGTACTATGAAATGTTGTATAACACTAGAAAAGTGTCACCTAAATTCTTGCAAATACCTACTTAGGTAAAAAAAAGGTATATCTAGACTTGTTGGTCAAGATTTGAAGGGTATTTTGGGTACCCTTTTGGGTTGTACCCCCTCCTAGGCCTCGACAAGTTAAATATTATTGGTTTTATGTTGCAACTTTCATAGTAGGTTTTGGTCATGTTAGTTAGTAGTTATGCTTGGAGATTTGTTGGTTGCCTAGATTTCATGGTTAAGTCTTTTGTTATGATCTTTGTGTTTAGTTCCATGTTGATGTTGCACGTATCCATGCTTATTACCTTTTTTTTTTATATGTATTGGATTTTATTTATCCTTGTTCCAAGGATCTCTTGGCAAGGCATTACATCTGGTATCAAAGCCCATGTTCAAACATTTGGATCTTTGCTATATATTTCCCATATGGTTGTGATTATTGTTGTGTGAGTGTGAGTGTCTCTTTGAGAGATCATAATTTCTTATTGCTAGGGCTCCTACTTGGGATGCACTTTCTTATCGAGTAGATGTAACTTGAGTAAGGTAAGGAAAGGAAGTTTTTCTTTCCTTTTTATGTATATGAAATTGATGTGCCTTAGCATGGCTAGTTTCTTGTGTGACCCTCTTAGATGGAGCCATTGATTGGTGTCCATGTGTTGTCTTTGAGCGCCTCTTTTGTTTACCCTTGTGGAGTAAGGTGCATTGCATTCCTTGTGTTCTCCTCTTGAATGTTAAGATATGAAATGTAATTGTAATCTATTGTCACTTCATGATGATATTGAATTGGTTCCTTTTATTGAAAGAAATGACCATGTGTTGTGGAATCATTGTAATGAAAATGGTGAATTTGGTAATATAGAATGAAATAGTTTATTGTATTAGATCCTTTGAGTTAATGAATTATGTCCCCAAACTACTTATTTTGTAAGCTTGTGAAAACTTGTAGTAAAATTTTTGTATACCATAATGTTTCATTGCATGGAAATGAATTAAGGAAATAGTAGGGATGCATACGCATGAGGTTATTAATGTTATACTACTTGATGTGTGTGAGTGTGTTCTCTAACATTGCCAGGATGGTGTATTCCTTAGCATTGTGTGGCAATTTATCCCTCTTGTGTGACTATTCTCAGTCATCACTTATAATGTAATCTAGTTGATGCCTTATTTTATTTGGCTAGAGGTACTTTCCTCATGCTTTTGGGCTAGCATTGGTTTTTAGTATTTTCCTTTCTTGGACTAGTCATGAAAACTACTCTATTGATCTCCTAGTGACTGTTGTCACACTTGATTTATTGTTGAACAATGTGGATTTTTGAGACTTTCTATTGGAATTGATAATTCCCCCACTTGGATTTTTTCATTATGTTCCTTAGTGACTATTCTAAATATCTTTTACTATTTCCCAATTGTGTGTTGTGACTCTATCATGTCCATTTTGAACCACTGATAGTATGTGCAAGGGATAACATTGTGGAGAACATGTCGGTGTGTTTGTTATAAATATAAAGTTTTAATGAAAATTTTGTTTAGTTCAATGTGGATAAATGTGATATTTTTATGAAGGAGAAAGAAAGTTGATAAAAGGTATATAACTATTAAATGGTTATTTATTCTTGTTTCTAGTTGTTAAACTCTTTGGTTTCAATTGTCCTTAAATAATTTTAACAAGGGTGATTTAATATTGGATCTGTTTAATTAGAGTATATGGCTTGAGAATATGCTTTTACGTGCTTATCTGGATGTATGGTGTGTGTCAACATTTCTCCTCTCTTCAGGTTATGAATATTTTATCATTGCATTTTTTGATGACTATGATTTTGAGTGTTTATCTTTCCTTTTGGTGTTGAGTTGTGGCTAAATAAAGTTTTTGTTATTTTTTGGAATTGTGTTTGGGCACTTGGGGTGTTTGGTTTATATTCTTGTATTGTAGGCTTCCAAGAGTAAGCCTAGTCTTTGGGGGGAATGATCTAGTGCTTCTCCCAATGGACTTTTGTAAGTCATCTTGATGGATGCAACCCTGATGATCTTACTTTGTGATGTTTTATGAAAAAGTGAGTGATGTAAATGGATTATTTAGTACAATTAAATAAATGGTTAAATTAGTTGATGTAATACATTTATCTCTTTAGCTAAATTATTATATTCAATTGCACTTGATTGTGTTATTTAGTGTGCAGGGTTTATGTCCCTAGCAGTGAAACATGAAGTTAGTGATTTAGTTGTTCATATCTAGCCAATGTCATCCTTGTATGGTCAGTGTATCTTATTTAATTGATTAATTAAACCCTCTTTTGATTAAATAAAATTCAAACTCATTTGCATTATGTGATTAGACCCCTGAGTGTATCTGTGTATCTAGAGGTTCACATTTGTCACGAAAATTATTAAGGAATTTTGTGTTTTAATAGTTTAAGAGAATTTTGTATTTGATTTAATTATTTTAATTCTTGATAGCTTTGTAGTAGTTTAATTCTAATTACTTGGAATGGCCTTTTTTTTTGGGGTAGTTTAAGGGTTTAACTAGGTGATTTGGTTAATTACCCTAGTCCTTTTATTCACTTGAAAAGTGAGTATATATCCAAAAAAAAGGAATTTTATTCCTCACTTTTTGACTTTTGGAAATAGAAATTTGAGAGAAAATTCCATATCCTCTTCAAGAGGAAGTATTTTTCTATTCAGTATGGGAGCTATAGGCATGGGATCATTGTAAGGTTAGTCTCATTGGATCCATCTTGGGGAGACCTTGGATTATCATGATTTTTGGCAGTTTCTATGGTGTTTTTATTTTACTATTTAGGTTCTTGTATTTTCCCTTTTGGCTATCAGGTAGGGTTCTCATGTTTTACTCTTTTAACTCCATTTCTACTTTTTTTTTTGGTAGTCATTTGTTAGGAGGTTGAGAATTAGTGTTCCCCTCTGTTTCTGATTGCTAGTTCTACCCAATTGGGCAGGTATGAGCATTTTCCTATTTTTTTAGGATAAGGATTTGGCGTATTGCACCATTATGTTGGTCATTTTTGCATACAGGGTTCAAATCTAATTTTTATTGGATTTTTGTGCCTCATTTACCCAAGGGTAGAATGGGTTTATTTTTATCAATGTTGGGTTTTTGAGGTTTTTGCCTCAATTTTCATGCTACCCATTTTTCTCAAGTTTTCTTGGCATGGTGTTGTTCATGGAATTTGATTATCCATAGGATTTCAATCCAACCATTGTTGCATCTTTATGTTTTCATTTGGATGTGTGCCACATTCGTACTCCTGGATATAGGTCAGTTGAGTGAGTTTGTTATACTTGTTTGATTGTTGTTTTTCTTATATCCAACCCTTACATTGGTTACTTGATTATTTTGTGTAGTTGGTTGTGCCCGCACATAAGCACATGTGCATGCATTTGAAAAGATCTTGTGAGACCTGAACTCCTAGATATAGGTTTATTGAGGGAATGTTCATTTGGGGGTGGGTTTGGAACTTGCATTGCCTCTCAACACTCATTGTGATATGAGCATGGGTATGTAGGGTAGATGTGTGTAGTGGCTTCTCCCATATACCTTGGTTTTTTTTTGACAAGGTAGTGTGAAGAAGTTTTAACAAGTGATAACTAAATTAATAAATAGGTAATAAAGCTTAACTTAGACAAGTGAATTCCTGTATGGTGTCTTTGAAGCCATGGTGTGATGGTTTACTAATGGATTCATTTCACACCTGATTTAGCTTGGGCTTTTCGATGCCAAGTGACTTACACTCCCCTAGAGTCCCTACATAGTTATCCATAGCAGGGTCTGATCAGTGACCTAATGTATTGCATTGTCTTCAAGATCATGTAGATATTGGTATCATGTTCTTAATTGGAGTGTGTGTTATCCATGGGTGATTGCCTTGTGTATTTGTGACTGGATCATTATCTCCATCAACACTGTGGGAGTGGGCTTATGGATTCCACATGGTTGGGAGGTGTATCTACCTATACCACTGCTAGGGACCAGTGTACAGAGATGGTCTATTTCTAGTTTAAGGCCAATGTTGGATATTCACTTGGTATTTTGGTGTATCAAGAGTATGCTTCCTTGCAATTTATGTTTTACTTTGAATGCATTTGATATCATGTTTAGATGATGGTAGTTATTACTTGATGCATTCCTTATTGTGATGTTGTATCTTATGGTTTAGATGAGATTCCTTACCATTTCTTTGGATAGTGTTTCTATTGATAGATTAGCATGGTTGGACGTATTTTTTGCTTATGTTTTTATTAGTAGTATTATTCACAATGGTCTCATGATACAACTCCAACTATCTTATTGGAAATTTGAGATTCATGGTTGGGGGATGGCTAGGGCCTTAGAGGTCTCATGATGTTATTATGAATGGGAGGAAATGAGCATGGGTTTTAGTATTTTTGGTGCTTAGTTGTTTATGCTTTCCTTCATATGATGTTTGTTTTATGAACCATGTATGTACGGTGTGATGTTTCTTTCTACAAATTCTTTCATATGTTGCTATGGATTAGGTGGTTATATGTTTGATTCATCCCTTCTAGCATGCTTAGTTGATTTGCAGTCATTTGAGTGTTCGAGTCTCGATTATTGTGGATCCAGTACTCTCTAGTGTGGAGATTCTAACTCTTTTCCCCTTTAAATTTCTTGTTGGGTTGTTTCTTTGTAAACCTAGGTGATGAAAGTTTAGCATTCAACGATACTAGAAAAGTATCGCACACCTTAAGTAGAAATATCATGTGATACAAGAAACTATCGCATGGAAATAATAGGTTCCATTGTATGATACTAGAAAAGTATAATAGGGTAGTATTGAGGTCTATCACACAATCCTTGAAAGTGTCACCTGGTAGTAGTAAGAAGTATTGTGTGATACTAGAAAAGTATCACCCAATAGTTCTATGAAATATCCTACAACAATAGAAAAGTGTCACCTAAATTCTTGCAAAAACCTACTGGGGAAAACAATAGTTATCTTCAGACTTGTTGGTCAAGAATCGAAGGGTATTTTTGGTAACCTCTTGGGTTTCTCCCCCTCCTTGGTCTCGACAAGTCAAAGTTTATTGGTTTCATGTTTGTGCAACTTTCATAGTAGGTTTTGGTTGTGTTGGTTAGTAGTGATGCATGGAGATTCGTTGGTTGCCTGGATTTCATGGTTAAGTCTTCCATTGTTATCTTTGTGATTAGTTTAATGTTGATGTTACATGTATCCATGCTTATTACCTTTAAAATAAATGTATTGGATTTTATTTATTCTTGTTCCAAGGATCTCTAGGCGAGGCATTATGAATTGGATGTTATTTCGTACTCAATTTATATATTTTACGAGGTACTTGATACTTAGTTATTTTATGTGCTCATGTTTATTATTTCAATGATGATGCTTTGTATGTTCATATAGTGATTTTATTTATTTTCATGATGATAGTTAGATGGATTATTTATATACGGTTTACTATGGTTACTTACCCCATACATGCATATGTATGGTGTACATGTATGTTTTACTTTATGTTTTGATGTTTCTAATGTGGTTGAGGGAGGGAGTCCTCATCACCTACTAGTCAAGATCTACATAATGCACCACTCCCCACCATTGCATGTTTAGTTTATATTGTATGTATATGTACATCTTCAACTTTTATGCAGATTGTAGGTACCAGGTATTAACTTCCTTGAATTGCTAGAATGTGTGTTCCTTATAACAGTATCTCAATGGTAAAGAGGGGAGATAGTTCTCAAGTCCAAATCCTAACCCTAAGCCACTTTTCCTAGAAATTAGGATAAGTATCTGAGTTATTTACCCTTCTAAATTCGTCAAATGATGTGAGTTTAGGATTTTGACCCTTGGGTTTGAATTCATACTTAATCTTTTAGATAGATTTTCTAATTCAATTTATGGGTCTATTGTGATTTTTAGTTATAATTATTATTAAATGATTTAATTTAACAAAAAATTTATAAAGAAAAATCAATTTTTAATTATATTTAATTAATTGAGAAATTAATTAAATAGAAAATTTAAATTTAAAAGATTTAAGTAAAGTTCCAAATTTGGCATAATAATATTTATTTAATTTAATAATAATTAATTTAGGATTTTCATTTTGATTAATGAACTCTAAATATTATTATTATTTAAATTAATAAATATACTATTAAATATGTCTTGTGATTTAGAGAGAGACAGAGATAGAGATAGAGACAAAGACAGAGAGAATAAATTAAATAAATTTTATTTTAATTAAAACATAAAAAGTTTGCACATGAAATTAAAATAAAATAAAATAATAAAGAAAAAGGTTTGTGTGTTTGTAAAAGTGAAATCCTAAAGGAGAAAGCTCTTTATTTAAAAATTAGAGCTCATTTCTCCACATACAAGTTTGGAGGAGCAAATTTCTCAAAAGGGTTTCGAGAGATGGGAATTCTTATGACTTCCAAATGTTTATCTAGTTAGCATTAGATTGAGGTAGGAACTCTGTTGAAATTATCACAGTAGATTGCATTGAATTTCCTCTATGTTTGCTTTGTGTTTGATTGTAGTTCTTTTCTTAAAAGATCAATTCTAGTTAAAACCCTTGTTTGAGACATCTTGTTATTCGTTATTGGATTTTTTGTGAGAGAAATCAATTGAGAAATTTCATGCAGGAGCATCTTGAGTGTACAAGCAATCTTGTATCACCCAAAAATATTTTATTTTCAATATTTTTCTATTATAATAAAGACTAGTAGATAGGATGGTTACTATTTATGGAAACTTGCTATTTTTAGTAAGTTTGTCATACAAGCTTAGAATGTTCTCATTTTTTACAGGAAGGTTCATTTTAGAGATATAAGCCTACCATAAAAATCTCATTACTCCAGCTTAAGTATCAGAGAAGTTATTGCAGATTTTCAATTGAAAAATTTGTAGAAAAATCTTCAGGCTCACTATTGGAGGCCTTAGAGTGCCCAGATGAGGCTCGAAAACTAGACGAAAGGGCGCTAGCACCATACCTAGCCTATAGATCAGGAGTTGGCATTTTAGAAAAGTAGTTATAATAGCCAATCAGAGCAACAATTAATTAGTTATGGCCTTTGAAATTTGGGCTACCAAAATTTCTAAAATAATTTGTCAAAGATGTATTTGGCTGACTCTATGTGTATTGTTAGGGTCTGTCAGCCCTAAATATTAAGTTTGAGCATCTAAAACCTTCCTGAGTGACGTAAAATTGCTTATTTAAGAAAGACCCAAACATTGTCTAGGACAACTCTGGGTGATAGTTTGCAACACTATCTTGCAGATTACTATAATGAAGGTTCTCATTTGCATTCATATATCCTAATTAAGAATTCTATAATTTTGCATTTGTGGCAATAATAAGAAGTTCATAATTTATTCTCACATTTGTTGTTGTTTCTTTGTTTCTGTTATGATTTTATGGTATTAAGGGGAGTCCCCTACATCAAGTGGTATCAGAGCTAGAGTTCTTGAGCATGTGGATAGATCACCAACTATGAGGTAATTCACACTAGGATTGTGGTTTGGGCTAAGCATGTAGATAGATCGCTGATTTTGAGGTAGTTTGCACTAGGGTTTCAGTAGAAGCATAAAAATGCCTCCACAAAGAGAGCATGGAAAAAGAGCTATAGGTGTTACACCTGAGATTTTTTGAGCCCTCCAAAGATAAATGCAAGCATTGGAAGAAAAAATGTGTAGAGGAATGAATCTTCCCATAAGAGATGAAAGTGAGGATGACGATGAAATAGAAGAAAATGCCAAAGTATAGGTAGTTCTAAACCCATAGGAAGAGAGGCTTTTTAGGGCCATCTCCAAGATTGGAAAATGACCTAAGTTTGAGAATCCCACATTTTTTAGGAAATCTTAACCTAGAAGAGTTGATCGATTGGATCAATGAACAAGAGGAGTACTTTGAGTATAAAGATATTGAGGATTAGAATAGGGTCAAGTTTGTGAAGGAAAAACTAAAGGGACATGCAAAGATCTAGTGCCAAGAGGTTCAGTTGGAACAAAATAGAAAGGGAAAGGAAAAAATCACTAGATGGGATTGGATGATAGCCAAAATGAAGCAACAATTAATTCTTATGCATTATGAGCTTAATCTATTCAAGAGTATAAAAGGGCTTAGAGTTAGTTATTATCATTAAGTTGTGATGCAAAATTGGTTCTTGTGGTGGTATTGATTTTTAAGGGATTACGGATTGTAATCAGGTTATAATCATTGGATCATAATAATATTGGACTTGCTATTCAGTGGATGTAGCCCAGGGATTGGGTGAACCACATTAAATCTTCATGCCTTGTGTTCTTTTCTATGTGATCTATTATTTCTATTATTGTTCATATTTGCATGTAATTTTTATTTCTATCTGTGGTTTAGTCATAACAAGTGGTATCAGAGCGAGGTTATTTTTTACTTATTCTCTACAAGAAAGTCTCACAATTAAGTGAGAGTCTCACAGTTGAGTGGGAGCGATCATAGACAAGGGTAAGCTAAGGGTTGACAAGTTTAATGGGTAGAACTTCTAATTATGGAAGATGAAAATGGAAGACTATCTTTATTAGAAGGATTTATGGAAGCCGTTAGAAGGCAAAGCCAAGAATCAGGGATCTATGTCAAATGATGAATGGGATCTTTTAGACAAAAAGGCACTCAAAAACATTCAGTTATGCCTAGCCCCATTAGTGGCATTTAATATTACAAAAGTGAAGATAATAGAAGAATTGATGCAAACCCTAGTGAAACTATATGAAAAGCCCTCTACTTCAAATAAGGTATTTCTCATGAAGCATTTATTTAATATGAAAATGGTAGAAGGTGGATCTATTGCAGATCATTTAAATGAGTTTAATACTATTACTAGTTAGTTATCTTTTGTGGGTATCAATTTTGATGAAGAAATTAGGGCTCTCTTGATTTTTTATTCTTTTCCTAAAAGCTAGACTGGCTTGGTAATGGCTATGAGTAATTCTGTTCCTAGATCTAGTACCCTAAAATGTGAAGATATGATCGGTGTTGTTTTGAGTGAGGAAACTCATAGGAAAACCTCAAGTGGATCTACATCAGGAAGTACTTTGAATGCAAAAAGCAAGGGTAGAATGACTAAGAGAGGAAGTAATTGTAGAAATTGTGGGAAATCAAGAGGAAAATCAAAGGGGAGGAGGTCTCAATCGAGAGGACCGAATGACTATTGGTACTGTGGAAAACTAGGGCACAAAAAGAAATATTGTTGGAATCGAAAGAAAAATGAAGGAGATAAACTAGATAGAGACAAGGAGGCAAATGTGGTAAGTAACAAATTTGAAGAGGATGCTTTGCTTCTATCTTTAGAAAGTGTTGATGATTCATGGGTTTCAAATTTTGGTGCTTCATTTGATGCTACACCTCATAGAGGTTATTTCATTGATTATGTCCAAGGGGATTTTAGACTTGTTTATTTGGGAAGGAAAAAATTAAGATTAAGTTGCAAAATGGTAATCATTGGCTACTACATGATGTAAGACATGTTCCAAGGCTAAGTAGAAATTTAATTTCAGCAGGGCAACTCGGTGATGAGGGTTGTGTAGTTACTTTTAATGATAAAAATTGGAAGGTTTCAAAAGGTTCCCTTGTAGTAGAAAAAGGTGTGAAAGTAGGCACCTTATATCTTTTTACAAGTCATATTGTTCCTTCTACTTTGATTGTTTTAGAGAAAAATGAATGTTCAAGAACAGTTGTTGTAGTTGAGCATGAAGAACAAATAGTTGTTATAAATACTGATACAGTGTTCTGGCACAACAGACTTAGGCACATGAGTGAGAAAGGTATGAAGGTACTTCATTCAAAGAAAGTTTTACTAGGTCTAAAATGTGTTAATATGAATTTCTATGAAAGTTGTGTGTATGGAAAACAAAAGAGAGTGAGTTTTGTGAAGACTGGGAAGGAAAACAAAAAAGAAAAATTAGAGCTTGTGCATATCGATGTATGGGGACCGGTTCAGGTATCTTCCCTTGGTGGCTCTCATTATTATGTTACATTTATTAATGATACAACTAGAAAAGTATGGTTTTATTTTCTTAGATTGAAATCTGATGTATTTCAAACTTTTAAGAAATGGAAATGCTTGGTTGAAAATGAGACTAGTAAGAAATTAAAATGTCTCAGATCTAATAATGGTGGTGAGTATTGCAGTCATGAATTTGAAGATTATTTCTCCACTAATGGTATTCATAGACAAAAAACTATTCCAAGGACTCCACAAGAAAATGGAGTGGTTGAACGCATGAACAAGACTATAATGGAATGTGCAAGGGGCATGAGGTTGCATGTTGGGTTGCCCTTACACATGTGGGTGAAGGCTATCAATACTACTGTATATTTGATTAATAAAGGTCCCTCTACTCCTTTGGGTTGTGGTATTCCATAGGAAGCATGGACTGGTAAGAAGGTGAGTTATTGTTTTCTCAAAACCTTTGGCTGTGAAGCATTTTCTCACATAGATTCTAAAAATAGAACCAAGCTAGAAGCTAAGTCAAAGAAATGTGTATTTTTTGGATATGGCATTAATAAATTTGGTTATAGGCTTTGAGATTTTGAAAATCATAAAATTGTAAGAATCAGGGATGTCATATTCAATGAAAAATTGTTGTACAAAGAAGATGATTATGTAGTGTTGGATGATACTCCAAAAGATAATGTTCTAGCCATTCCTCATGATGTGCAACAACCGCAACAACAAATACCACACACACTGGTGACTATTAGATGGCCAACAAGGAAAATTAGACCTCTAGAAAGATTCTCTCCCTCTTGTATTCAATTTTACTTATTGATGCTGGTGAACCTGAATGTTATGATGAAGTTGTACAAGTGGATACTAAGATTCAGTGGGAGTCTGCAATGAAAGATCAAATGGACTCTTTGCTAAAGAATAAGACATAGGACTTGTGCAAGTTGCCTACAGGTAAAAGAGCTTTACAAAATAAGTGGGTTTATAGGTTGAAAGAAGAGGAAGGAAGTAAGAAAAGATTTAAAGTCGGGTAAGTTGTAAAAGGATTTGAACATAAAAAGGGAATTGATTTTGATGAGATATTTTCTCATGTTGTTAAGATGACTTGTATCTATATTATTTTAAGTCTTGTGGCTACTGAAGATTTTCATTTAGAGAAACTCGATGTTAAAATAGCCTTCCTTCATGGTGATTTGGATGAAGAGATATATATGGCTCATCCATATGGATTTGAGGTCAAAGGTAAGGAGAACTTAGTGTGAAAATTAAAGAAAATTTTATATGGCTTGAAGCAAGCACCTCGGAAATGGTATCTAAAATTTGATAGTTTTATGCTTGAGCATGGTTATAGTAGGTGTCATTCAAATTATTGTGTTTACTTTAAGAGGTTGGATGATGACAGCTACATTATTTTATGTTTATATGTTGATGATATGCTTGTAGCTGGTTCTAACATGGATCATATTAAGGGGCTAAGATGCTAGTTAGCACATGCATTTTCTATGAAGGATTTGGGGGTAGAAAAAAAAAATCCTTGGTATGAAGATTTGTAGAGATAGGAAGAATAGAACATTGATGCTATCTTAGGCTGATTATGTGGAGAAGGTGTTGCAACATTTCTCTATAGAGAATGCTAAAACTCTCAACACACCTTAACCTATTCATTTGAAGTTGACTAAGGAGATGTGTCCCAAGACACAAGAAGAGGAGGATAAGATGTCCAAGGTACCCTATGCTTCAGTTGTAGGAAGCTTGATGTATGCCATGGTATGTACTAGGTTAGATATTGCACATGTAGTGTGAGTCATTAGTAGATATATGAGTCATCCAAGAATTAAGCATGGAATGTTGTCAAATGGATTCTCATATATTTGAGAGGAACATCCAACAAGTGTTTACATTTTGGAGGCTCTACTACTGATTTACAGAGCTATGTTGACTCAGATTTGGTAGGGGATATTGATACCAGGTAGAGTACTACAAGTTATGTCTTTACTTTTGGTGGGGCAATCATGAGCTGAGTTTCTAGGTTACAGAAGGTTAATGCTTTATCCACTACAAAAGTAGAGTATGTAGCTACTATAGAGGTAGCCAAGGAGATGATATGGCTTCAGTTATTTTTGGAAGAATTGGGATATCCTTAGAAGAAAATTTATTTTTTCATTGATAGTCATAGTGCCATTCATCTTGCAAAGAATTCAGCTCTACATTCAAAGATCAAACACATATAGTTGCAGTACCATTTCATTCAGTCAATTTTGGAGTATGGACATATTGTTAGATTGTGGTGACTGGTTAGGAAATTATTGTACATACTTCATATATTTTTGGGCCATGGTCAATGTTGTAGCTAACATATGGCTGACATATGACCAACATTTTGTAACCCTAAAGTGGCATAAAATTACTTGTATAAAAGGGCTTAGGGTTAGGTATTTTCATTAAGTTGGGATGTGAAATTGGTTCTTGTGGCAATATTGAGCTGTAAGGGATTACATATTGTAATCAAGTTATAATCACTAGATCATAATTATATTGGACTTACTATTTGGTGGACATGGCCCAGGGATTGGGTGAACCACATTAAATCTTGGTGTCTTGTGTTCTTTTCTGTGTGATCTATTATTTTTTATTATTGGTTATATTTGCATGTAATTGTTATTTCTATCCACAGTTTAATCCTAACAGGAGGATTGGCTAGAAATTTTGGCAAAGATAAAACTATAGCTTTGGTTGCTAAAAATTATTACTGGCCATAGTTATAGCAAGATTTGATAAAGTTTGTACAAAGTTGTCGAATATGTCAGATGACGAAAAGAGTGAAGCAGAATAAAGGTTTGTATCAGCCATTACCTATAACAAAGAAGTTGTGGGAGGATGTTAGCATGGATTTTTTTCTTGGATTACTAAGGACACAATGCGGGCATGATTCTATTTTTGTGGTGGTTGACAAGTTTTTAAAGATGGCACATTTTATTCCTTGCAAGAAGACTAGTGATGTTGTTCATGTAGCATAGTTGTTTTTCAGAGAAGTGGTGAGATTATACGGTCTACCAAAGAGTATAGTTTCATATTGAGATACCAAATTTGTTTGGTATTTCTATCTTACATTGTGGAAGAAGTTGAAGATAAATTTGAAGTTCAGTTCATCACATCATCCATAGACTGATGGATAGATAGAAGCTGTGAATCACAGTTTGGGAAACTTACTGAGATGCTTAGTTGGAGGTAAACCAAAAGGATGGGATATGATTTTACCATAGGTAGAATTTTTATATAATAATTATCTCAATAAAAGTATTGGTAAATCACCATTCCAAATTGTATATGGGAGTAGTACAAGAAATGTTTCTGAATTGAGGAAGTTGGGTAAGGGAGAGATAAGTAGTGCTAAAGTAGAAGATTTTTCTCAACATTTGAAGAACATCCATGAGGAGGTGAGGAAGCACATAATAAACATGAATACATAGTATAAGGCTAAGGAAAATATGAAAAGGAGATATAAGGAATTTTAGATATGAGATGAAGTCATCATTCATTTGAGAAAGGAGCATTTTCTAGTAGGTACATATAATCAGTTGAAGATGAAAAAGTTTGGACCGTGCAAGATAGTGAAGAGGCATGATTCTAAAAATTTCGTATGAAGTGGAGTTGCCTACTAAATTGAATATTTCACCAGTATTTAATATTTTAGATTTGACAAAGTATTATGAAGGAGGTGATGGAGATGAAGTTGCAAAAGTGCAGTGGAGCATTCCAATAGCTAGTTCAGCTACCAAGGAGATTGAGGAGATCCTAGATAGTCATATTGGAAAAAGTACCAGAAATAGAGCCTATGAGGAATATCTTGTCACATGGAAAGGGAGACTAGTTGAGGATTCATCATGGCTAGCAAAGGAGGAGGTCAACCATCTTGGTTTTCCTCTAAACACTTGAGACATGATAGGGTTACTTATCAAATTACCCTGAGTGTCTAATGTAGGAGCATCCTAGGTGTAAGGGCAATCTTGCATCACCCAAAAATATTTTATTTTCAGTCTTTTCTATTTTAATAAGGACTAGTAGACAGGGTGGTTACTATTTGTGAGAACTTGCTATTTTTAGAAAGTTTTTTATACAAGCTCAAAATGTTCTCATTTTCTATAGAAAGATTTATTTTAGAGATATAAGCCTACCATAAAAATCTCATTGGTCCAACTTAAGTATCAGAGAAGTTATTGCAGATTTTTGGTGGAAACATTTGTAGAAAAATCTTTAGGGTCACTATTGGAGGCCTTAGAGTGCCCAGATGAGGTCCAAAAACTCAACAAAAGGGTGCTAGCACTATTCTAAGTCTATAGATTAGCAGCCTGCATTTATGAAAAGTGGTTATAATAGCCAATCAAAGTAACTGTTTGTGAGTTATGGCTTTTGAAATTTGGGCTACCAAAATTTCTAAAATAATTTGTCAAAGATGTATTTATCTGACTCTATGTGTATTGTTAGGGTCTGTCGGCCCATTTGGGTTCACATATTATAATTGAGAATTCCATAATTCTACATTTTCAGCAATAATAAGAAGTTCATATTTTGTTCTCACATTTGTTATTGTTTCTTTGTTTATGTTATGGGTTTATGGTATTAAGGGTAGTCCCTTACATCAAGTGGTATCAGAGCTAGAGTTCTTAAGCATGTGGATAGATCATCAACTATGAGGTAGTTTGCACCAGGACTATGGTTTGGGCTAAGTGTGTAGATAAATTATCAATTGTAAGGTAGTTTGCACTAGGGTTTTAACAAAAGTACGAAAATGCCTCTAGGAAGAGAGTGTGGCAAAAGAGTTGCAGGTGTTACACCTAACAATTTTTGAGCCCTCCAAAGATAAATGCAACCATTGGAAGAACAAATGCATAGAGGAATGAATCTTCCCATAAGAAATGAAAGTGAGGATGAGGATGAAGTAGAAGAAAATGTTGAAGCAGAGGAAATTCTAAACCCAGAGAAAAAGAGGTTTTTTAGAGCCATCTCCAAGATTAGAAAAAGACCTAAGTTTGAGCTTCCCACATTTTAAGAAAGTCTTAACCCATAAGATCTTATCGATTGGATCAATGAACTAGAGGAGTACTTTGAGTATGAAGATATTGTCCATCTAGATAGGGTCAAGTTTCCAAAGGCAAAATTGAAAGGACATGCAAAGATTTGGTGGCAAGAGGTTTAGTTGGAATGAAATAGAAAGGGAAAGGACAAAATCACCAGATGGGATCAGATGATAGCCAAAATGAAGCGACAATTCATTCTTATCGATTATGAGCTTGATCTATTAAAGAAGATGCAAGGAATGAAGCAAGCAAGAAAATTTGTTCAAGAGTAAAATAAAGTGTTCTACCAAGTTCTCATTAGAACCAGTCATGCAGAAGCTGATAAGGAGAAAGTCACCCGTTATCTTAATGGGTTAAGGCCAAGAATTTAGAATGAGTTAAGTCTAGTTCAAATGAGTAGTATTAAGGAGGCATACCAATTTTCCCTAAGAGTTGAGGAGAAACTGAGCAAGAAGTTTGACAATAAGAATAGTTGAAGAGGTTGCGGTTGAAGATCTAGTGGAGGATCTTATGGAGGTCATAATGATGATTAGAAGAATAAGAATGAAGCTGAAAGTAGCAACCAGAACCAAAGGGGAAACAATTTCAATTCTTTCCATGATCAAAACAATAGAGATCAGAGAGGAAGAGGCAGAGGACAAGGATCTGGAAGAGGAGGCTTCCGTGGAAAATTTTTTCACTACAGAGAAGAAGAGCATAGAGCATTTGAATGTACCTAGTGCCAAGGAAGGATAGATCAAATAAAAGAATGTTAGGTGATATTTGCACATGTTGATGAAGATGTCATATCCTCGCATTCTAAAGATGTTGAAAGAGGAGATTTCCTAGTTAATAGAAGAGTCATGCTATGAGAATGAACTTAATCAAAGAAGGAGTTTGTTTTGCACAAGGTGCAGATGTGAAGATAAGTGTTGTGATGTGATCATTGATGGTGGAAGTACTAACAATTTTGTGTCAGAAATGATGGTCACCAAGTTGAAGCTGAAGAGACAAAAACACTCACATTCATACTGTATTGCTTGGGTGCAAGATGACCACAAGGTTATTATCAATGAGCAGTGCTCAGTGAAGTTCAAGATTGGGAGCTACCAGGCTAAGGTACAATTTGATATCATACCTAAGGACATATGTCATATGTTGTTGGGTAGGTCATGGTAGTTTGACAGGGATGTTGTACATGATGGGCAAGAAAATACCTAAGCTCTAACTAAGGATGGAGTAAAACATAAGTTGAAATTGTTGAAGGATAAAGAAGAAAAGGTATGTAGTGCTGCTAGAATATGTTTTGTTGATGGAAAAGAGTTTCTTAAAGGTATGAAACATGAGCATATGTGTTTTGCTATAATTCCTAAATATAGTAAAGAAGAAGTAGAGGAGGTACCTTCATAAGTTGCAGATATGTTGGAAGAGTTTTTTTGATATTGTGTATCTAATGGATTGCCCCCAATGAGGAAGATCAATCACCAGATGGATTTGGTTCCAGAAGCCAATTTTCCAAACAAGGCAGCACATAGAATGACACTAGCAAAAAGTAAAGAGTTGAACAGGCAAGTTCATGAGTTGTTGCAGAAGGGGTTCATTCGAGAGAGTATTGGTCCATGTGTTGTACCAGCAGTGTTAAAACCAAAGAAGAATGGAGAGTGGAGGATGTGCATAGATTTTTGTGCTATCAACAAGATCACCATCAAGTATAGCTTTCCTTTGTCATGGATGGATGATATTATAGACTATTTGAGAGGAACTTAGTATTTCACAAAGATATATCTGAAGAGTGGGTGCCATCGGATTCATATCAGAGAAGGTGATGAGTGGAAGACTACTTTCAAGACAAGGTAAGGACTGTATGAGTGGTTAGACATGCCTTTTGGGCTATCAAATGCACCGAGCACTTTCATGAGGCTCATGAATGAGGTACTTAAGGAGTTTCTAGGTAAGTTTTTCATTGTTTATCTAGATGATATATTGATCTTTAGTAAGAAATGGGAGGAGCATTTGATTCATATTCTCAAGGTATTTGAAAAGTTGAGGGAAGAAAAGTTGTTGATAAAATTGAAGAAGTGCAATTTTGTAAAGGAGTTGATGTACTTGGAATTTTTAGTATTAGGAGAAGGTATGAAAATGGACCCAGAGAAAGTGAGGGCTATCCTCGAATGGCCTACTCCGAGGAGTGCAAAAGAGTTAATATATTTTCATGGACTGGCTACATTTTACAAAAAGTTCATAAGAAGTTTTAGCATTATTTGTAGACCCTTGACTGAAACAATGAGAGGAGATAGGAAAGAGTTTAAGAGGTTTGTAGGAGTAGATAAGAGTTTCAATCTGTTGAAGGAGAAAGTTATTGAGTAGCCTATTATAGCACTTCTTGATTTTAACAATGTGTTTCAAGTAGACTATGATGCTAGTGGTACTACAATAGGAGATGTTTTGAGCCAAGAAGGTAGACTAGTTGTTTATTTCAGTGAGAAGTTGAATAATGCAAAAAGAAAATTTTTGTTTATGATCAGGAATTTTATGCCATAGTTCAAGCATCAAAGAAGTAGAGACACTATCTTCTTCCCAAGGATTTTGTTTTGTATACTAATCATCAAGCTTTACAATATTTGAATAGTCATGGAAAATTGAACAAAAGGCATTCAAAGTGGGTTGAGTTTTTGCAGAGTTATACATTTATTTTGAAATACAAAAATGGGAAGTCTAACAAAGTTGTAGATGCTCTTAGTAGAAGACAAATTTTGCTAACAGAAATGTAAATAGAGGTGGTTGGGTTCAAGGAACTTAGTACTTTGTATGCAGATGATCTTGATTTGGGTGAAGTATGGAAGACTTGTACAAAACTTGTTACACTTGACAAGACAAAATGATTGGATTTTATGGTCCAAGATAATATGTGTATCAAAGGAAGCCAGTTGTGCATTCCAAGAAGTTCAATGAGAGAGAACCTTGTCAAGGAGAAGCATAGTGGAGGATTGATTGGACATTTTGGCAAAGATAAAACTATAGCTTTGGTTGCTAAAAATTATTACTAACCATAGTTATAGCATGATGTGATGATGTTTGTACAAAGTTGCCAAGTGCGTCAGATGCCGAAAAGAGTGAAGTAGAATATAGGGTTGTATCAGCCATTACCTGTACTAGAGAATCTGTGGGAGGATGTCAGCATGGATTTTTTTCTTGGATTACCAAGGACACAACATTGGCATGATTCTATTTTTGTGGTGGTTGAAAAGTTTTCAAAGATGACACATTTTATTCCTTGCAAGAAGACTATTGATGTTGTTCATGTAGCCGAGTTGTTTTTCAGAGAAGTGGTGAGATTACATGGTCTACCAAAGAGTATAGTTTTAGATCGAGATACCAAATTAGTTGAGTATTTATGGCATACATTGTGGAAGAAGTTGAAGACAAATTTGAAGTTCAATTCATCACATCATACATAGACTGATGGACAGATAGAAGTTGTGAATCACAGTTTGGGAAACTTGTTGAGACGCTTGGTTGGAGATAAATCAGAAGGATGGGATATGATTTTACCACAGGAAGAATTTGCATATAATAATTCTATCAATAGGAGTACTGGTAAATTACCATTCTAGATTGTATATGGGAATAGTCCTAGAAACATTTCTAAATTGAGAAAGTTGGATAAGGGAGAGATAAGTAGTGCTAAAGTAAAAGATTTTGCTAAACATTTGAAGAACATCCATGAGGAGGTGAGGAAGTACATCATAAAGATGAATACATAGTATAAGGCTAAGGCAAATGTGAAAAGAAGATATAAGGCATTTCATATTGGAGATGAAGTCATCATTCATTTGAGAAAGGAGCATTTTCTAGTAGGTACATATAATAAGTTGAAGATGAAGAAGTTTGGACCGTGCAAGATAGTGAAGAGGCATGATTCTAGAAATGCATATGAAGTGGAGTTGCCTATTGAATTGAATATTTCATCAATATTTAATATTTTATATTTGAAAAATTATTATGAAGGAGGTGATGGAGATGAAGTTGTAGAAGCGTAGTGGAGCATTCAAATAGCTAGTTTGGCTACCAAGGAGATTGAGGAGATCCTAGATAGTCAGATTGGAAAAAGTACTAGAAACAGAACTTATGAGGAATATTTCATCAAATGGAAAGGGAGACTAGTTGAGGATTCATCATGGCTAGTAAAGGAGGAGTTTAACCATCTTGGTTTTCCTCTAAACACCTAAGACATGATGGGTCAATTGTCAAATTACCTTGGGTGTCTGATGCAGGAGCATCCTGGATGTAAGGGCAATCTTGCATAACCCAAAAATATTTTATTTTTAGTGTTTTCTATTTTAATAAGGACTAGTAGACAGGGTGGTTACTATTTATTGGAACTTGCTATTTTTAGTAAGTTTCTCATACAAGCTCAGAATGTTCTCATTTTTTATAAGAAGGTTCATTTTAGAGATATAAGCCTACCATAAAAATCCCATTACTCCAGCTTAAGTATCAGAGAAGTTATTGGGGATTTTTGATGGAAACATTTGTAGAAAAATCTCCAAGCTCACTATTAGAGGCCTTAGAGTGCCCAAATGAGGTTTGAAAACTCGATGGAAGGGTGTTAGAGTCATTTCAAACCAATAGATCAGGAGCTAGCATTTCCAAAAAGTGGTTATAATAGCCAATTGGAGCAACAGTTTGTGAGTTATGGCCTTCGAAAGTTGTTCTAACAAAATTTCTAAAATAATTTGTCAAAAGTGTATTTGGCCAACTCTATGTGTATTTTTAGGGTTTTTTGGCCCTAGGTATTAAGTTTGAGCATCTAGAACCTTCCCGAGCAGCATAAAATTGGATATTTAAGAAAGGCACGAACATTGTCTATGACAACTCTTGGTGATAGTTTGCAGCCCTATCTTGCAAATTACTATTATGAAGGTGCCCATTTGGGTTCACATATTGTAATTGAGAATTTTGTAATTTTGCATTTGTGGCAATAATAAGAAGTTCATATTTTGTTCTCGCATTTGTTGTTGTTTCTTTGTTTCTGTTATGAGTTTATGGTATTAAGGGGAGTCCCCTACATCAAAATTCTTATTGGAAATTAGATTGTTTTAGAAAGTTAAGATCGGGGTAAGGTTTGAAAATGAAAACCATATTTAATTCATAAATTTTAATTGTTTCAATTTCTTTGCCCTATTAGATCTATTTTGAAAATGTCTTAAAATATATATATATATATATATATATATATATATATACACACACACACACACACTTACCATAGTAATTGATAAATTACTATGGTAATTATATATATTGTTAAAAAGATATTGATTGCATATATTTTTGGGAGGGGTTTGTTTTAAAAGAAAATTATTCAAAAATATATAATATATTTTTTGGGAGGCAGGGCCACTCGCCCCCATCCCCTCCCCTCCTCCTTTCTTCTCCAATTGTTGGTGACCCTTTTATTAGGGTCTGCACAAGGCAGACCTATTGTTGTAGCAGCAAGTACTACTAATGCATTTCCCTACTACAATGACAACAAGGCTATCGCACCAACCATCTAGCCCATAGGCTTTAAACTTTAATAGGCAAGGATAGTGTTTTGAAAAAAAAAATTTATTATTATTTAAATATATTAATTATTAAATGTATTTTTTAAATAAAATTTAATATTAATTATTATTAAAACTAATAGTTTTTATTATTAATAATATAATAAATATTTTTATTAGTAATTTTATTATTATTAATAATTTAATAATTATTATTAGATTTTAGTAATGTTTAAACTAGGCAAAAGCCTACAACACAACGATAACTTGTGAGCCTCTCATGTGGGAGGTCTTGGGTTCGAATCTACCTTCACTTAACAACATATAATAATAATTAATTCCAACAAATAATAATAATTAATCTAGGCTTCAACTGTTTACCAATCAAAAAAAATTGTTATTTGGTTATTAGTAAAATATACATATAGTAAATTGATAATTGTAATTTTTGATTTTCGTAGTTAAGAGAAATTGGTTTATAACATTTTGATTATTGTTTTAAAAAGTATTTCATTTTATATAAAATAGTATTATGTACTTGCGTGATTCTAAGTGATAATTAAATCATTTGAAATACTTGTAAACTCGAAAACTTTATCAAATGTGATACTCTGAAAATGAAAATTGAACCCATTTGTGAATGGAACTTTTACGATTTCAAACCAAATGAACTATGAAACTTCACTTGTTAAATTACTTGATGTGATGTATGGTTTATTTTACTGTGGTTGAGTTTGACTTAGTATGTTGACCAGTTTTGGATGTTTACTAAAGGCCTGGGAGTTAACGTTTTATGATGTTGTATGTGATGTCGTGGTTATGTGATTTGATCTTTGAGTTGTGGATCAATGGTTATATTGTGATTTCTAGTTGCTTGTATAGGACTGATGTGGTCATTATGACCTTATGATATTTTTTGCTATGAGCTTAGGGTAGGTTATCTTTATGCATATTGGGAACATAGGATTATCTTTTACATGTTGGGAACATAGGATTTTCTGCTATGAGCTTTGGGTAGGTTATATTTATCTGATAGTTGGATGTCATTGCTAGATGTACTTGTGCAGTTGTTCCTTTCATTATGATCTTTTGTTTATGTTTGGTGGTCATATTCTGATGTATTGTACTTGATTATCTCAAGATCTTATGAGATGTTGTATTTATTAATGATGTATAGTATTTAAGCTTTTCATACCCTGTGACTTGTACATTAGATGATTATGCATTATGGTTATCCCATGTGGCATCTTATGTAATTGTATATTATTTCATTTGAATTGTACATATGGTTATTCATTGATGTGGACTTTGTTCTGTATCAAATTTAGTATTAATAGAACTTATGTATGCAATTCAACATCATGGAACCCTTAAGAGATGTAATCTTCTTATGGATTTTTTTATGTATGTGAGTTATTACTTCTGCTATGTTATATCTTGTTGTTTTAATCTTTAAAGAAAATTTTGGCAAACTTAGTGACATTTTAGATTAATTTATTTTGGGTTCCCTGGCAGGGCATTACAAGTGTAACCCAAAATTCATCAACATTGGCAAGTTAATTACTTGTCACCTATTATGAAACATTTTCTTGGGGATATGAGGACCTAAAGAACTTTGTGGGAGGAAACTTCAAACATTGAATTCCCCTCAAGCTAAAGGAACCCCCTCTCACTAGAAGCAAAGGAACTATAACCCTAAGGTGGAAGACAATATCTTCAAGGAAGTTTACAAAATGGTGAAAAGATAGGATCATTCATTCCATATACCACACCACCTAAGTTGCGAACATCATACCTATAAGGAAGAATAATGGGGAGATAAGGATATTCATTGATTTCAAGAACCTTAAATAGGCTTCCTTAAAGATAACTATGTCTTACCAAGCATAGATCACTTGTTATGGATTATTGATAGATTATAACTAATTTCCATGTTAGATAGTTTAATTGGTTATAGCCAAATCAAGGTGGAAGAAAGTGACAAGCACAAAATGGCTTTACTACACCCATGGGGGAAATTTCATATAGTAGAATGCCATTTAGATTAGTCAATGTTGGTGCCAAATTTCAAAGGGTCATGGGCCTGTCATTTAGCAATCTAAAGGATGAGATCATAGTCATATACCTAGATGCCTTGACCATATTTTCCAAGAAAATAAAATACCATATCATAGATTAAGAGAAATTACTGAAAAGATGTTAAGGACATAGGATTTCACTAAATCTAAAGAAATTGTTTTTTGGGTCACTGAAGGGAAGTTTATTGGGCCCATGATGTCACGTGAATTAATTTAGATTGACCTTGAAAGGGTCAAGACTATACAACAATTGAGTCTCCCATCCAAAAAAATTAGAGTCAAATATTCCTTCAATAAGGTGAACTTTCTACAGAGGATTGTCCCTAATTTTTCCAAAATCACAAAGCATATAGTGGATATGATGAAAGGAAAACTTTTAACAGAGCGACTCTAGAAAACAAAAATTTGAGAATATAAAAGGACCCATTACATGAGGCAAGTCTTGATTCATCCTAACTATAGCAAGGGGTTCATTATCTATTGTTATGCCTCGGAGCATACCCTTTCAGCTAAACTCGTGCAAGAGAACAAAGAAGGAATACATGCACATATTTCTTTCATGAGCATTCCCCTTGATGATCAAAAACTTAACTATTCTCAAATCAAGAAATATGACTATGTCATGGTTAGGGCCCTGAAGAATTTTATATGTTATATTTTATACTCCCATCTCATGGTGTATGTACCTGATAAGGATGTAAGAAGAGTGCTCACACAATAGGACATAGGGTGTAATTTTTAGTGGGTATGGGTGGAAAAATTGTAGGACTATGACATTGATATCAATCCCACTAATTTGGTCCAAGGGAATAGGTTGTGCAAAACAATAGCTGAGAACCAAATGATAGAAGAAGATGAAAACATGCCAAGAGTATTAATTGTAAGCCTCCAAGAACCATGGTTCTCTAATATAGAATAATTCATTATATAAGGGGAATCTCAAGAAGGCCTCACTCCCAAATAGATGAGAGATCTTAGGATGAAATAATTATAGTGCATGATTTGGGAGGATAGACTCTAAAAGAAAGCTATTAATAGGACCTTTCTCAGGTGCATGGATAAACAATAGCATGAAAGATTGCTTCAAACATTCTAGGATAATGCATGAAAAGGTCACTTCTCCTCTACTAACATGACCTTAAATATTTGGAAGCAGTGTTACTATTGGCCAGAGATGTTTAAATATGCATACAAATAGGTCACTCAATGGAAGAAGTACAAGACATTTTCTATCAAACACAACTAGTTTCTCTTCCCTTGAGACCAGTTGAAATAGAAGTCTCTTCGCAATAGTAGGGATTGGATTTCATAAGAAAATTTAACCCACCTTCCATCTCTTTACACACTTGCATTATAAATTATTCCCATTACTTTACCAAATGGGTCGAGGATAAGCCTACTAACAATACTACATCTACAGTGGTGTCAAAGTTCTTAAAAGAGAGTATATTGATCAATTTCAGAGTTCCTAAGAAGTGTGTGATCGATAATGCTTCATATTTTTGTTCATCAAAGATTTTTTTGTTTTATTATTATCACGATATCTAGTTGCGTCGCTATTTTAACTATTCCTCATAAGGCAATAGGTAGGTTGAGTCAAGCAACAAGAATTTAATAAATATCTGGAAGAAACTTGTCACAAACAACCACAAGAGTTATCATAAAAAACTGCATAAATCACTATGGGTGAATAGGATTACCCCCAAATAAGCTACCAGGTTCTCTCCTTTTGAGATGGTATGCAAGACATAATCCAATCTCCCTCTCTCACTGCAGTTGTATGCATGCAAGCTTTAAACCATCATATAAGATAGCACATTATAGGATGGTTTGGAGAAAGGGATATTGAACTTTACCTAGTTGGAGGAAGAAATACTAGAAAAAATGGTGGACCAAAACACTCATCACCAGATGTGAGTGAAGGATATCTTTGAGAAAAGGCCAAGACCTTGGATGATCATGGAAGGGGACCTAGTTCTACTATGGGACAAGAGAAAAAAACCCAAAGGGATTCATTTCAAGTTTCAAAGGTTGTGGAAGAGCCTATTTAAGATACATCATGACAATGAGCACAACTCCTTTAAGTTGGCATGCCTAGATAGTGAAGTCTTACCATTGACATGCAACGGTCAATACTTGAAGTTATATCAAATCTTATAGTAGGTTCCCCTACCCTATACTATAGTTAGTGTGTTAGTTTCTTTGATTCTTTCCTTTCCATTGATTTACTTTCTCACATGTATGTTTTCCTTCATTTATTGTGTTCCTATTGCATCATGCCATCTTTCTATTAGATAACTTAGAGGTGAATCACCTATATCTAGTTATCCTACATGCCTATCTTTATGAATATTGGAAATTGTCGTTGAACTTGAGAGGTGCATTTTGTCCATCACTTTGATTGGTAACATTCCATGTGTCCATAGCCATACAATTATTAATTAGATAAAAGTCTCCCTTCAAATGAACCCAAACAAATTTGTTAATGAAAAATTATCAACTCTCAGTTTAAACCTTACATTTCCAATGACACTTCAAGCTTTTACCGGTGTGATGGTTTCCTGAGGGATTTTTTCTACACTTGATTTAGCTTGGGCTTTCTGATGCCAAGAGGCTTACACTCCACTAGAGTCCTTGCATAGTTATCCATAGTTATCTTGTTGCATCATGTCATCTTTCTATTAGATAATTTAGAGGGAGTGAATCACCTATATCTAGTTATCATACAAGCCTATCTTTATGAATTTTTTAAAATTGTTATTGAACTTGACAGGTGCATTTTTTCCATCACTTTGATTTCTAACATTCCACATGTCCATAGTCATGCAATTGTTAATCGGATAAAATTCTCCCTTCAAATGAACCCAAACAAATTTGTTAATGGAAAATGATCAGCTCTCCATTTAAACCTTACATTTCCAATGACACTTCAAGCCTTCATGTTGACTTACCCTATCAATGATGCTTGAGATAATGCATATCATCTCCTTTGGGGAAATCAAATTGACAGCTTGCATATTCATCAAAAAATTTGGCTTACACTCGTTCATTATGGTTGTTAGTGAAATAGGATCTGTAACTTGTAATAGCACTTGTGGATATTTTTTGTGTTTTCCAAGTTACTATTCCAATGAATATATATATGATATAAAGAGGCATGCCTCTTGAAGAGACCTGTCTCTTTAATATATTAACTTACATTAGTTATAGTTATAACACAATTAATATACTCTCAATATATTATAATGAGATATATATATATATATATATATATATATATATATACATATATATATAATGAAATATATATATATATGTATGTATATATATAATGAAATATATATATATATGTATGTATATATATATGTATATATATATATATATATGTATATATATATATATATGTATATATATGTATATATATGTATATATATGTATAAATATATGTATATATATATATATATATATATATATATATATCACTCTTAATATAAGTTAATTATTCCATATATAACATTGTCATATATTATATATCGCATATATATAATATAATTTATCCAACAGAATTATAACATTAACGCTTCCTCTTAATGAAGAAGGATAAAACACATAGATATTACACCATAGGTAATATTTCAAAAATAATATATATAGGAAATCTTTGATCAAAAGATTTCTAGAATATGATATCATGAAAGTATTGGCCTATCAGAATATCAACATATGATATTCACCAATTACTCTTTGATATCATATTTGGTAACATGAGCATTGGCCTATCAGAATATCAATCAAATGATATTCACCAAATACTCTGAGTAATGGCCTATCAGAACATCAACTAAATGATATCCACCAAGTACTCAATGTGGTAATGGCCTATCAGAATATCAAGGCAAGATATACACCAAGTACCGAAAATATATCTATACAAGCTACTTGTAGATAATCAAATTAATGATATCAACCACCTAGTTGTTGATTTGTAAGATAAAGCCTTTACATGAATCAATTTCATAAAACTGAATCATGCTACAAGTTATTGTAAGGATGTCACTTTACAATAACTTCTCCTAATACAAGTGATAATCATTTAGAAGTTGTCACTTCTTCATGATGTACACAGGGGACAAGCTCATACATGTATGACATCAAAAATTTGCATGAAGTATCCACAAATATTGTCATGTGGTGTTGTCACAACATTCACCATAAAACATATCAGAGAATAAGGTTTCTCCCTCTTAGTTTGATATCAACTTTTAGCACAAGGTTCTCTCTAATGAAGTATTAGACTTCCTCTGAATCTGTTATGATCCTTCTAACCTCTTGGTAGCAAGTCATGTCATGCTTCCTTATTTCAATAGTTATCCTGATAGCATAAGGCCTTCCAGCCTACATACATAAGACTTTATCCCATGAATCATAGTCCTTTAGTTGTTATAGTTAATGACTAGTGTTGAATCCATCAACAAGCTCTACTCCTTCTGAACCAATATCATCAAAAGTTTGATTTAAGCATTTTTATTTTTTGCTCCCTCTCTTTTTCCAAGGTTGCCTCTAATGAAATTTCAGACTCCCTCTCATAATTTCACTCATCAAGAATATTTGCTTCAAAAAACTCATAGTATCCAACCTAATCATCAGATGATTCGTGAATCCTAAATCACAACTTCTTTGGAGCTACTATCATAAGATTGAGTTTTTGCACTATTTGGTAGCATGCCTAATGTACCAATCTTCTTTTCCTACAAGAACGTCCTCAGAGTCAAAGGAAAAGATTAAGGCAAATAGCTCTTTATAGTAATTATAGAAATACAAAATAAGAGAGAGACTACAATGAGTAGATGCATGCAATACTCGAGGATAATAAATACTTATCTACAATAATAATATAAGTTTGACCAATGAAGGTCCATATGCATCAAATCAGGAAATGCCTCCATGTAAGGATTTGTCAAACAATTTGAGTACATCTTTTCTGCTCCTATATAAGGATGATTCAAATGGGAATAGAACATTGGTTATCATTCCCCCTTACAATGTTAGATTCCCACTCTTATATTATTGAATATACTCAAAGACAAAAGAAAAGAACAAGAGCATAAGGAGATAAATAACACTTTTAATGCATAAAAGGATACATATAAGAGCTTGATTGCAAAATAAACAATAAAGAATATTAGTCTTGAGATAGAATACTTATCTCACTATTTGAAATCACATTGGGATAGTTCCAAGTGATTTCAGACCTTGTCTTCACTTGGATCCAAGGCATTTTGGATTGGTTTTCATCGCATAAATACCTCTTAAAATTGTAAATTTCACCATTCCATGCTCATCTATATTAATTCTACACAATGGAGTAGTTAATCTAAACACTCTCAACATAATATAGTTTTAAAATTGTGGCATGAAGCTAGTTGGTATCTGAATATCATCATCTCTATAAATCATTGTCTTATCATATCAATTGCTCATTGTTTTGAGTGTTGTCTTTCTCCTATGGCTGATAATACACGATAGCTGACTTTTGACGTTCCTGTCAATTGTCTTCATTTCTTGTTTACAGAAACTTAAAAGATTCAGATAGAATTCCATTATGGTTCAAGCGGGAATGGAATATTGTTTATTGTTTCTCCCCCATAATACAAAATTCCCACTTTTAAATTTTGTGCTTGTTTATCACGAGCAGTGATTTACCCTTCCAACTATTAAAATTCAGAGGTGGCTGAAAATGTAATGATATTTTGCTTGGGTTTAACCTCAAATGTAGTACGTCCAAGGATTTTGATCCTTGTTGGTGATGAAATTCACTAAAATGTGAATGTTTACCCACACTCTTCAGACTATCTTTGAACAACCTATTGATTGTGTGGATGCCATGTCATATATTTCATGAGTTTATTGTTAGGATAATAATCTTTGTGCTCTTCATATTCTACCTTTCTCAGTTATGGCTATTCCCTGTGATTTCATGTTCAAAATGTAATATTTATCAAATGTTTAAGACTCTTGTCAAGCCCAATATAATGTGGCTTTTATCCACATAATCTCTTAACATGGTTCTATCAGGAATTTGATCTAATGTGCTAATCCAATCAAACATTGGATGAGTTGCCTCCATCTTTCTGTCTCTACCAAGTTCCAACAAACAATTTTGATCCATTAGCATCCATAAGATCATTACAAACTATGACCAAGATTTGATAAATTATATGCATAGGGGGATGTTGACAAATGTATAGAGGTTGTGGTGAGCTAACAATGTCACTCACACTTCTAAGGTATTCTTATCCCCATGAAAGAATACAATAGACCAGGCTTATTAATCTTGTAAGGTTCATAGATAACCATCAGAAATTGTCCACAAGTTTCACTTGAAAGATTTGTCCATAGAACATATTCACCTCTGTAATAATGTGTTTGGAGAGACAATCGAGCAATGATAAATATTAATCTCTTATTCTCTGAGCTCTATCATGCTTAAGTGCATGGTCTTGATTTGATAATCCATCCTTGATCAAGATATCTTCTGCACATGTTTACTTTGTCCAACCTTCATCCCATACCAAAGCCACCAATCAATGAAATGTGCAGGAGAACATGTGTGTGTCTGATCGTGGAGTGTTTGTGATACGCTACCATGTCTTTTGAGGGAACATAATATTACTCTATATGTAATTGATTTATCAGATCAAATCCATGTTGATAAGGGTCCTTCCTCCTTATTAAATGAATGCTGGCAGGGTCCCATATGTATCTTTAATGAAGAATAATATTAAGGATAACATTGCCTCATTTTAAATGCATTCAGGAATATTGAAAAATAATCTTTTATTTATATTCATACCAATCTAAATTTAACATTTAACATTTCAAATATTTGAATCGAACACACTCTCAAATGTTAAATTCCTACACTTCACAATATTGTCCTTCTAAACTTCACACACAGGTAGTGAACTTGCTCTGATACCATGTTAGTGAAATAGGATCTGTAACTTGTAATGGCACTTGTGGATTTTTTTGTGTTTTCCAAGTTACTATTCCAATGAATATATATATATATATGATATAAAGAGGCATGCCTCTTGAAGAGACATGTCTCTTTAACATATATATATAATATAATTTATCTGACAGAATTATAACATTAACAATGCCAATTAGAAATCATGTGGGTAAATCATTTTTAGCTACTAGGATTTTTAATCACATGATGGAAGTTTGTGATGTTTAATAGAATTCTATGAGCATAAATAATGCTTCCTTCATTCCCCCCCACATAGTTTTAGAGTACTAGTGCTTTGCCAAACTCATTTGGCATAAGATCCTTCTCTTTAAAAAATTTACAATACATTGGCAGCCAGCCTGATTTTGTAAAGATCTTGACATGACAAGAATAGTAACATTTTACCTTCCATACTTAAGATTCTAAATTGCTAAAATTTGTAAAATAAATCACCCAACTAACAATTTTGATCCAAAGAGAATACCCATTTTAATACCAAAAGATGGGGTCAAAATGTAGGTGGGTTGTTCTTGCTACTAGAATTCAATCATTTTCCCCAAATCTATACTTCATGTTAAATCATTTCAAATTTATTGTAAATATAACCTCCAAAACATTCATTCATTCATTTAATTAGATCCAACCCTCTAGAAAAAAAAAATTTAACTACATATTTGAAACACAAGTGGCACTTCTATTTGTTACTTATACTAACACATCTTATGGTGGATTCTAAATCATTTTATGAATAAAACTAACTTTGTTAATCCAAAACCAATAGCATCTCAATATCATTACAATAAAGGTACAACCATTGGAAATGGAAAGGAGTAACTAAGAGGGGAGGGGTGAATCAGTTACTACAAAAACAAATCCAAATTCCCTTTAAGATATCAACACAATATAAAACCAAAACTTCTTGTAACTTGGTTAACATTGAATATTCAATTGTAACTTGGTAAACACTAAATATATAATATTTTTCACTTAGTTAGCATAGAGATCTTAATATATTAATGTGATTAGCATTTATTAATTTAGTTGCAGAAACATAAAGGAAATAACATGAACACAAGAGGCACCAAGATTTAATGTGGAAACCCAATTTGGTAAAACCACCAATTGCAACTAGTTAATATTTTTCACTCTTTTGAAGTGAGCCCTGTTAGGAGCCAACCCTGTTAAAGGTTACAAAACACACTATTAGGTGTGACCCTATTAGAGGATTTATTTCACCATACTAAGAGTTTCCTTGTTAGAGGTCTTTAGATGCTTCAATCTAGAAATGCCACCTTGTTAGAGGATTTATTGAATAGTTGTTAGGCTAACTCTATTAAGATATTTGATTCACTACTAGAATTATTAGAGAGTAACAATGACTTGACTTGATTGCTGATGCAACTATCTTTGTTGATTTAGATCTTAGTTCTAGCTTGATTATTTGATCCTCCTTGATCAGAATGTTCTTTGTAGCTTGGTCAACTCAGATGCTTTGCTCTTTATAGATATCCTTCAAATTCGCTTCCTTAATTCATCATCTTCTATTCCATATTCAATCCTCAACTTAACCTTTCATATATATGATTCACCTTGTCAAGTCATCTTGAATAATCTTTTAATCAATCAAATATTATCCCTTAGGTCATCTTGTATTAACCAATAAATTTATCAAACTTAATATATTGACAAATGCCTAATACAGAACTAGATACTTGGTCAACACAGAGAATCCCTTTGTTAACCGACCCAACTCGGTTAGAATAGGAGTTCTAATGTTAACCAACCCAACTCGGTCAATACTAACTTCATGATAACTTTCCTTTGGTAAGCAAGTGAACTTGGTTAATACAGGATCTGCTTCATTAACTAACTAAGCTTGGTCAATATTGTCTTTGAACTTGGTCATCATTGAATGCTTGACATACACAGGAAACTACCTTTGATGCCCAAGTGAGCTCAATTATTATTGACTACTCGGTAAGGACTTGACATTTTGTGTAAGATCAAAGACAACATATAATTGAATAATTGTTTTAGAAACAATCTCCCTCTTGGCATTGATGGCAACACAACATGCCATAATATAAAGAAATTTTAGAGAAAAATAGAAGCAAGGATAATATCCTTAGTTTCATTTTGATTCTCATCCATGAGAACTCCCTCTATCAATGAGAACTACCTCTGACATCAATCTCTCCCTCTAGAATGATTTTCTCTGACATGAACTTTTTGATGATAGCAAACTCTCCCTCTTTGACATCTCATGCCAAAGACAACAATCAATGTATTTTCTATGTACCTGATGTACTGATTCATATGCAATATGCTTTGACAATACTGCATCACCTTGTCTAATCTTCAAAATGCTTGGTTGATGCATCACTAAACATTATTTAGTGAGCTTCAGATAAAGGAATGACCCATAGCTTACCTCTTAGATACAAGAATACATCCTTAGGTAATGGCTTGGTGAATGTCTGCAATTTTCTCCTTTGTATTTACATATTCCAAATGAACCTCTTTTTTCTTATACTAATTCTCTCAAAAAATGATATTTTATTGTAATATTCTTTGTCTTGGTATGCATCACTAGATTCTTGGATAGGTTAATTGCAAAAGTGTTATCAAAGAAGATAACTATTGGATCCTTCATTTCTTCCTTCATACCTAATAGTAGTTATTTGAACCAAATGATGTTGGAACAATTAATTGTTGCTACAGCATATTTAGCTTCTATTGTAGACTGAGAGATTCAATTTTGCTTCTTTTTTATCCAAGACACTAGTCTCTTTCCAAAAAAGAATGCTCCACCACTAGTGATTTTCATGTCATCAATACTTCCTACCCAATTAGCGTTAATGAAGGCTTTCAATTCAAAATTTTCTGCTTTCTTATACCACAAACCATAATATTTAGTACCTTTTAGATACCTCATAATTCTTTTAATTGTCATCATATGATTTTTCTTTGGATTACCTGAAAATATTTCCACCATGCCAACTACTAATGCAATATTAGGTCTTTTGTGTGTTAGTCTCAAAATGGTTTTGACATTTGAGTGCCAACACACTTAACCACTTTCTACATTGAAGCCGAGCACACTATGCATGCCGAGCCACAACATGTGTCGAGAGATCTTCAGGTACCAAGCAGCCTTCAAGTGTCAAGTGAAGATCAAGTGCCAATTGACTTCAGGTGTTGAGCATGATATAGGAGCTGAGTCACAGATGATGCCGAGAAAAATAGAAACACAATAAGAGCTAAGTGAGATAGTTTTGTTATATGTGTCGAGCATCAAAAATTAGTAAGTGTCGAGTAACACAGAATGCACATATGAGTTTGTGACTTAACTAATTTAGATGTAAACCATTTTTATGGCTGATATTGAAGGATCTAGAAGGATCGAACAGATAAGATCGAATCTTTTATTTCTCCTATGTAAACTACATGCATCCAATTAGAAAAATGAAGAAGGCATGCAACCAATAACAAAAGTACAAGGAAAGAGTGGGAAATAAAGATTCAATATGGATCGTAGATCCATACCTAAGCCTAAGTCTTCGAATTTCTTTATAAGGAAGATGAAATCTCATTGTATCAAAAATGGATGAAGAAGTGTAAAAGGGGAAACTATAGTGGAGTTCAGAGTGAAGAGTAAAAAGACTTAGAGGAAGAGAGCAGCAGTTAGATATTTAGTTGATTAGAACAAAGCAAGGGATATGAACAAATATCATATCACATAGGATCAAGATCAGAGAAAGTAGAACAAATTCTTATATTCAGCAATCAAGGATTGTAAGCTATCAGGTTTATTATACCTAATACTCTTTAGCCATTGTATTAGAAAAGAAACCCTATGTTGATAGGTTAGCTTAACAGCTATTTTGTAGAGCCTTTAAAAAGGTGATTAAATCCTTTAACAAGATAACACTTCATGTAAAGTGTTTGTAAATCTTTTAACCAGGTCACCATTGACATAGTGTAAAGCCTTTAATAGGGCAGGCCTTTAACAGGGCAGACCATCAAAAGTGGTTAAACATTATTGCTACAGTGATTTTGTGGGTATCATCCCCACCCCAATTTTACCTTCTTATTCCTAGAGGGTTTCTGGGTCACCAAAATTTCAAGTGTTATGTGGTGATGCATGTTTGTTTCTCATGATTTCTTAATGTTTATATGCATGCATGTTCATTTCAGTTATATGTTATGAATGGTATAAAAGTGGATAATAAGAACAATTCTTTTGATTCACACCCCCCCCCCCCCTTCTCAGAAGAACTCTTCCAATTAAGACATTCCAACAGTGTGTACCACATACTGAAGTTTTCCAATCATTCATCTATATGTAGTCTGGTATGCCTCTTTGGAATCATTTTTTTTGGAAAGCTTATGTCCAATAGACATAGGTATTCCGACTAGTCTAGAATCCTCCATTCCAAATTTCTTCAATATCTCTTTGATATACTTTGATTGAGTAATGTAGATACCATCCTTCTTCTATTGAATTTGCAAGCCGACAAAGAATTTAATCTCTCCAAGCATTGACATTACAAATTATTTATTAATTTCCTCATAAAAGGATTTTCATAAGCCATCATGTCCAATAAATAATGTATCATCTATAAAGATTTCTGCCAGCACTATCTTCTTATCTAGTCATTCCTTGATGTATAGACTGTTGTTTTCATTTGTCCTTTGAAAATCATTTTTTACCAAATGACTATGCAATATTTCATACTAGGCTCTAGGGGCTTGTTTGAGACCATATAAAGCTTCATCAAATCTTCAAACCATATCCCTTTATTAGGGTCTATGAAACCTTCAAGTTGCTCAGTGAAGACTTCTTCTTCTAGGATTCCATTCAAGAAAGTTGACTTTACATCCATCTAATATACTTTGAATCCTTTATGTGTAGCATAAGAAAGTAGTGTTCTACACCTTCAAATCTTGCAATAGGAGAAAAAGTCTCTCTATAATCAATACCTTATTCTTAACCAAAACCTTTGCATACTAACATTTTCTTGTTCCTTGAAACTTCTCCATTTTCATTCAACTTATTTCTAAGTACCCATTTTGTGCCAATTACATTTTTTTCCTTGGGACGAGGAACAAGAGTCCAAGTTTTGTTTCTTTCAATTTCATCAATCTCTTCATTCATCACCTCAAGCCATCTTTCATTGTCTAATTCCTCAGTAAGAAAACATGTACCTTTTAGTTTGTTCCTTGTCATTGTTCCTTTTGACTAATCTCCAATGATTTTCTCAGGTGCATGATACCTTCTGACATATCTAGAAAGTACAGGTACCTTCTCTTTGGATTTAGAATTTTTTTCACTCTATTCACCATGCTCATAATGATCTTCTAAATCATGCTCAAGTTCCACTGTCTATGACTCGAGTCTCTTAGACTACAACTTAGTTTGCACTGGCTAAAACTCATGTCCTTTTTACTAACACTCAGGTCCTACAAACTGTGACTCAGGTTGCACTGGCTATAACTCGGGCTGAACTAGAGATTTAGGGGACTGGGGTGGTGAAGATTGTTGATTTCCAATTGCATTTTCTTGAATCTTAGGTATAGTATTAGGTTCAAAGTAGACAAAGTTTCTATAGTTTTCAGGTTCTTTTCTACTTTTTTCTTCACTCTTTTTTGCAAACTTGTCAATTTTTACATGTGCACTTTTTATGACCTTGTGAGTAGAAAGATTTAGACATTTATATGCTTTTCTTTTGTTGGAGTATCCTAAGAATATGCCTTCATAACTTTTCACATCAAATTTTCCTTTCTTGATTTCCTTCAAGATATAACATTTTCTTCCACATACTTCTAAATAACAGACATTAGGTTTATAGCCATACCATAATTTATAAGGTGTTTAATATGTGTCCTTCTTCAGCTGACCTCATTTTAAGGTATGAACTATTGTGTTGATTTCTTCCTTCTAGTATTTGATTGCAATATTTTTATCTATCATCAGTGTTCTTGCACAATCCATAATGGATCTATTTATTCTTTCTTCTATGGCATTCTGTTGAGATGTATCAAATGTAGATACCTGTCTTTTGATTCTTCTTTCATTGTAGAATTCATTGAATTCATTTGAGATGAATTCTTATCCTCTATCTGACCTTAGACATTTTAGTTTCTTTCTCCACTCTAGCCAGATACCACTTGAATTTTTGAAAGGCTTCGGATTTGTCTTTTAGTTACATCAATGTCATCATCCTAGAATAATCATCAACAAATAAAATGAAATACTTATCTCCACAGTAACTTTCTATGCCAATGGTTCCACAAAGGTATGTATGAACCAGCTCCATAACTTCTTCAGAATGATAATTCTTGCTTTTGAAACTTGTATTTCCCATCTTCCCAATTTGACAATTTTTGCATATGCCCATATTAGGTTTATTTAGACTAGGAATGCCTCTCACTCTTTTAATCTTTCTTATGTTGACCAAGTTATCAAAATTCACATGACATAACCTTTTATGCCATAACCAACTTGATCTAGGAAACATGAACTTTCAGTTAGATCTAGATAGAATAGATTACCTTTTGTTTCATTGCCAGTCCCAACTAGATTTCCTTTCCCATCCAGTAGCTTGGCCTTTCCATTCATGAATTCTACCTTGAATCCAATGTTGCTCAATTGTGACACACTAAGTAGATTATGTTTCAATCCTTCAACCTAGTAAGCATTTTCATGTCTAAGTTCATCGGTCAATGTAATGCAACCTTTTCCTTTCACATAACAAGGTTCATCATTTCCAAATTTGACACTCCCACCATCATAGTGTTCTAAGTGCTCAAATTTAGAATTATCACCAGTCATGTGGTGAGAAAAACCACTATCAATAATACATGTGTCATTCTTTCTAATATGAGGAATGGGGTCCATCTTATCATTTTCATCATCTAATTCATCTTTAATAGATTCAATGTAAATCATTTCATCTTCATCACTATTGTCAGAGTCTTTAGCCATGTAACAAGATTTCTTACCTTTATCTTTGTAGTCCTTGTAGCTTTTGAAATCTTTCTTGCCTTTGTACTTTTCATGCTTCTTTTCTTCTTTTCCTTCTTTATTTGGAAACCTTGTAGTAATGTGACCAACTTCTTCACAAGAAAAATAGATTAGAGGTATTTTACCTTTGTACTTTCCTTTGCCTTTAGGGAATCTTCTTGCAAGAAGGGCTTCAATGACTTCAATGTCATCATCAATATTATCTGCATCTTCATTGTTAGACCTTTTTTTTTAGATTTTCCACCTCTCTTCTTGAGTGATAGTTTATCTTGAAATGCAGACTCAATGCTACCAGAGTTAGGAACATAGTTATCAAAGTTATCTAACTCAAAGGCTGTCAAATTTCCCACTAGTGCATCCAAAGTTATATTTTTTTTGGGATCACATCTCATTTCTTGAATAGTTGAAACTCTAATTGCATAAACAAGAAGAAGAGTTCTAAGTACCTTTCTGACCACTATCACATCATCTATTTTCCATCCCAAGGCTTTGATTGCACTCACACTTGCTTTGATTCTTTCATTGTATTGTGAAATGTTTTCATCTTCTCTCATATTCATCTGACCAAACTAACCTCTTAGACTTTCTACCTTAGCTCTCCTCACATTTTCATCTCCTCCATAGATATTTTTTAGCTTGATCCACATTTCATGACCAGTAGGACAATATTTGACTTCATCAAATTCAGCATAATTGACAGTAGATGCGATGTCAATCATCATTATGTTGTGATTCTTCTTTTCCAAAATTTGATCCATAGACAAAGGTCTAGTAGGTGTCACATATTTGTTCTCCAGATATATTAGGCCTATGTCTCCAATGGTTTCCAAATGTAGCTTCATGAGTTCCTTCATTGCTTGGAAGTTATCTATGTTCAGGTTAGGAATCTCCCTTCTGTAAGACATCTTGATCTTTAACTTAGGTCCTTGAAACCTTATTTCTAAGAACCAATACCTCTAATACCAAATGTTGTAAATGGAAGGAGTAATTGAGTCAAGAGGGGTGAATCAGTTATACACAAACAAATCCAAATTCCCTTTAAAATGCTAACACAATATAAAAACCAAAACTTGTTGTAACTCAGTTAACATTGAATATTCTATTGTAACTCAGTTAACACTGAATATAATTTTTACTCGGTTAGCACAGAGATCATAAGATATTAATGTGATTATCCTTTATTAACTTAGTTATAGAAATGTAAAGGAAATAACATGAACACAAGAGACACAAGGATTTAATGCGGAAACCCAAATTAGGAAAACCACCAATTGCAACTAGTTATTGTTTTTCACTCTTCTGAAGTAAGCCCTGTTAGGAGCCAACCCTATTAAAGGTTACAAAACCCTTTGTTAGGTGTGACCCTATTAGAGCATTTAAGTAACCCTATTAGGATTGGCCTTGTTAGAGACCTTCAGAAACTTCAAGCTAGAAACTCCACCTCGTTAGAGGATTTTTTGAATAGTTGTTATGCTAACTCTATTAAGAGATTTTATTCACTACTACATTTATTAGAGAGAAACAATGACTTGACCTAATTTTTGATGCAACTATCTTTACTGATTTAGATCTCAATTCTAGCTTGATTATTTGATCCTCATTGATCAAAATGTTCTTTGTATCTTGGTCAACTCGGACGCTCTGCCCTTTATAGATATCCTTCAAATTCGTTTCCTTAATTCTTCTTCTTCTATTCCATATTCAATCCTCAACTTGACCTTTCATGTATATGATTCACCTTGTCAAGTTGGCTTGAATACTCTTTTAATCAATAAAATATTATCCCTTAAGTTGACTTTTATTGACCAATGAACTTATCAAACTCAATATGTTGACAGTTGGCTAATACAGAATTGAGTACTTGATCAACACAGAGAATTCCTTTGTTAACCGACCCAACTTGGTTAGAATGGAAGTTCTAACATTAACCAACCCAACTCAGTCAATACTAACTTCATGCTAACTTTCCTTTGGTAACCAAGTGAACTCATTTTACAATATCTTCTTCATTAACCAACTAAGCTTGGTCAATATTGTCTTTGAACTTGGTCATCACTGAATGCTTGGCATACACAGGAAATTGCCTTTGACGTCTGAGTGAGCTCAGCTATTACTGATTGCTCAGTAAAGACTTGACATTTTGTGTAACATCAAAGATAACATACAATTGAATAATTCTTTTCAACAACAACCACATGATACAAAAACTCATAACTAAACTTAAATACCACATCTTCAATAGTCTAGTGACTTAGATTTATTCTCATCAAAATATCAATGCTTTGAATATTCTAGTTTTGCACTGGCACACCCAAAAGAATATATCTCCACATACAACTCGTTCAAATACTTTATGAGTTACATAGTTAATTTTATATTAGCATATTATTCCTTCAAAGGGTTTCATTTATGATTCATCTTAAAGCATATTCATAACAATAATTTGGAGCTCTTAAGACATAGAAACATAACAACTCATAACCAAAAACATAACAATGTGGAGATAAAAAGAAGAGAAAATATGCAAACTATACAGTAGTACTTGAAAATCCTTACAAATTCTCCAAGATGAGAGAACTCTTAACTTCTTATAATATGAGAAAGCTTCCAATATAAGATCTTAGCAAATGAAATCGCCCTTTTCTATTTTTTTCCCTTCCATTTTCTGTCACTTTCTCTAAATCATATTGTTACTCAGCCTCTCTATGTCTATCCTACTTAGGCTTACAATGACTAAATATAAATAATTTAGGAAGAACACATATGTGTTTCAGATACTAAAATCTCTCTAGCTAATGCTATTAAAATCTTACTATGATTAAGTCCTAGAATCTCACAAGTGTATGACAAGATAAATTTGATAATTAGATGCATCTCTATTCAATAATTAGGGGGAGGTAACATGCATTCATTGCTCCCACATCCCTCTCAAAATTCCTATTATTCTATAGGCTATCCAACTAGAGTAATAAGGGGTAGGCTTCCTAGCTTGCTCAATCAAGATAAATTTGTTACAACCAACTCTATCCATCTAGACTTGTGACTCATCCTATCAAGAAATTATTCATCAACATAGAGAACACAATTATTTACATCAAGAAATTAGAATTCCTTATAAATGCCAAGATCGCATTTCTTGAGCTTTTCCCTCCAAAATATTGATGACTTGGAAGTTGGGATACTCCTACATTACATAGACGATCATCCTACAATTTATTTTATTTCTCAAGTTTTTGAAGGCCATTTTTTATATGGAATGGTGGTTGAACATATTAAAACATTAATTAGGGTCTTCTCAAGATTGTCGTGATTGTCTTTCTTTCTACTTAAGTTGTAGAGAAAATGGAATGGATAAGCTTATGTAAGTTGAAGTCGGAATGATTTTTTTTACAAATGCATATAAAGATTGAATTTTAGAAGGAAAGTAGAATATCATTTTTCTTTTATATTTTTAATTAATGTTAGAGAATTTCAGAAATATGATTTAAAACTTAATTTAATTAAATTTAATATAAATGCATACATGCATGCATCATACATAAATACATACATATATAATATATACATACATACCAACATATACATACACACATGTATATTGTGTGTATGTATATATGTATGTATATGTATGTATGTATGTATATATATATATATATATATATATATATATACACATATGTGTGTGTCTATGTATATATGTATGTATACAGAGAGATATTTTTTTAAGTGTTTATTACATCTTAACACAATAGAAAATTTGATCTAGCTACATACATATTCCATAATCTAAATAATAAAACAATAAAACTCACTCATCTTGTGCTAAATGACTTACCTCAAGATCTTGCAGAAAAATAATGTAGACCAGGAAAAATGGGCAGAGTGGGCAAGAAATTTTACAAAAATATATCATAGTAGATATTTTTAGAAAGAAACAAGCCATAACCCAGTTAAATTGGTCTAGTTGTTGATTAGCTAGGTTGATTACAAGTTCCTATAGAACTATCATCAGATTAGGTATAATAAAATGAACAATCAATTGTTCCAAGCTAGGAGGATCAAATAAAAAATTTCAAGGTGATAAAATTGCATATGCAGATGCATCACTTGCATGTCAGGCATGAAGTGCATTTCCCAACTTATAATGAATGGTTGGATATAAAGGCTCCATATGCTGGCCAAAAAATGGAAGCCAAGGATGTAACCATGCATGTATTGGCACAATCTCCCTATGAGGATCCCAAGTATCTACTACATAGATTTAGGTTCCCTTGGCTCCCAAGAATTTTAGTTAAAAGTTGAGTGAAAGGAGTTGAATTAGAAAATTCTGCTTCTGTGTAAATGTCATAATCATGAGGCTCATTCCCTTGCAGAAGCCTCTACCAAAATGATATTACCTCTAAACCATGCAAAGGATGTTGAAGTGATTTCTAACCTTGAAACACTCTTATAAGCAATGGAAAAGCAAATGAAAATGCAATACATGACAAATTGCATAACTTGTAGTCATTGCAATAATTGGATTATAAAATCTCAAAGACACTTGCAAGTGATTCCAATGCCATAGTACCTACCACAATACTTTCCTAGATTCTATTATGTGCTCCCATAATATCCTCTATGTTGCCTACTCATTGTTTCTATCATGTAGTCTCTTTTTGAAGCTGCTCCTTCTCTTTTTGGTATATTGCCACAGACTCTCTCTCATGCCTTAAATTTTGATCAAACTTCTTAATATCTACCTATACCATATCTAAAATCAACTTCCCATTGTGTTTTAACTCTAGCATAGGTGTTTGATCCTCAATAGCTTTCATTTCAGCATTTCAACATTCAAGTTTTCTCTTCATTATATGTTTGGTTTATCAATAATTTCCTCTAGTTTGATTATGGTACATCTCAACTAGTAGCTCCAATGATGCAAGCAGCCATTTATCTCTAGATTGTGCAAGAATTGTTTGTTTTATAGAATCTAGATAGATACTCACAATTCAAAAGCCATAAACCTGAAGACCATCATGCGTGCATCCCACTCTAGGGAAAAATTGGATGTCATGTTCTTTTGCATATGTTTCAATCACTTCCTTCAAACTCAATTGAGGTGCACCCATGGAATTATTCAGGTGAATCCCATTGCCCATGGAAGCTGAGGCTTGTTGTTGAGCATATGTTTCTGCTACTTGTTGCTACTAAAGCGCCTCAAATTGGCATTCCTCCATCACCTTAAGATAGCTTACATTCTCTCTAGCCCTAGGTTGTTCCATAGTCATACCCTCTACAACTTGATTCATTGTTTCAAGGGCTAGATTTAGTTGACTTCTTATCCTACCATTAGCAAGAATCTTGGGGCAAAATAGTCCTTTCCACCCTAAAAACCATTGTGTTACTTCATTAAAATTAGGACTTGAACAAAACTAATGATACAAAACCTGCTTCCACTTTGGAAAAAATGGTGCCTCCAACATTGCAACCATATGATAAATGGGAATAGTACATGCCCAAGCCATAAGCTAGTTAAATTGGTCTAGTTTTTGATTACCTGGGTTGATTACAAATTCCTATAGAACTATCATCAGATTAGGTATGATAAAATAAACAATCAGTTATTCCCAACTAGCAGGGTCAAATATAGTTCTCCAAGGTGATAAAATTGCATATGCAAATGCATCACTTGCATGCTAGGCATCAAGCACATTCCCCAACTTATAATGAATGTGATGGGGACACAACCCAAGAACAGAATGGACACAAAAGAAAAAGGGAAATTGTATTAACTGAAAAATAAGCTAGTACATTCAGTACAGAGAAAATAAACTTCAAAACATGCCCTAAGGGCTTACAATAGCATAAATCTGGAGATAATTTCTCTTGTCAGTACCTCCTTTCAAACTCCACTCCGAACTGCCTTTTACAATGCCAAAAATCTCCTTAAATAGACCCCGGAGGGTTAAGGACTAGGAGTACATTCTAGAAAGTGCTAGTAGGCATCCACCAACTAAATAAAAGGTTCCAAAAGCTGCATTAGAAGTCGGTGCAAATCTAGAAGAATCTAGAAATGGTAACCGAACTTCCAGGAGGCATAACTTTTGAATCGTAGCTCCGATTGACGAACCGTTTACATTTCCAAAAAGCTCTCGAAGCGCTCTATAGCCCTATGGACCAGCTTTGCTCATCCCCCATTTTTTGGCCCTTTTTGAGGTTATTTAATGCCCCTAACCTGACATTGAAGCATTCTTAGGAGGTCTCCACAACCCAAAAAATTGTAATAACTTTCAAACTGTAGGGCCTTTTGACTTAATTCTTTTTTTGGAATGCTCTAAATTATAATTACATTCATATAGCCAATTTACACCTCCTAGTTCACCAAAATGATGGCCCAACTACATACTCCTATTTTTTCAGGATTTACTAGCACACTGATAGTGGAACTGTGAGAGTTGGAACCTTTATTTGACCCAAATGGGTATCCAAAAATGAAAACACATGAAATAGAAACTAAGTCTAAGTATATTTTTTGGGGTGACACATGATTGTCCTTATACCTCTAGATGCTCCTGCATCAGAATGGTTGGATATAGAGGCTCCATACACTGGCCTAACAATGGAAATAAACCATAAACAACATTAAAGGAAATACAGGCTTTCCCATGTAGAAACTATGATCTAAAAGCAATATTTTTTTTTTAATAGTTTTCCAAGTCGTCGCAATTGTGATGGTTTATTTTGATGCCTAGTTATTCCTTGCACATCATAGGTGTCACAACTATGTTGTAACTACAAAAAAAAGATCCAACAGATAATCGTCTCTTATACAATGTCACTGTTACAATTGCGACGGTAGGCTGAAAGTTGAAACCATCGTAGTTACAATGATGGACTGACACAATTGCGACATCGTGAACATGAACTCTTGTCCCTTCCATCTTCCAAGTTACGACAGTGTTAATCATCGCCATTATGACAGTTTCCCTCACCATCACAATTTGCGATAGCAAAAGTCGTGTGGTAATCCAACAAGAGCCAATTCATGATTTTGTTGCTAGGGCGGTGAGTAGACATCACAATTGTGATGGCCTTCTGTCACAAAATGAGTCCAAATGTAATAGTGAAAGTTAACTCATAATTTCCAATTTAGAATTGGAGAGAATATTTGAAGATAATATTTGATTTAATTAATTAATTATGATTTCATAATTGAATATTCTAATTAATTGACTAATCAAATTTAATAATTGAGATGAAGGTATTTAACTAAATCAAATATATATTTAATTTTTCATGTCATGTGTACTAGCTAAAGGGGGTGAATTTATTTAATTAAAGTTCTAGGACTTATAATTAAATTAATTCAATTAGAAGGTTTATTTAGCCAATTTAAGTCGATGTTTAGGAATTAAATAAGATATATGATTATTGCAGTTTTATGATTTCTTTGCAATTTGATACTAGGATCAAGTAGAGAAATTTGGTAAAAAATGCCTAGTAAAATAGGACTTTGTTGATCAAGAAACTGATGATGTGACATTAATGCACCAAAATTTGTTCAAAATGACAAGCTGCCAATTTTGGGGTATTGCATTTTCCCCTTGTTGAATTGATGTGCAAGTAGCACATTGATTCAAAGAATAGTCAAAAGTCTAAAGCATAGAACAAGAACTAGGATTGGCTCTGAGATTGATGACATAAAGACCTATTGATGATTTTTTAGGGTTATCTCTAGAACAAAGCTTAACCCTCTAGAGTCCAAATATAACACCTAGATACTGGTCTAAGAGAACAAAGAATGTCATGATTCATAGGATTGTCTATAGACTAAGGCTAAATCCTCAAGATTTTTCATTAGAATTCCCTGATACCTGTCCATTAAAAGATGAAAAGATCAATCACAGTTAATAGGATTTTCCCTAGAATGAGGCGTAATCCTCAGAAGTCTAGGGAGAACACACAGATACATGTCCATTAAAAGGTGACTGAAAGAGAACTTAGGATTATCTCCAAAATGAAGTTTAATCCTTCAAAGTCTAGTTAGAACACCTAGATACTAGTCCACAAGAGAGATGATAAGACCTATCATAAGTTAAAGAATTATCCTCGGAATAAGGCCTAACCCTTAGGAGTCTGGATAGAACATCTAGATACCTGTCCATCGAGCTATGATACAAATTTTCATGAGTTTGATCAGTTGATCGATAGATGAAATAGATAGAGTATGATTCTAGATAGAAGGATCAAATATGTCCCTAATGATGAGATGGCCCTAGCAATGAGGATATTAAGTTCATATCATATTTGAAGCAAGACTTCATTGATGTAGTCATCCTACCCCCTCGAGAGAGAAATCAAAAGACGACACATCAAAAAAGTGTTGAAGAGTAGTAGCTTTCAAGATGTTGATGTGATCATAGATTTAAACGAAAGTAGAACATATTAGATGAGTTTACATAAGATTTTGAGTCAATTTAGAGTGATTTTGAGCTATGTTTGACCAACCTTGACAAGGGTGGACTTGGGTTGACTAGAGATGACTTTTGATGAAAAAGTTAAAAATTTGTACATAATATTAATATGATGAGATTCTGGTAAGAATGTCACATGAGAAATATGGATTGCACAAGCATTTGATCACATTGGTCACAAAAAAATTTAATGCATTTTTGAGTTGTTTATGATTTTTAGATTCAATTTTGATCCTGAAAATGATTTAAGAATGGTCAAACTAGCTAGAAGGGTGATTTTTATGTCAATCAGAGCACTTTCCAAAATTAGGTCAAATCCTATATAAGGCCCCAAAAGGTCATTTTCAAATCATTTTCACTTTTTTCTTTTGTGGTAAGGAGCTCTAAGCATCATGGTGATCCTTGTGTGTTCACATCATTTTGAGTGATCCAGATGTCACAATTAAATGGAAAACTATGCAGCACCAGTGAGTAGCCAAAAAACTTCCTTGTCGATTCAAATTCCATGCATTTTAGTTTAGTTTTTCATCCTTTTAGCCATTTATCTAAGGATTAGGTTTGATTTCTCATGCATGGGCATGTTTTCTTGCATGGCTCATGTGAGAATTTTCTAGGAAGGCAAAGTATCACATCACAATGGGTCATATCTTGCATCAAGGATACCCATTACTCACATTATAAACCCTAGAATAGGGTTTATAGTCATGTCGCCCAATGCAAAAGTTTATATGGACCTAGCTCCTTTCATGGAAACTAGGGAAGTCTCATATGAGACTAAGCATCAAGTTTTCTCCTTCAATTTTCTTGCATGGAAATAGAGGCAATTTTTCTTGGTCAGAGGCTCAAATTTTTCATTTTTTGTCCTATGAGCATTTTCATAGGTTGGTTTAAAATGTTTGTAGATAAGGGTTTGAATGTTTTTTACTATTTTAAATATTATTTTCATTGATTGAGTATAGATTGTGCTATGTTGTTTGATTGGTTGCAGGTTGATTTCCTAGATATATCTGCTATATCGCATTACCATGCCATCGAAGTCCTAGTTAGACAGTTAGATGTCACTAAGGTGACTCATCTAGATGCATTGGATTTAGCACATCTCATGGGATCCTCAACATTAGGGTGAACCATGGTCTACTAACAACATTGGTGGAGCATTTCCATTTGGAGATGAATACTTTCCACCTTCCTCTAGGTGAGATGACCATTACACTATAGGACATTTACAAGATTCTACAGATTCCTTTCATGTGTTGAGTGTGACACATAGTCGAGACATGAGATATTAGCACTGAGGGGCATATTCCACAATGACATCATATTGAGCAGGGCCATCTTGTGGAATTATTTGATTCATTGATATGGATAGGGGTACTGACTTGTAGTGGTACTAGCGGCATTTATCAAGTGCTATCTAATACTAGAGAAAGGGAAACATGGATCGGAGTGCAGATAGGGCAGGATGCTATAGAGAATGCTAGATCATCCATCATACTTTAGATGGGGCTAGTGTATATTTGTGCATATGTACCATGAGATGCATTAGATCCCCTATAGAGAGGCGAAGAGCATGGTGGTGGGAGTGTTTGTTTTGCAAGTGTGAGCATAGGAGCACTTGCTCATGACAAGGCCTATCTGTAAGAACCTCTAATAGCCATAGGATTCGTACATATGTAGGTATCAAGGGGACATGACCCAGCCCGTGTTGGGTAAGACTAATCATTGGAGGGCACAGCTTGATGATCTAGTAGCCGTGACTTGGAGAACATGGAGAGAGATAGACACATGGGATGATGCTCATGTGCATCTTGGTTATGTGTTTGTCTCTTGACCACTGATTGGCTAAACCATTCAAATTATTGAGAGGTTTCCCTTGACTTAGGTCTAGAGATAGCATGGACATCCTCAAGACATCTCCCAGGAGTACTATGCATTTCCCTACTTCACTAACGGAGTGAAGAAGGGTTGGTCTTAGAGGTTAGACCTTGGCAGATGTATAATAGATGCTTGAGCACTCATGATTTCTAGTTGGGACTACTTTCTATGTTTTGTAGATGGTGGGGTTACTCCTAAGTCTAGAGAGTATTTTTCCAGTCACCCCTTTCCAAGATTCATAGACCCAATTAGGATGGGAGCACTAGTACAAGGAGTTCCAATGATGGGATAGGCACCACAAATCCCAGTAGCACAACTACTACAGTAGTAAGGAAATTGTCATAGGACCTGTAGTGCTTGCCCCTAGTTTACATTTCTCTTATCATTGCCAAACTCTTTTAGGCTAGTTTTATGCTTGATTATTAGTAGTATTGCTTTGAGATCATTAGATATTGTTTCACATTCAGTTGATTATATGATGAGATTACTTGGTACTCTATACTTCATGTATGCATGATGATTATTTGGTGATTTCAGTTATTGATGATGATTAGTTAGATGGACTATCATGTGTTTTCTTATGGATACTTACCCCATATTGCATGTGTTTGGTGTACATGTATGTTTTCTTTATGTATGGTGTTTCTGATGTGGTTAAGGAAGGGAGTCATAGTCACATGGTAGTCGGGATCTACACAATGCACCACCTCCTGCCATTATTTGTTTAGCTTAGAATATTATGTTTGTACATGTGTGGATTTTATGCAGATTGCAGGTACCGAGTATCAACTTCCCTAGATTACCAAGATGAGTGTACCCTATCGCATTATCTCAATGGTAAGAGAGGAGAGATAAATTCTTAAATCCAAGTCCTAAACCTTTAAGCCATTTGTCCTAGAAAATTAGGACAAGTATCTGAGTAGTTTGCCTTCTAAATGTGGTGGATGACATTAATTTGTGATTATAACCCTTTAGTTTGATCTTGTATGTGTTTTCTCTATGATGGGTTTTCGTATTTTGTTTTATGAGTCTTTGGTAATTTTTATATTAATTAAGTCAAATTTAAATATTAAATTAATGATTTAATTTGATAGAAAATTATTATGGTATTTTTAATATTTAATTATATTTAATTAATTGGGAGATTAATTAAATAAAAAGAATTAAATTTGAACATAAAAGTTATAAAAATAATTTTAGAACGTGATAATATTTATTTAATTTAATAATAATATATTTAGAGTTCATTTTTAAATAAATGCTAAATACCATTATTATTTAAGTTAATAAATATTTTATTATTTAACGTTTGAAAATAAATTAAGAAGTGAAAAAGATATTAATTTATTACAAGTTCCAAAATTGCATAATGTGTGCATGAGATTAAAATTTAATAAATTAAATGAAAAGAGAAGTCAAGTGAAAATTAAATAAAGATATTTTATAATTCAATAAATGTGCATGGAAAAGATAAAGAAAAAGATAATAAGAGTTAAAGTCTGGTGAGCAAGGAGTCCTCTCGGGTGAATGCACATTTAGTGCCCCGATTTTAGAAGAAAACTCTTTATCACCAATTGAGGGTTCATTTTTGAAGGATTGCAAATTTTGGAGGAGCAAAAGGATTTCAGAAGAGAGAAGGTTTTGAGAGGAGAAATTCCTCTCACAATCTTCTTGGGCGTAACGATTAGCATCAGAGTCTAGGTAGATGCTTGTGATTATTCACACAATTTATTATGCTTTTGTTTCCTTTGCTATCTTCTTCGTGACTGTGGATTGTAAATCCAAATTTCTCTATCATGAACTCTTGAATATTTTGATTTGAAATCACTGAGATGCATGCCAGTATCTTCTACATACATAGAGATTTAAATATCTTAGATTCCCTATTCAGTAATTTGCAAATTAGATATTAACCCGAGGAGGGTTTTAGAATTGAAAAAATAATTTTTAATGTGAAAATTCATATGGTTGGCTATATTTTCTCTATTAGAACATGGATAGGAAATTTATTTATTTTCAAATGATATTTAAAAAAATAGAAGGGGGAGGTTTTTTATAAAAATGGATTTTATATGTCAATTTTATTTTATTTTTAAATATTAAAAATATATATAATATTGAGGTGGAGCGGGGCCACCACAACCCCACCTCCCACCTTCCCATGGCCAACGGCAGCCACCCTACTGCCGTAGGTACTACCAGGCTCTACGACAGCAAGGAGGCTACACATCGCCCTAGAAAGTCGCACGAGCTTTAAACATAGTCTTTATTTTTATTAAAGTTTTAAATTGTGTGTTATGTTTAATTTAGTTTATATAAAATTTACTTATTAATATATTTATTAATTAATATTAATTAATATTAATTAATATATTAATTATTAATAAGTTTTAATTTATAAAAATGTAAATAAATTATTATTAATTATTCTTTTATTAATAAACTAATAACTATTTAGTTATAATTTAATATAAATTATATTTAAATAAACAATTATTACTAATAACTCAATGAATAAGTGATTTAAATTTTAATAATATCTAATTATTATTTTTAATTAAGTTATTATTAAAATGATTTAGAATCATGAATTGTGAATTTATATGAATATTTTATATAATTATTAATTAATTTAATTAAATGTAATTTAATTAGGATTAATTTAATAATGGAAGTTGTTCAATTAAGTTATAAATTTATTTAATTATTATAATACTAATTTTTAATAAAATCTTAGATTATTTTATTGAAAATTAATGATTATTATTTTAATAATTTAAATAAATAAACTATCCTTAGATTATCATAGGAAATTGAATTAAAATATAATGGGGGTAATTTTGTATTTTATTTGAACATAAGAATGGGTTTATAATAAGGGTTGAAATGCAAATCTTTTGTATTCAGAAAATATACATTGAAACAAACACTGAAATCTTTCTGTTGACTCAACGATATGTTTTTAAAATCAAACCAAACTATGAAACCTACACTCTATTTTCTCTATGTTGTCTATGTTTTGAGTTTGGGTTGCCTAGAGTGTTGATTAGTCTTAAGATGTTACCAAGGGCTTGGGAGTTTTGTGATTGTGATGTTATGATGAATTGATTTCGATCTTTTATACTCAACCATGGTAATGTGTCTGGTATGCTCTATGATGTGTGTTGATCTATTGATTTTTATTGCTTTCCAATGTTCTTGTGTGAAGGTAAGGTGAATGTTATGACTTGCTTGACTTAACCATTTTTGAGTCCTTGATCAGTTATATTTGGATTGCTTTCCAGTCGCTTTGATAGGATTGAGGTGTTTGTATGATTTGTTATTGATGATCTCATGTTATGACCCTTTTTACTTAACCACTTTGAGTCTTTGATCAGTATTTCTTGGGATGCTTTCCAGTTACTCGTAGAGAACTAATGTGTTATTGTGAATTATCTTTTGATGCTTTCCAGTCACTTGTATAGGACTGAGGTGATTTTATATGATTCTGTGATTTATACTTTTATGAGCCTAGGGTAGGTTATCTATATGTAATGTCAGGAAGTGGCTTACAATGGAGGCTAGGGCCCTAAGTGGCTACCAAGGTAACCCATTGTAAGTTGTTTAATAAGTGAAAACGCTACACTAAATGAGAGTAGAATGAACCTAATAAGAGTCTTTGTATGGTCTCACCCAAGCCTCGAGTGCTAGTATAGACAAGGATGGGAGTAGAGAGAAAGCTTGGTTGCAATCATGCATCATTAGTATGCCTTGTCAGTACGAGAGGATACTAGCACCACATAAGGATCACTAGGGGGCAGGGTCCTAAGAGATTGCTAGGGTAACTCTAGCATGATTCATGCGATGGCACTTGCCTCCTTACATAGTAGGTTTCCTACATGTCTTTTGTGCCTTTAGGTCTAGATGTCGATTTATCTTGGTTCCTTTGAGTTAGATTACTTTTAGGGTTTCCTAGACTTAGAGAGTACTTTTGATATTTGGATTGATATCCTATTTAGGACTTGAGACTATCTCCTTAGCGTGATGGGAGTGGGCCATTTAGGTTCCACGCAGTCGGGTGGTAGTGCTTTTCACTCTTACCATTGAGATCCATTTGTTGCTACCATGGCTGGAGTTTCCTTGCATGCATTTCCTTTCATTCTATCTTTGTATCATTATGATGGATGGTTATATCTTATGATAGATGTTTATATCTTTTATGACGGATGGTTTCATTTATGGTATTGTACTTTGTATCATGGATCTAAGGAGGAGGATGTAATTCTATTTTTATAAATGTATATTCTTTTAGCCTTTCATACCCTGTGACATGTATAGTGGATGATTGAGCATTCTAAATTTTATTACCAAGCAGCATTCAAAAAAAATGTATATTATTTAAATGGACAATGGACTTTTAATTATTCTTTCATACGGGTGTGGTATTTGTTAGACTTAGTATTAATTAAATTTAAATGTGACTCAATGTCTTGGGATCCTTAAGGAATGTAATCTGTTATATTTTCTTTTGCATGATTGTATGTTATTACTTCCACTAGTTTATGTTTGATGTGTATGTTATTCTTCTTCTTTTTTAAATGTTTGGCAAACTTAGTGAAACTTTAGGTTAATTCTTTTGGATCCCTTGGTAGGGCATTACATGACCACTTAGGTACAGATTCTTGCCCAAGTGATGAGAATAGACTCAAGTGTGCAGGAATTGGGTCAGGGCTTATATGGCTAGGAGAAGAGATGGGCATCTTGGGTGCCATTGGAAAGGATTCTTAGAGGAAGAGAGTGGAGGACCCATCAGAGCAGGGAGAGCAATATGGTGAGCAGCACTAGATGGGTGGAGGTGATGAGGAGATGCCCAATCAGCCACCACAAGGACATGTTGTGGGAGATTTTCTAGCTTAGACACAAGATGCCCTTCAATGACCTAGAGAGAGTGTGTAGACTGTGCAATGAGAGTTGTGGGATCTATAGATCTAGGTTATAGTGTGGGATGCACAGTTAGAATAGCATGATAGAGAGATACTGGGGCTAAGAGAGAAGCTCAAGATTTAGCAAGAGGGGACTCACTACTAGACTTCCTGAGTGGCATACTACTATGTTGCATATGTTGCTAAGAAAGTTCCTTGATTCTCTAAGTATGTGTGTGGTTCTAAGGGTGTGGCCCCTCCAGCGAGAGAAGATGTACCTCCTCCTCTACCTTCCAGTAATGAGGGGGAAGAATGCAATTAGCTCACTCTCTTCTCATTAGATTTGGTGATGTATATCCTATATCCTATTGTATCCAATGCATAGGAATCGTCTTTGTATCATTTTGAGAAATTATTACTAATAGTGCTTGAGTATCACACATTTTGTATCACCCCCCCATTTTGACTTTGATATACATAGATATAGATATATATGAGAGCTCATGTTGATATCATTGCATGTATCATGTTTTGTCTTTCTGATGCTCATACATGAGATGTATCGTAGATGGATTTTGATTATGTAGATGTTATGTTATATTGATGGATAGCTTAGATGATATGAGATGTATATGCATATGTATGAAAATGTCATGGGTTGGACATGGATACATGATGTATCCTTATGAGATGAGATGTAGATGATATGATTCTGCTATGCATAAGTGTAAATGGATTTATGATAATGCAAAATGAATATGTAGTAACATCTCATGCAGGTTTCACTTTTGTTATTTATGATAGATGCTCAATCAAGTTCCTAAAGATCAATCGAACACTTGTGTAGTCAAGTTGAAAACGTGATATGCATAAGAAGCCTTCTACCTCTCAAGTTGATAAATGCAATAAAATGAGTTATTGAGATAGTGCCATAATGCAAGTCTAAAATTTAATGCAATCCTATGCTAGATGCAATCCCTAGGACTCGATTATTAAACCCATAAGAAATAGTTTTCATCATAGAGAATTTTGTTAAGCCCGCCAAATTTTTTACAACCCTTACTAAGATTGCTATCATGAGAATATGAATATGACATTAGTCATAGTTTGGTCGGAATGAGATGTAAGAATCAAGGCACAAGAACCCAGAATGACCAAAACATCTTTTCATGTTGATTTAGCAAGTGAACATAAGCATCAAAGCATAAACACTACGATGACTAGAATGTTTCTTGCATATAAGCACACTAGACATATGAGAGACTTGTCGCATGCGAAGAAATCAGTAATTATTATGTCTGTTATGACTCTTACCTTCATAACCTAAGATAGAAGTGTGCTAAATATACTTGTAGTGACCCATACGTTCACTTCATAGGATGAGTATTAGTATTTTTTATAGCATAGAGAGATCACTTATATAAACAAGGAGAGGAACCAACCTCGCCAAAGATTGCACATAAAATGAGTCGAGGTACACATGGCCATCCAACACGAGATACAGGCTCTTATAGTGGACACCCTTTTTATGTTAATCCTTTGGATCGTTGAAACTAAACTAGCAAACACAAAACAAAGAAAAGATCATGCCCTCCTTGCTCCTCTCATCAAGATAGACATCCCAAAGTTGCTTTAAAAGGAATGATAAAGTGAAAGAAAAGAACATAGAGAAAAGCTCAACATAGCTCAAACACTTTTAGTTTTCAATTCCAGCTTTAGCGTCAAAGGATTGATGTCATGTTGGGTTAGATTTTTTAGATTCCTCCTCTTTGATGACAATATTTTCTCGATTGTAGTCTAGGGGTAGCTTGGCTCCTTCTTGAGTTAGTTTGAGGAAATAACTTTTATTTTTCCTTATTGAGTAAGATTTACATCATCTTTTGGAAGTTTTTGTCTTTATGACATTTTTATGTCTTATAGGGGTATTTATTTAATATCCCCATATGAATTTGTGTAGTTGTAGTGACCTTTGAAATTTTCAGTTCTTCGCCTTTTGTCTCTCCTTTTTCCTCTATTGTTTTCTCTAGTTTCCTGTTTTTGGTCTACCATTCTATCTGTATGCAAGTTTTCACTTTGTAGAGGTTTGGAGTGTATAGGTGTTTTGTATAGAGGTTTAGTGTTTGAGTTTGTAAGTGTAGGTGTTATGTTCATGTTGATAAAGTGAGGTTTAGGAGATAGCCTTTCAAATTTTGGATGCTCCTGAAACAACAAATTTCTATCTTGATTCAAGTTTATGGAAAAGGCTCATCTGACATAAGGTTGAACAAAAGGGGATAGGGATCAATATGATCCTTCCTCAGACATAGTAGGTGAAGGAGACCGTGAGGATCCTCCACTACACTCAGACTGTGGGTAGAAATGGGAATGACCTCTACCTCAACACCTACCTCTACCTCTACCTCTTCTAGCTCGATGGGTATGAAACATGTTTCTGCTTCTAGTTGTAATAGTCATACAAAAATACATGTAATATGTTTAGACAAAGACCACACTTAGAATTTTTCCTCAAAGTAGATGTAAGTGACATCAAGAGTGATGTGTACCAGGGGACAACTAGTCAAAGAAGTGGACAAAACCAAGAGATTGACTATTACGACAATGAGGTATGACAACATGGTAGAACAAGTGGATCGGTGTAGGATGAGACTCATTCAAACGTGGGTCACAAGTGTTGAACCAAAACATTTATTTTAGTTACAGACTATTATAGACTAAGAAGCATACAAGTGTACCTAAATAGAGAATAGATCAGACCAGATGTTCAATAGAAAGACAAAAAATAACTCGCTATTTTGGACAAATTTTAGACAAGCTCACACAAGAGAATGCTCTATGATATGCAATTTTGATAGGCTATTGTAAGTAAGTACAAAGACCACATGAGGAAATGCCTTTCCAAGTAAGTACACAGACCAATTTAACATATTATTGCCAAATTTTGGTAGAAACTGGGTAAAATACCATGCAAGAATATAGGGATTCCTAGTTGAGAAAGTATACAGATTGACGTAAGAAAAAAAATGGCAAGGTCCTAAGATCCTAGCTCATGTCAAATTTTGCAAAAAACTAGGTGGGTAAATGATAGGACTTCTTAGTTTTGAAGATATTTTGACTAGTTTTTCCAGATTTTATAGATAGAGTTCTTAGTTTCCAAATAGATTTTGATAGTGTTTCATATTTCAATCAGATTTTTGAAAGATTTATTAGTTTTCAAACATGTTTGATACAGTTTCAGTTGGACAAAGTTGACACTTTGATAGGTTGGGATAGTTGACAAGTTGGTTTCCAAATTGATTGAATCAGACAGTAGGGACACAAGAAGTTGTCAAAAACAATCCAACCGAGGAAAGCGCAACTAGAAACGGGGAGTCTCGACATACTTTTGAATAGTTCATATAGTTTTTACTCAAAAAGACATGCTTTATCCCTATAAACAGAAATTGGTAAAGGCAAAACCTTTGTCTCACGACTTATGTGTATATTTTCACCTTAATCACAGTGTCACCTCACTAGAGGGTGCCTGTACTTTTGGTTTTTCCCAAGGACTCAATAACATTAGTGCCATATACCATCTTCCAGCATCCAAGAAAATACCTATGGTGAGAATCTTCAGGAGAGATTATTCCCCCTCCTTGCACAAAGATTATCCCCCCTTTCAGAGGTGAATCAGGTAGCAACTAACTACAAAGTGTTTAATAGGCTTCCATTTACATTAATCCTTGATGGTCCCGCAAGAGAGGTTAAGACCTCTCAACCACACTAACATCTGAAAGTGTACACCCCTGGGAAGTAGGGCATAGGGTGTGGCGTCGCTCAGTTTAATAGATAGAGCCTCCTTAAGATATGTGATATCTAGAATCAAGAGGAAGTAATTAACATGGCTTTTGAGTCTTTATCTCTACAAAGCCTCTTTATTATAGTGATTTGGAATCACTAGCAAAAAGTGTGTTCTCACTTGGGTCATTCCCAAAGGTTGGATCACTTCGACAAACCCGCTAAAGGTGACTCGGACTTGGCTCGGATTCAAGGGTCCAAGTTTCTAGTTTTCCCAAAAGGGAAAAGAGTATATTCTTCTACCTCTTCACCTTAACCAAACACGCCAAATAGATTCATCATTGAGCTAGCTTATCAATCCCATTGCATCTAGAAGTTTCTAGGTTTCTGATTTTCCCATAAGAAAAAGAGCATACTCTCCTCACTAAATGAATTTTCAAGAGAATAGCTACCTTCCTTTCCTTCAAAGGATACCATCATCTAAAGGGGTCTAGGTTTATGATTTACTCTTGGGCATCACTTTCAAGTAGTAAAGAGCATAGTCCCTTATCCCTTCATCTAGAGCCCTAGAGAAGTTCATAAGGCATATTTAAACTATGTGTGAAAAGCATAAAAAGAAGAAAAGATGTTTTTTATGGGTTTGAAAAATATTCTTTGACATGTGTATCTTCGACAATCATCCTATAATAAAATGGTCAGCAAATTTGGAGATGTTTCAAAGGTGTCTTTGACATATATTCTGTAGAAAACTGTTAAGTTGTTTCAAAAAATCTAATAAATCACTGAGAAATAAAGGTCAGCATATAAGTCATCAAGAAGTAGGAAATCATCAAATTTTCACATAAAAATAAGAATTTTAAGCTTGCTAATGCAAGATCTCATGCGAGGTTTCACTTCTACCAAGTGAGTAAACAACCTCTTGTGTGAGACACAATTTAGAGCTACACAAGAGAATGCAACTCCCACATGAGCCAATGTTTTGTTGCATGAGATATTACAACTGCATGTGTGAGTAACTATTCTCTTGCATGAAATGTTGCCAGAGTGTGTGTGACTAAATAGGGTCCTACACGAGGAAAGAACTTCCCAAGTGATCCAACAGTGAAATGTATGGAAATAAAATGTAGAAAGACAAAATATGAAGAAATGAGACCAAAGAATCAATTTTCTTGCCCCACAATGGACGCCAAAAATGTATGTGTTAAATATGGGCCTCTAATTCAACCACACACTTCAACATGATAATTATTTTTTAGGTACATCTAGGAATGAACATGGGATTGTTCATCATAAATGTTTGCACAAGGCGATCTATTGCCTTCTATCCATATGGGGTTTTACTATGCACCCTCAGAATTGAGAGTTCAGTAACTAGAATAAGTAGAATGAAGGAATTAATCTAAAAGAATGCAAGGATAAGATAGAATGTAAATGCAATTACAGTATGTTTTTTATATTTTCTATACAAAGATGTAAATTAATCTATATGATTATGCAAATTTAATCTATTTAAAAGAAGAAAAAATGAGACTAAATGTATGCATATTAATCTAGAATGAGACAATAAAGAAAGTAAATGTGAGAAAGCTATGAATGCACAAATGTTGAGTTTTGAAACTGATAGAGTTTTGATACTTATTAATTGCATCCCCCTAAAATGAGAGGCAAAAGGTCTCTTTTATCGAATCCAAGAACGAATCAATGGTTGAGATTGAAGCAAATGAACGGCTCATATTAGAGCAGCTTTTAGTTCAATTGGAGAGTTTCCCTAATTGAAGGAGTTAATTGATTTCTTTTTGGAGAAAATAAGGAGTTAACTATTTTATTTCTTTTTTCTAATTCAAAGTTAACTCATAATTTCCAATTTAGAACTGGAGAGAATATTTGAAGATAGTGCTTCGTGCAACTTCTTATGCCAACTTTTCTAGTTGTTCGTGATGAATTGTTTCATGATGTTTACCAAATTCTTGTTGCTCAACACAGCCTTTCCATTGCCTTGTTAGAAATAGTTAGAAGAGTAACTCACCTAGATTTTGTGATCGTAATAGAGCTAGACAATTTTTGCCAAAGATAAATAAGAAGCTTTATCCATTGCCATCTTTTTAGGAACTCCAAATCAGACCAATATGTTCTCTTTTAAGAACACACATACCACCGCAGATGTAGTTCTCTTGGTAGGATTAGCTTCAACCCATTTGGTGAAGTAATCAGTGGTAGTTACGATGTGAGTATGTCCTGAGCTCGATGGTGGGTTGATTGGTCCTACAAAGTCCAATCCCCACTACTAAAAGGGACCTTCCATAAAAAATGGTCTTACAAGTCGGGTCACCATATGTGGCTTGCCAGCAGGCATTTTGCATTTCTCACATTGGGCAACCCATCTGCATGTGTCTTTAAACATCCCTGGCCAATAGTAAAACTGCCTCAATATCCCGAAGGCTATGACAGTAGACAAGAAATGACCTTCACATGCCTCATCATGGAATGTGTGGAGAAACATTTCCTATTGTTGTTTGTCCGCGCATTAGAGGAAGGTCCCATCAATGGCTTTCTTTTAGAGTCTATCCTCCCAAATTATGTACTTCAATGCTTTCATCTTGATGTCCCTCTTTTTTTAGGAGAAAGGCCTTCTAGAAATTCCCCGTATGTAAAAAATATGCTATATGAGAGAGCCACCATTAATACCTTTGACATGTTTTCATCTCCTTCCATCATGTGGTTCTCGGTTATTTCTCTACAAGATCCATTCCCTCAGACCAACTTAGTGGGCTTGATATGAATTTTGTATTCTTGCACTATTTCCACCCATGTCCCTCAAAATTTACAACATATGCCATGTTGTGTAAGCATGTTTTTCATAGCCGCCTCTAGTACATGCACTACAGAATGGGAATGTAAAATGTACAATTTGAAATTCTTCAAACCCCTAACCAAAACATAGGCATGTTTCTCAATCTAGGTGTACTTGAGCTCATGGTCTTTGTGGGGAATATGCATGAAATAAATAGGTTCTCGTATCCCTTTTTCGATCTGCTGCATGAGTATAGCCGAAAGGGGATGTTCCAAGGCATAATAGTAGATGATGATTTTCTTGGTATTTTTGTGATGAACCAATATCGGGGCTTGTACAATTCCCTGCTTGATATCTTCAAATTCTTGTTTTCTAGAGTCACTGCATCAGAATTTTTCACCTTCTTTCATCATGTCCACTATATGCTTTATAATTTTGAAATAGTCAAGAACAAACCTTCATAGAAAGTTTACTTGACGAAAGAAGGATTTTTCTTTAGTTTTGCTAGATGGAAGGCTCAGTTATTGTATGGCCCTGATCCTTTCAGGATCCATCTACATTCCCTCCTTCAACACGATGTGTTTGAGAAATTTCCCCTCAATGACACAAAAGAAAAATTTCTTTGGAGTTAGTGAAATCTTGTATTGTTGACATCTCCTCTACACCCTTTCCAAGTCCTTGATATGATCTTTCCTCTTCTTGGAAAAAATGATCAAGTCATCCAATTATATCACCATAATCTTGTTCTTCAAATAGACAGATGATAGGTCCATAGATCATTAAGGTGTGACACCAACATTGATTAATCCAAATGGCATTTTATTTTATGCAAACATACCCCAACGAGTATGAAAAGTCATCTTGTGATTGTCATTCTCTTCCACCTTGATCTGGTTATAACCAAAGAAGCCATCTAGCATTGAAATCATCTCTTATCCAGCCAAATTTTCCAACAAGTGATCCAGGTTTGGCAAGGCATAATTGTCTTTGAGAAAAGCTTGGGTTAGGTTCCTAAAGTCAATGCATATCCTTATTTCCATTTTTCTTTCTCACAGGCACAATGTTTGCAACCTAGGTGGAGTAGTGTATGCGATAAATGATCTTGAATTTAAGAATTTTATCTACATGTATGAAGATAATATCTGCCACTATAGGATTATAGTTCCTCTTCTTTAGGTGAAAGGGGTTTGCCTCTGGCTTGAGGGGTATATGGTGTTTGAAATTTCGTCCCATGAAGTGATTCAGGTCCTCATAACCCAAAGTGAACATGTCCTGATAGGCAATGAGTAATTTCCTCACTTCTGTCCTCTCTTCCTTGGTGCAACATTTTTCAATGTTGACAAACTTTGGATTACACTCATCTTCAATGTTCAATCCTTAATATTCTTGTGTGGTTTTCTCCTTTTCACCTTGATTCTTCTAGATGTAAGGGTTATGATTCTTGAAGAGTTTTTTGAGGGATATGAGGTGAGATGGGATCTTGTTTCCTTTCAACTTGACCATGCCCTACGCTAAATCCCCCTTGTTGTCCATAGATAGGTCACTAGACTTGCTTTCACTACCTTTAAAATATTGTCATGCAAATGCATCGACATTCTCTAGGAGTAGTTGCAACTTCCAATCATCTTCAAACACTTTTCATGAATCAATAATATCTAGTACATTAGGGTGGGAAAGAACCTCCACCTTGTACTTGTGTTCTTTGAAATTTGGGTGTGGAAGGAGGGAAGTAGGCACAGCCAAAGAATCTGCACGTGTTTTGATCTTTGGGGATTGCCTCAATGGAGAAAGTTGTGTACCCTTCTATCTCATCCCAAATGTGGTTCCTATAGTTTTTGAGTCTGAGATTCTTGATTGTGTACAAACTTATAACTTGTATGATTATCAATTTAGAATCTCCTTGAGCCTTGAGGCTTTTTATTTTTCTCTCCTTGGCTGCGACTATACCCAATAGTAATGCTTCATACTCTTCTTTGTTGTTGGTATTATGGAATTCAAGTTTGTATGCAAGGTAAGTCATCTCACCATCTAGAGATATCAACACAATGTCAGCCCTGGAGTCAACTAATGCAGAGCTTTCATCAAACTCCAGTATCCATATGTCAGAAATGCCTACAGGTTTTGCCTCCTCTTCTATCAATGATAAGTCATTGAAAATCATATAGTTCCTCAACTCAAGCTCTTGATACAGAATTTGGTCTTTAGGGTCATTCGATTTCGTTATAGCGAATTTTTCTTTCTCCTTTGGCTCCATCTTGATCTTTTTACTTCCAATTGGAATGACATCATATGATCAATCCAATTTGATCTCGCCCCCCATGTCTCTATAGAAACTTCATTTTAGCAGTATGCCATAACTAATAGGAACATAAACCATCAATATAGTCAGCTTCAATCTTTCGGTTGAATGGGTTGCCAAGGCTACCTGTGCATCTTTAAATTAGCCTAATTGAGAGACTCTCTTGGAATCCATAGAATAACATTTATTGAAGGTCTTAGTCAAGGGGGGTCCTATTGCGGTTGAATGGGTTGCCAAGGCTACCTGTGCATCTTTAAATTAGCCTAATTGAGAGACTCTCTTGGAATCCATAGAATAACATTTATTGAAGGTCTTAGTCAAGGGGGGTCCTAGAGCAATAGTTACTCACAGTGGCATCACATTGTCTAATGTTTCCAAATCAATTATACAATTACTTAGCTTGTGATCATTGTTAAACAGTAACACATAGAAAGGTTCACATTTTTACCCCAAGGCGGTAACAAGGACACTTAATTCATACTCTTGGAAAAATCCCAACAATGTGGGATCCTCCTCATGTACAGGTTTGAGCAAGCATTAATACCATCATTACTACCTTTACAATGTTCAACTAGCTTGTGAAGTTTCGAGGAATTTGACATTAAATAGTCTAATAGGGATATTTGTATCCAAGCATCTTTACAAAATTGAGCAATATCAAACAAGTTTAGATTCTTACCAGTTTGAACAACATGGGATAATGAGGTGCCAAGGTCAACCGCTTTAATGGAGGTGATTGAGAGAATATTGTTCTGAGGTTGGGAAAAAGTGGCCAAAGGTTTTTTCTTATGACTCCTAGTTAGCACAATCAGAGTGGTCTCATTCAATGTTGTGAAGTAACTTCCCCCTTTTTCCCAATCATATTCGTACTCCAAGTGAAAATTTCCAAAGTTGTCATTAGGAGGTGAATCATCTTTAGCTTCAAGGGTGTCATATGTCCACTAGTTAGAGATGCTCATATGCATAAACCTTACCATCTATGGGCAGGATTCTCCATCGTGGTCAATGGTGAGGTGGAACACATATATTTCCCTTCTTAAGTAGCGCTTCTATGGCTAACCTTTTAGAGATGCTCATATGCATAAACCTTACCATCTATGGGCAGGATTCTCCATCGTGGTCAATGGTGAGGTGGAACACATATATTTCCCTTCTTAAGTAGCGCTTCTATGGCTAACCTTTGTTACGAGGAGGTCACTTTAAAACTTTCCCGTTACTATTTCTTCTTGAGACGTCCTGGTAGAGTTGCTGGAAAGATGTACCAGGCTTTGAGAATCGCCTCTTCAACACGATCATCTCTTTTGAAATCTTTTGTAACATGGCCTCTAAAGATCTTGTGCCATTACTACTTGCTCATGTGTACATCACAATTAGATCATCTTCTAGCTCAATTGACATATTACGGGCAACTACCAAGTCAGCCCCTCAAGCCCATGTCAAGTCAAAATTTATGCTGGGAGACATGGCGCTTGGAAAGAAGAATCCGATTGATAATTTTGTTGAATTCGGCCACAAACTCCTCCATGGTTGTTGAAGGCCCCTTCTTAATATGAGTGAGTTGTGATAAAGGGTTCTCATCCTCGGCACTTTTGAACCTTGCTTCATGTCATGCCAGTTAGTGATGCATCCCGAAGGTAGATGGTAGAACCATTTTGCAGCTCCGTCGACCAATGTTTCCACAAACAACCGCACTGCAACATCCTCAAACTGAATAGCAAGGACGCCCATGGCCGCAAATAAGGATGATATGTGTTCTTCTATCAAAGCTTTCCCGTCACAATTAAACTCAGGAAAGTTCTTCCTGGAACCTCGCGGAAAATTATTATGTGCGCTTAGGTTCGAGGGACCAATCACAACTGCCCATTTACAACCATCGTTTTGGGTAGGAGAAAGGGAACTGGCAGAAAATTAACTCAGGTCTATGCAACTACTCCATGCAAGGTCAGAACCTGTTAAATTGGGGATACTATATTATGCTTCTTCGAGGGTGAAGATGGTTGATTTCTACTCTGACAAATAGGACTTATCAATGGAAATTTCTCTTTCCTTAACTCATCGAAGACAAAGTCTACTCTCCCTCACTCCTTGGCACTCCTAGTATACCACTTAGACTCCAGATTGGATGAATCTCTTGGTTCTTTTTTTTTTTGCTTGAATCAATTCCTTGGTGATTGGGCTTGTCTTAGTCTTTGCCTTCATGGACGATTCTTTACAGATTCTCGGCATAACCTCTTGTTCTAAGAGTTGATTTTCCCTCCTATAATCTTCTATGTTTCTCCTTGTTCTTCGTGTGAGAGTATTCAACCATCCTATGATATCTTCTTGTTTGTTTGAGTATATTGCTTCCTCAATGAAATCCTGTTATGAGGTCTTCGTGTTTTCAATGTCAATGACCTCCCTACTCTTGCTTGTATGAGACTCTGTGTAATGCCCCATTCGGAGATTATTGGAACACAAGGATAAAACATGCACTGAATAATTTTTTCTTAAGATAAGTTAAAAATAGCATAAAGTAACCAAGTGCAAGAGTGAAGCATCAAAACAAGGTGATAAGAAGAGGGAACATGGAAAGACTCACATGTTCACCTACACTAGCGGAAGTCTTACATCTAATTCCAAAGATCTCTAAGCCCTAAATTGTAACACACGAAACAAAGATTACATGAATCATGAGAATATACCAAGGGGATGTTCTCTTTCAAACCCAAGGTAAAAGCTCCTAGCATGGTTAGACAACAAGTCCATTTCCACTAGTCATAACATAATCCAGAATTACAAGGAGGGACCAACAATGATCATACACAAGACGAGGGGTCAAAGTTACCACCACTCATCTACTAGACACCATGCTGGAAAACAAACACTAACTCTTGAAATTTGGCTAAGTCTGAAATCCTGAAGCCCTGAAATTTGGCCAAGTCTAAATTTTTGCAGCCTTAAAATTTCCTAGAATTTTTATCTTAACTCGAAGAGGTTTGGAACCTATCTCAAATGAATCATCGCATATATTAAAATATATCTTAAGTATAAAATGATATATTTTAAACCCCATAGAAACTTTGTTCAACTAGTAAGGCATGCAACCCTAAAGGGTACCCAAAACACCTCTCAAAAAGTTTCGATCAAGTCAAAAAGTGCCCGCTATTGACCCGAGTAGGTTTTCTCACAAACCCATGTGACACTTTACTACAGCCAGGCGACACTTTTTACTATAGTCATGCAATACTTTTTGTCCAAGTGATATACTTTTCCCTATAGCCAAGTGATACTTTCTACTATGGCCATGCGACACTTTTTCCAGTGTCGTATGACATTTTTCACAACTATGGTGTGATACTTTTCTTGTATTGCTTAGTGCTGAACAAATGTCACCCAAGTTCAAAACCAAAAGGCAAGACGACAAATAAAAAGGCAAACAAGGTAAGAAACTCCACACTAGGGACTATCGAAACCACAGTAGTCGAGGAAACGTCACTCAAAGGCATGAAATACAAGACACCAACCAATAGGAAGTAGAAACTATCTATCCATGAGTGTCATTTGATTTCCACAATCCATTAGCAATTAATCAGAGTTTTCTAAAATTTGATTGTGTATGAAATTTTTAGCATCAACATTTCAAATCACACATAGTGATCCATCATCAAGATGAAGAGCAAGAGAATAGAAAAAATAATAAGTAGTAGACTAGAGGAGACACAAAGATATAAAAAGAGGAGGGAGTGGGGGTGGGTGACATGAAGACCGAGAGGGGGGAGATTATAAGATGAAAAAGAAGAAGAAAATAAGTTAGATTTAAAATGAGAGAGAAGAAATTCAAAATTTTTAAGCAATTAAAAATAAATAAATAAGAACACATGGACTGATAATTAAAGGGCAACCAAGGTGAACAAGCCAAAAGACAAAGAAAGAAACCTCAACAAAAAGAATATGAAAAGCTAAGAAAGATGAGACAAAGATAAAGTTCGAAACTTATAAGCATATAAATAATAATAATGAGTATTAATAATAATAACATGGAGGAATAATATCTGGTTTTCTGGTATCTGGTTTGGATAGCCTTCCTGGCTGCTTTGCTCCAGTCTATTTGTCCTTTCAGATTCCAGAGTTTTTGGTTAATTTTACTGGTCATATCTGCTGGTTTCAGGTCCCTGCAAAGCCTGGTTTAGTTGTTTGGCTAGTTTCAGGTCCTTTTAAAACCTGGTTGTGCTTAATGGTTTATCTTTCTCTTTGATGTAATGGGTTTCGGGGCCCCTTCAAAACCTGCTTTTACCTTAATCTAAAACATGGAGGAATAATATAAATGACTAAGGATGTATAAATATTATAATGATAGTAATAGAAACACAAACTAAATACAAGTAGATTAATACATAAAAATAAGAGGAAAATAAAAATCAATATAATGATAAAGAAAAAAGACTAAGTATAACAAATGTCTAAATATAAAAATAATAACGAACTAAGAATCTGAATCCAAAAATGAGTTACAAAAATGATAATACCTATGAAACATAATAATGATGATGATAATAATAATAATAAATGACTAAATATTAAGAAATAATAATAATAACAAACTAAGTATGTGAATCAGAAAATGGATCGCAAAAGTAATAATACATATGAGAAAATAATAATGATAATGATAATACAATAATAATAATGATAAATAATACCAAAAACAAAAGGCCGCACTATACATATTTATAAGAATGTAATGAAAAAATATAACATCAATAATAATAACACAAATAATATAACTGAATGAGACAAGATGAATCAAATTAATAAATCTATAAAATAACATATAATACAATGAGTAAAATATAAATAAAACTAACGAAACAAACTAAGCAAGCGAATCTAAAAATGAACCACAAAAAATAATGATGATGATGATGATGATGATAAACAGAAATCCTAATAATAACAAAATGGACGAATTATATATATATATATATGAAAATGATAAAAACACAAATAATGTAAATAAATAGATATATAGATAATTTAAAATCAATAAGAAATAACAATAAGAATAAGGAACTAAACAAAAATAAAATGACGATAAATGACAAAAAGCAAAAAAATAAACTAAGAATGAGAATAGGCAAAATAAAAATCAATCACATAATAATAATAAAATAACTATGTAAATATATAAATTAATTAGAATATGAAGAAAGTAAAAATCAATAAAAAAGGAATAACTATAAAAAAAATAACTAGATATAAACAAAATAAAATGATCTAAAAAAGAAAAAACGAGGTCCAACATACATACAAGAATAAAAAAATCACTCAATCAACCTATATCTAGGAGCACAAATTCTACACGAATCCCAATCAACAATTAAACCAAACATCATGACTCACTCCATCGGCCTAAATCTGGGAGTATGGATTCCACATGAATCCCAATGATGCAACCAAACCATACATCATGAACTCACTCAACCGGCCTAAATCTGAGTGTATGGATTCTACATGAATCCTAGCGTCCATGAAATAACAACAAGGGTTCGATTAGAAATAATAACACCAACAAAATCACTCAACCAAACATAAAGTTGAGTGCCGATTTGACACAAATCCCAATTCAAACATAAAGATGCAACAATGGTAAGATTGAAATCCTACGGATAATCTAAATCCATGACCAACACCATGCCAAGAACACCCAAGAAAACTGGGTGGCACACAAATCGAGGTGAACACCTAACAAACCTAACTTTGACAAAAATCAACAAAAATAAAACTCATTCTACCCTCAAGTAGATGAGCCACATAAATCCCAAAAAAAAAAGGTTTGAACCCCGTATGAAAAAATGACCAGCATAACAGTGCAAAACCCCAAACCCCTATCCCAAAAATCAGGGAAATGATCATACTCGACCAACTGCTAGAGCTAACAATTAGAAATGGAGAGGAACACTAGTTCTCAACCTCCTAACAAATAGCTACAAAAAATTGAAGTAGAAACAGAGCTGAAATAGGAAAACAAGAGAGCCCTACTTGATAGCCAAAAGGGCAAATACAAAAACCTGAGCAATAAAATAAAAAACCTACAAAAATTGTCAAAAATCATGGCAATCCAAGGTCTCCCCAAGCTAGATCCAAGACCAAGCTCACAATGATCCCACACCCATAGCTCCCACAACGAACAGAACAATATTTCCTCTTGAAGAGGATTTGGAATTTGCTCTAAAATTTCTTAATTCAGAAAGTTAGAAGTGAGGAACAAAATTCTTTTTTGGAAATATATTCACTTTTCAAGTGAATAAAGGATTAGGGTAATTAACCAACTCACCTAGTTAAACTCTAAATCCACCCAAATGAAAATAGACTATTCCAAGTAATTGGAATTCAACTACGAAAAAGCTGCCAAGAATTAAATTAAATAAGATAAAGCCCAAAAATCCCTTAAACCAAAATCACATAATTCCTTAATAATTTTCATGACAATTGCGAACCTCCAAATGCAAAGACACACTCACAAGTCTAATCAAATAATACAAATGAGTCTAGGTTTATTAAATCACTGGAGGGTTTAATTTAAACAATTAAATAGGATATGTCGACCATACAAGGATGACATTGGCTAGATATGAATAAGTGAATCACTAACTCCGTATGCCACTGTCAGGGACATAAATCATGCACACTAAACCTCATGATTAAGTGTAATTGCATATAATAATATAGTCAAAGCAATAAATGCATTGAATCACATTAAATAACCATTTATTTAATCATATTAAAATCATCTATTTAAATAACTCATTTTGCATAAATTACCAAAATGAACAACATAAATATTTGTAGCACATAACCAATGAATCTAACATGGACAATTCATTTATAATTATTTAAGCATTTAATAATGGTTGTTTAAACAACAGAAAAGGGCATTTAAAACACATAAGTGAACATGGTCAAATACATGACTAACTATTACTACAAGAACCTAGTCAAATATAGTAGGATAATAATACACAGTGCAATCTATGCACACATCTCAGGGTAATCATGGAACACCATCATGATACCACATCAATCCTGGTAACCACTAACACAAACCTCAGTGAAACCATCTAACACATCATAATCTCATAAATCAGCCATAAGCATAATCAAAGCAACTGATACAATAACATAAATATAATCACTGAGAGGGTGTAGCCCACTCATAGTCCCAATCACGATCACTTCAAAAAGAAAGATCAACAAGGTTGCATCCATCAGGATGGCTTACATAAATCAAATGGGAGAGGCACTACACTCTATATGTAGACCACAGAGATATTTGTAGATTGTTTCTTCCTCCTCCTTCATGGTATTTACTTCCATAATCTAATGGCAAAGCCTATCAAAATCATTCTATCATTTGGGTACCTTGGCAGCTTCCAAGGGAAGTTGTTGAATCCAGCTATCCCGATATATGAAAATGTGGCGAACTGTATGAAATAACTATCGAACTAGGTTATAACAAAGACAACTTCTGGGGATAGTCTCCTATTCGAGCATCCATGGAGTTCTTAGCATAGCCTCATTATGAAGGCATCATTCACTTTTACGAACTTTGCATAACTTCTGTGCAATTGGAGGCACGGGTAGAAATAGTACCTAGATGTCCTCGTCATATTCCTCTACATGTGGAAGCTCGGGCCATAGTTGAGTAGTAGCTAGGGCATATATAAAACATGAGGACATAAAAGATTGCCTCTGGGTCTTCGTTGTTTGGAGCCACGTCGATATTTGCTCACTCAAAATTTGGGACCAGTCTACATACACATTCTCATCACATATTATTTACACTAGCTAAAAGTAGTGTTCCACAAAATTTAGGGCATCTTCATCCCCTTTTAGTCTATGTAGAAGCACCAAAATTTCCAGATCTCCTTCTCCATATCCTTGTCGTAGAGTGTTTTCGGCACCTTGTTATGGTTGCTTCTTGGGACCCAGAACCACGTCTCTAACATATCACATTTCCTAACCATCTTCTCATTGTATAGCGACGTCGAGTTCCAAAATTTTATTTCATTAAAATCCCCTTTGGTAGGTAAGCAAAAGCAATTCTACATTGTATTTTGCTCGATTGTGAGAAAGACCTCGTTGTTTGGCATCTTGATTTGTTGTGTAGTAGGGTCGTAACAAGCAATACACTCTAGAATTAGCTATGGGGTTTGAGTGGCTATGGGAAACCATGTTACTTCTACCAGACCACTCTCCTTTAATTTCTTCTTGATAGGGTGGATTGGCTTTGATCTCAACCTCCTATGCAAGTCCCCTAAATCTTAGAATTTGAGGGGGGTGTCGCTCAAGCTCTTCCACTCACAATCAATCTTGTTCAAGTTATCATATCCAACAAACTTTGTTGGCATGACTTATATCAAAAAACAAGACTATATCTCTGCTACGGAGATTGAAAATGCATGTTTGAGAGTTATGATGGGAAATCTTCTACAAACACATTTTATGGATTTCCTATGTGATCGTTAGGTTTGTATTTTTCGTGCCACATAAATGAATTAATTAGGAATTACCCTTTTGGCTAACGATCAGATTTGATTTAAATGCCCAATTGATAATAATCGAAAATGACGTCAGCATGTCCTATCATCTTTACTTTATCTCTTAGAAAATTTGGTTTCCCATTAATCTTCATTTTACAACTAGGAGTTGCAACCTTTCCTATTTTTTGATTCTCACTTTCATGCGTGAGTCGTGACCTCTCTTGTTAGTTGGAAACCCAGACCCGTGTTGCAATTACTCTTTAAGTGAGTTGCTTGAACTTGTTGTAGCCACTTTTCCTTTTTCGGTGAGCTCTTAGTTTCACCACTTGCTTCCTTATAGAGATGCAAAAGGGAAGCTTCCCCTCCGAGTAGTATGCTTGGGGAGTTTTGAGGGAATATTCCTAATCTTTTATCTTGACTCTGTTTAAGGCACTATATTGCTTTGTCCATGGAGTAGAGGCCACTTTATTGCTTTTCTGACTAGAGTAGTGCAAGTGGGAAAACTTTGAAATTGCAATGCTCGTGAGATCTGGCAAATTTTGGAGTAGTTTCTCATCAGGGGAGCATCCTATGACTTACCCACCTGCTTAGACAAATGAATTACCTAATATTACCTATGCACATTAGTTATTTCGAAACCCACATAAAGTGACTGAGGGAGAAGCACAAGAAGGGAAATCTAGAAAACTTGCACAACTAATGGAAAGGACCCGATAAGAAACATCTGGACTCAAACTGACTTTGGACTTGACTTAGCTTTTAAGATTGGACTAGAAACTTAGCATAATGCCATATGAAAAAGGATAGGGGACCAAAATAGGGGACCATAATTTCTATTTTTTCTTGTAAACAAACTATTCTAATTTTTAAAAACAAATGAGTTGTTAAAACTAAAAGTTTGAAAAGGTTGTTATAACAAGTTGTTAACCCAAACATAAGTTGTCATATATGAAGGACATTTGGAATGATATAAGGGGTAAGACTATAGTTGTCTCATATTAAATTTGTACAATTTAAATTTGATCAAAAAAATTTTATAAAAATAATACAATAAAAATAAATGATGGAGGGGGCATAAATTGTTAGTGCTAAGAAATTTGCTAATGTTGGCACTACCAAGGGTTGATGACATACCTCTAATAAAGGGTCCCATCGTTAGTTTTGTCCAAAATTCTCTAGTTGGTTTTGTTGCAACCAATTTTTGTCATGCTTCTATCTTGGGGTCTCAAACTTTGATTCTTTGAATTGGCAGGACAAGGCTTGTATGGTGGAGTGTTGCATCCCCATTGTTAGAAAACACCATAAGAAGTCCCATCATTTCGACATAACACTGCACTCCTAGAGGAAGGGAGGCAAAGAAAAAAATTTAAAAATTCCTTGTTTTGTGTCAGTTGTGTTCCTAGTTTCAACGTCATTGGGCTGATTGGGCTTTATGTTTATTTCTTCTATTTTGTCAGTTTCTCTTGATCTTGAATAGGGTTGTCCTTTGTACTATTCATTTGGTTTTTTTGGGGTTGCTACTTTGTGTCTACTAGTAAGGTTTTATCTTGGGGCTTTCATTGAATATCTTTATGTTCTAACAGTTGTAAAGGGTTTTGATTCCCTTCAAAATCTGTTTATAAATTAATCGAAAATAGTCAACAAATGATATTGATAGAAAAAGACATTTAGACAATATCATTGTTAATCAAATGTATGTAACCAACACAAACTATTTTACACACATTCATTTTAATTTAATTCAAATCAATGTATAATGTTATTTTATAGACATTCATTTTAATTTAATTCAAATCAAATTCAAATCAATTTATAATGTTATTTTACACACATTCATTTTGATTTAATTTGAATCAATGTATAATAATATGCAAGCCAAATTGTAAATGTTGATCAAGTTGTCCATATAGGTCTTGAAATGGTCAAATGAACATATCAAGTTAAAAGACCGGAAGGGCACAAAATATTATAAAACATGTTACTAGTCCATCTTAAGAAGTTTTAAATTTTTCTTCAAAGGATTGGTGGCTGTTAATGTGTAAAATGTAAAAGTTGCCAAAAGTGCAACATTGCAAAATTATCATTTTGTAAGTTACACCAAGTAGGTTGTAGGTCTGGAAGATGGCTAGGAAGTTGAATTGTCTTATAAATATCCAGAATGTTATCAGAGTATTGTAATGGTTGCATGAAGGAGAAGAGCAAACAGATTAGAGGAAGGTAATGGGATAAATCCTTAATACCTTTGATTGTCCTATTGTAGTAAGAAGATAGTCCTTTGAGCATTTGAGCACTAAGTTGTGTATAGTCAAAAACTGTCATGAAAAAACAGTTTCAAGAGCATTGTTCATTTTTAAATGGTTTGATCAGCGATCCAATGAACATTTGTAGTGGTTTTTAATTTATCCAAGGTCCTTTCAGTTAGAGGGAAGAGTTTTCTTAATTTTTTGTTAAGACTAATCGTAACACCTTGCAAGCAAAGTATATGGTTATATAACGTTGATCATTCAATTATCATCTGGATAGTGACATTTAAGAAATGGAATGAAGACACTAACACATTTGGGGGCTACTACGCATGAACTACGGGTCAATGAATTTGATTCAAAAACTACACAAATGAATCATGATAGCAATATCAAAAATAGTGTTTAGTTTTCAACATTATGTTATCTAAGGTATTAATGCTGCAATTACGTTAATGCCATACATGTAAGTTCAAAAGAGTGTTTCTTAATAAAGTGTTTGAGAATCATTTAATGTCTTAATTTTCCTCTTCTCGTCATTCACATAATGTAACCTATCCTTCCTTTTTTAATATTTTTTTTTTTAATATTTTTTTTTTAACGAATAATGAATTGAGTTTCAAATAGTCAAGTAAATTACATTGAATGTGTTAAAGTTTGTAGCTGCGATAAAGATCTTTATCTCTCGAAATCTGAACGTTATTACTGTTATTATCATCTTCGGCTGAAAAAGACATTTAAGTTTAATTTGTAATAATAAATGTAAATGACATGTGTCATACATATGCATTAAGGCATGAATATTCGAAGAGTCATAATTAATTAGAGGAGTCATGAGAAACTCAAGAGACCTTCGATTATAATATGAAGAGTCTCTCCTATTGTTATATATTCACTTCAAGCAAAGGATATTGTACACTTGAACATTTCATTATCAATAAAGATATATTTTTTGTTGTGTGGCTGGGTTTTCCCAGGATATTTCTGGTGTTTTTTATTTCAGTTTCTCTCTTTTCTTATTGCTGGTTATCTTTATGGATTTCTGGGCTCTAGTTTTAACAGAATGAATACTAACTTCTAGAGGAAGTTGTAACCATCTAGGAATCTGAAGACATTCTAGAAACCATATTGATCTAGCAACATTATCATATGGAAAGCATCCTATGCAAGGACTTTATGGTGTTCATTCTCTATGCAATTCAAATACATAATCCGCAAGACAGGGTTATGGAAACCTTGCTGTCCAATTTAAATATATCTACTTCTACCCCGACATCCTCGCTATTCAATTAAAATATATGTAGTCCTCCCCCAACATTCAGCATCTTTGCATTCAGTAGTTTTCATGGATGCTTATTTAAATACAGCATAGCAAACTTGGTTTTGCATCAGTCCAAGCCTTTTCAATTTGCATCCATTAGTTTTCATGGATGAATAAATTAGTTGCATAAATGCATAGCACACTTCGTTTGCATCAGTCCAAGCCTCTCAAATTCTCGCTAAAAATTACCTTGACTTTTCAAACACTTTGCTCTTGTTAGAGGCCTCTTGTTGTAACCTGTTGTTCTCCCAATGCAAACATACAATCTATCTGGTACAACAGTAGTCCTGCCATAGATTGCAAGCACCAAATGCCTTTAGAAGTGACAAAGCAAGATATATCATATCTATACTTCAAGCTTATCACACAGAACTCACATATAGCTGGCCCTGCAATCATGTTTTTTTCCTGTACCACATTTTTTAGCCATGTCACCTTGAGCTCTCAAAAGGCACCATTGAGTTCACTTGGATCATTTTAAATGATTTTTTCAGTTCTTTCAAACTGATACCAAGATTTGTTTTTGACCTGGACTTTCCTTCGAAATGAATGGGTTATGGACCTCAATGCCACCTATACTTCCCTGGCAAATGCTGTGGATTATTGTAGGCATGTGATATGAGCCTAAAGCATAATATTATAAGAACTTTCCCCGAACTAAACCTGCAAGCCCAAGATTTCCATCAGGGATAAAAGGATTAAACAGTCTGCTACTTGCATTATTTAATATTTGTTTGAAAAAAAATCGATACTTGAGGTGGTGGAGAGCTCCAATTATGTAGTTTATCTGTAGCTCTTATATGTACCGATGCTCTCATCTGCATCAAAATTGGGTTTGAAAAATCCTCAGTTAGTCCAATCCCATTGATCTCTCAAATGAAGAACACGTGATCACACAAAACATTAACTGCAACATATTTTCTCCCACAACTGCAAGAATCTCTATTCTACAGAGGAACTATGTGCAGAATTTTATGATGGCGAGTAAGATTCATCTTGTTTATCAAAGTGTCCAATATTTTGACCTGTCCTTGGTAATTTTATCATTGATCAGAATTCATGTAGAAGGAAAGTTCTCTGGAACTTGATGACACTGCCCATCAGATATGATTTTGCACATTTTTTCTTTTAAACCACCAAGTTGTTACAGAGTTCATTTCTCAGAGAAGGTACAATTCATGAAGAAGGAAAGTTGTCTACAGCTTGATGAACTTGCCTATCAGATATGATTTTGCACATTTCTTCTTTTAAACCATCAAGTTTGTTACAGAGTTCATTTCTCAGAGAAGGTACACTATCTGATAAACCCGATTTCTGCATTGAAATGATAAAGTGGAAAGTAGGTTTTGTGGAAGATAAAATATTCTGGTAACTTCTCAGCAGGACCTGACAAACTTCCTTCTCATATAGTATTTGCTTTTCTGAGATTTTTGAAGATAAATCTTCCCATGGACTATAAAATGACCTGTAAATGAAGAGAGCGTGCCATCAGTCCATCACTTAATAAATATAAGTGATCTGCCATGGTTCTAATCTTAACACCTCTGTTCAATAGATCTCTTCTGACTTCGTGAATATATTGAAATTTCTAGACCATTTCAAACGTTCATGTCATATGTTTACCCCACTGTTTTGTAATGTTCTCTAATGTAAAGAAGAAAGCGGTAAATATTCATAATAGAAGAAACATATACTAACCATCGCCATGATGGATTGACCTCTACTGGACATGGAACCTTTGACAAAAGTAGAGCGAACATGCTGGATTTATCTGTATGCCAGGAAGTCCCACCTGCTGCGAAACCAATATTTATTTCTGCGCGATTAGAAAATCCACACACAAAATGCTTGGCACAAAATTCAATTCTATATAAAAATAGCAGCAATATGTCTTTACTCACCAATGATATTTATGCCTCCTGAATGCAACAGCAAAGAAACTGCAGCAACGACTGATTTGAGCACTCTGCACCGAACTCCAACAAGCTGATGGAGATATAGTATCAACTGAGCCAAACTCATGTCCACCTCAGGGTTTTCCTCGATTTCAGAAACACAGCTTGATGCCTTCAAAGAGTGTAATAATGACACTAAATTATCAAAATTAGGTTTTTCCATGGGATATAGGGCATGTCTTTGATTGTCCATCCAAAGAATCTTCCCACAGATAATGGACGCTACTAACCACCGAAGCAACTTATCCATTAGAGCTTCTTGATATTGTTTAATTGATTTCCACTGCTTGTCAGCATATTCTTCCTCTTCAAAACTTGATAGGGTACGGGCTTGTAAGGCACTGGAAATAGCCCACAAAGCCAATTTTAATAGCTTTAGTTTATCCTGCAATCAATGAGAAATTACTCAAATTTAGATCTAGACTTTTCAGGCAAGATGGCATTTGCAAACAAGCCCAAGTCAATAGTTGATTTCATCTTCTTTTTTAGATGATAAGTAGCAGTAGGACCATAAAAGACAAAAAGATTCATTTATTAATTATTTCAGCATGAATATTCTGCAAATGTCATGAGAAATTCTTATGCGTGGATGGAAACCAATCTACAGTTGAAATTTTAGTTCATGCATAAAATTACTTTAACCACCAAACCCAAACAGACATTGAAAATATCTCCATTGCATAGTCTATAGAACATTTACAATGGTTAGTTTCAAGGCTCTTGACTGTAGAAACCACTGTCTCAATTCAAAAAATAATCTAAGTTACCAGATTCTCTCCAGCAACCCTGAAAGTCTGGTTCAATTCTGTCCAAAGTCTGGTCCTTGTCAAATTCTCCCCAAATTCCTGTAGAGAGTCACAGATTTGCTGCAAATTCTGTCAGAGGAATCTGGGCAGACTTCATTTTGAAGAATTTGCTGCCCAGCAGCCAAACCTGAGCTGAATTTAGTCTCGAAACAAATTGTTTTTACTTTTTTAAAGTGTTTTTTGCCTAATTTGGTTTATTCGATCCTCCCAAAACCCTAAAAGTGACCACTAAAAAGGCCAAAAAAAAGGTTTATATGCCATTTATGCATTTGTGAGTGAAAAAGAAAATTTGCTTTTAGAGGAAATCCAAATTGACAAATGGTGAAGTCCAAATAGACGATTATAGAGGAATTTCTTTAAAATAACTATGATATATTCTTTGAATCCAGGGCTTCAAATCTGAAGCTCAACTTTTGATCTAGCTTGGTTAGAAATCCTTTAACCAATATAAAAAAAATTCAGATAACTGCACATATCATTTGATGATTCCTTTCATTCTCAAACTGTCCCTTGATATGGAAATATGTCCCATGCATGCAACCAAGGCAAGTATACGTTGTATGTATGGCTAAATGATGCAATTAATATACTATTAAATTGAAACATAGATATGGTGATGTATTTTCCTATGTTGCTTTACTATTAGCAGAGTGCCGTACGGACTTATTTTTTGTTGCATATACAACCACGCACATATATATTTTTTAAAAACAGATATGCTTTGGTATGGACAAACCCAAAACGAATCCGAACCCAACCCAAAAAATATTTGGAGAAATTTTGAACCCAAATCTTGAACTCGCATGTGTACTAGAATCTGAACCGGCAACTTGGAAAATAATACCCAAAACATCAGCACAATTCCCAAGATACAGAAACAAGAGGGTTTGAAAACAACCAAATAAGAGCCTGCTAATAAAGAGTCCAAGACTTGTAATTAGACCAAAAAAATATTTGACCTAAATATACTAAACCATAATCTGGACAGAGTGATGAAAACTTCATATTTCTGATCACTCATTTTCTACAACCATTAGAAGAATATCAAAACTTCTCACTCTGAAGGTTAAAAACATCAGTTAAGAATTTGAATAAAAACAACATTGAAATAAGAGCATAGCAGAATGATTCTGCACCAGAAATAAGTGTATAGTAGTATGACTCTGCACCACAAAGCAGATACAATTGTACTTGACTTGTGCAGGGTCCATTCTTGGTACAATTCATGCACCAGGGACATACCTAAAAGTTGGCTAAAACAGATCCATTCTTTTGAACCGACATGTACCCAAAAAGGTAAAAACAACTATAAAATAAAGGTTTATTAGGAAAAGAAAACCTGAATTCTCGTTATTTTTTCCATGCTTGTTGAATGACAGACAGCAAGAATTTATTACTCTCAGCCTCTCAGGTGCTAGTTTGAAGAGAAAAAGGTTTCCAGCTGCCTTATTTTGCACACTTCACCTCAGATCTCACTTTGGACAACTTATTTCAACTTCTATGATTTAGGGAAATTATGTCTGGCATCAAAAGTAAACTTTTCCATAGTTAAGCAGTGATTAATGATCAGAAGCAAATTCAATTTTCTGAGCAACGAAGATAAAATCGCAAAGGAAAATCCTGCAAAACTTCTCCTAGTAGACCTCTACAGCCATCAAACAACAGGGTATGTCAGAAACACCCTATTAGCTAGTAGGCCTAAGCCCGAGATCTTAAAGAATTAGTAACATGCTTTAACATTTAACTACTTGCATCATCATATTTGACACCTGCCATGTGGATATTTAGAATTTTTTATTTGGATTTTCTTTTCTAATATTTTTAAAATGTTTACCATATATCATGAGGAAGTAAAGGTGAATGGCAATGAATAAAAGGTTAGTGGTAAATTGGAACCAAATCACCCCTTAAGACATTTTAATTTACCATTCTGTATTCTGGTACTCTTACCAATACTGTGCAACTGGAGAGTAAGAAACTAAATTATTCAAAAAGTAAATTTCAATTACATTTTGGGTTGAACCAAGGTTTCTTCTTGCCTCCATATTGGATTTTTTTCTTGGATGTTTTGGAAAATTGTATTTCTCAAAGTTGAAATACAGTCATTGACATCAATTGCATTCTTGTACTTTCATGTTACTTTTGTCAGTGCTTAACATTCTACATTTTCCATAATATTCACCCAAACCATGAGCCTCTACTACCCTATTTTTTTTGTTATAATAATAGCAGTCCAAATTACACATTAAAAACGAAGTCTAGAAGTATAGTCAATACAACAAGAAAACAATAATGTGTCCAGCATATTTTCATCAAGCACTAACAGATTTTGACAATGTCAGATAGAGAGCACCAGGTAATATCAGCCAAACAGAACATTCAGGCGTATGTACCAGAATGTTAGTTGTTTAACTGCTCAAGAAGAATGTATGAAGCAGTCAAAAACTGTCAACACCAACAGTTCAGCAGCATTACAAAATCAAGGTCGTTTTGATATTATCATACCAGAGTTGGAATGATCTGAATGCACAAACTGTAGATACTGATTCTACTTAAGCTCTAAAAGTAAATTTATAATAAGCCATTCCATACAAATGCAGCGCATAGTTTTACTGCATGAACAAACCAGTAACTATCTTTATACCTGGGCCTGATCAAGATATTTGTTTCTAGCCACTAATATAAATCGTAATGCCAATTATTTGAAAACATCAAATGTTATGGTTTCATTAGTTTGCAAGCTCAATATCAAGTATTTAAGTATTAACAAAAAATCTAGACGGATGCATTTAGCAACTTCCACAATAAACATAAACTAAAAGTCAGGGTCACACAGACCTTGATCATATTGACTGCTGGTGGAAAGCTAGTGAGAATGATCTTCAATCCCAGTTGAATGATATCCCTGGAGATCATGTCAGGGTCTCTAGTTTCAATGAACTGTATAACCTGAAATAATCCTTCAAAAGACAAACAAAAATGTGTTTGATAGAGCTTCCGCTGCTGAGATAAACTGATTGTAGATGCCAGAATATGTAGAACAGATTTAACAGAAGTATCTTGGCATCCTAACATGCTTGAATTATATACAAGCAAGTGATGCAAGCAAGAAGCAGTTTGCGACAGTTGTTCAAAACCGTTTGTAAGCAACTGTTGACATATACTTCTCCATGAAAGCAAATCAACTATCATCTGTTTGGACAAAAACAATCATCAGTATATTAGAGACCTTCAGCAGCTATTAAATATTAAAGACACTTGTGAGCTGCCATAAAATACCAGCTTGAGTAAGATTCTGAATACTGACTCAGAGTATCTAGACAAGCCATATTATCTTCAAATAAATGCAAGTTAAATCCTAAAGAAGCAAAGATGATTCAGCTTCTGTACTTCAATGAAGGGCACAGCAATTGGGTAAAGCAAGGGAGGAAGGATAAAGCAGGCAAGGAAGCAGGGGAGGCACAGTTTCAGGTGCTTCATCCCTTCTGTTGTCAGAAAACAGAAGAACGGGATTTCTAACTCCATCACTGTGGGAGGTCAGTTATGTCTTGATCAACCACGAGAAGACAACTCAATGAAGAAGCTAAAATGTCCCTCCTCTAATACAGTGGATTCAATTGCTGTTGGTCTGAAGCAATCTTATTTTCGACATTCTAAATGTATTTATTAAGTGACCTGGCAAAGAGGAAGCATGAGGAGCGAATGTGTGGGAGAAGGAAGGGAAAGACTAAAGAAACTCAATAAGATAACAATTAATAAACGTGGAATAAAAGAGATTAGAAAAATGTATATCTTTTGAAACTTTATTTTTGTGATCCAAACAAAGACCAGAGCCTTAGAAGCTGAAAATTGAGAATTTGCATCACTTGCAAGCAATAAGAAAACAGAATTCAACTTTAGTATGAACTGATAAGGATGACTGCCAAGATGGTTGGATCACCTCCAATGCTATAGACACAAAACATATATCAGATCTGCCTAATTTTGACTTGTCACAGTTTAAGACAGCAGAGGAAAGCCACAATAGTAAGCCTGCCCGCTGCACCATATACTGAGCTAGTGCTTGCCTTTTAACTGCCTTCTGGAGTGCCTGAAATGCAAATTATCCAAGCAATTATAATTATGTCATAAATATCTTGGATACCAGCTACAACATAAAAAGTAATCATATCATTTAAGAGCACTAAGAAACATAACCTTTCATATTATACGATGGAAAAACTATGACCAATAATCTAGCAAGATGAAACTATCTCTTGAAAGTATAACAAACTTTGAAAGTATTGATGATAAGCAACATAACCCGGTAAATACTGGTAAGTATTTTCCAAACCATGTTTTACAAGCAATGTTAACCAAGATTTGAGGGTGTGGTGATGGGAACTGATGAAGAAAGAACAAACAAATGTAAATATCCACAAATAACCAGAATAGGTTAATGAGACTCTGAAATTAAAATTAATAATAAAAGTGATGACATTTTTTGACAACTACTGTGTGCATTTGAACTTTTTTTCCTCTATAAATGAGGAAGAAAAAACTTGAATAACTTTATGAATGTTTGTGTAATGGAACTTTGCTAAGTCACCAAATCCAAGTCCAATATGAGTCTGCCAAGTTTCGCCAAGTCCAAAACTTTTGAGCTATGCTAATCACTATATATAAGAAACAATAACGATTACATTGTGACCATAGGAAGATAAACAATGATGTTATTGTTTTATTTCTTCTTCCACATAGTTGACTTTCATCAAAATTTTGGTGGTCATCCATTAAATTGCTTAAATTGACTGATTTGGGGAAACTGGCTTTACTTTAGTGAACTTTAGGTAGAAAAATTGGTTGGCTGACATGCTTGTAAAATAAAAAGATTGCAAAAAGGATTTACTTTTTTCAGTTGGAACGTGAAGGAAAGCAAAATAATTGTATGATGAGTTGAGGAATGTGTGGGTCTCATCCTCAAGAAACTAGGGAAACATCCTCATGAAGGGGAGACATTGCTGTTAATCACTCCTACATTGTATGACTTCAGGGAGAGTTGAAGACTTTTTTAAGTTACCAACCAATTTTCAAGACGGTGAAAACACTAGCCACAAATCTCTTGTGAAACAAAATCAAAGAGTTACTTGGGTATGGTTATGTCAATTAACATACAAAGTACCTGAGAATATAACTTACAGAACATAGAATATCAGGTACAAACACAATTTCCAAAATGATGGAGTATTTATTCCATTTAATTGACATGCAATGTGTACATGCCAACTTATATAGAATCCCCAAGACATACAAAATGAGAACATGTATAGCAGTTAAGATTACCAACGACAGAAATTGTCAACTAACAAACCACTCATCAGGGACTAGTGACACAATTAAAAAGAAAGTTTACTTGCCAAGTAGCTGATAGACTTTTAGCACACTTTCTACCAACTACTAACTCGTATTTATTTACTAACATGTTCGCACATTCAGCTAATTACGTCAAGCCTCCAAAAAGATAGTTGACTTCCATGTGATTAGACAAAACTAGGGATAGCTACAAAAAGAATACTAAGGAGGGCAGGAAGTCCCTCAACATGTGGTTGACGTTGGTGTGGAGATGGTGGTGGCCGAAAGCCATTAGCAAAGGCGCTACACATCCTCTGTGCAGATCTCCAAATCTCACTCGACCACAAACTCTCGTTCCTTCAACCTTGTAATGGCCACCCCTGGTTTTTTGGCTTTGAAATATGTTTGCAAGTTTATGGAATGAATGAGTGTTTTCTGTTTGATATACTCGGATTTCATTCATAATGGAGAACATACACAAGCATGATATATTTGCAACACAATAAATAAGCAGTAAGTAGATCACAACTAGTCTTTATTCAAACAGAAATGAGCTCAGTCCAGATCGTGGTTACAGGACTCAGTGAGTCCTTCAAGGACACTCTCAGTACCGAGGCAAGGCAGATGTCCATAGGCTAGCAGCCTCGTGCCTTGGACTCAACCAAATCTGTGGTGAGTCTCCATGGACTCGCTGGTCTGACTTTATTGTCAGCCAGCATGATTGAAGTGCCAAAAAAAAGAAAAATTTATAATTTTTACTTTATGTTTTGGGTGTTTTCCAAGTCTAAGATGTTTTTTTTGGGTAAATTTGAGTTTCTATATTATAGATGCTTATTTTTATTTATTTTCTATGATGTATTGGAGCAGCAGCAACATCATGTCTCAGCTTGAGGGTAGCAGATCTAGGCCTAAACTTAACCATGATTCATACCCTATTGCAATATCAAGGGATAGGACTTGGAAACATGCCATCCCTGGCAATAAACAAGGAGTTGTTACATGTTAGCATTGTATGAAACCATAAAATGCCGAAGACGTTAACAGATTGAAATATCACCTTGCACATATATCGAGGGGTGATGCTAAAACATGCGACCCAGCACCCCAAGATGTCATACATGATATCCAAACTCTTTTAGAGGCAGCTCAAGAGAAAAAAGAATTAAGAAAGATGCAACATGAAGAAATGGCATACTTAGCTGGGAAGGGATCTTCAAGTTATCATTCTCTAGTTCCACCTACTACTACTGCTGCTTCTGCAAGTGCAAGCATTGGGTCTCAACTTCGTAAGAAAAAATCCATAGTAGATTCCATCTTTGTTCCATGCACAACTCCAAGTGCACAAACATTGCTTGAGGGCATGGGTTGGAATAAGGAGAAGCACGAGCAAGCAAAAATGGTACTTGGAGGTTTCTTTTTCTATAAGAACCTTCCATTTAATGCAACGAGGTACTTATTATTTTAATTTTTAATTTTTGTCTTACTTCTCTTGCATTCATGATTCAAGAGCATGCTTATTTTGTCTATTTAGTTTTTTGTTGTATGTCTCCTTATTGGCAAATTGCAATAGATGATGAAGCTATAGCACCAAACCCTAATCCAAAACTTGAAGAAGATCAAGATGAGGAAAGATTGTTGAGAGTATTGTCTAGAGCACATTCAAAGCCTACTGATGGAAAATTGAACACCGATGCTGTCTTGAATTGGATCTCTGACATGGAGAAGTTCTTTGAGTTTGAAAACACTGTTGATAATAGGAAGGTGAAAATTGCAATTACTAGGTTGAAGGGTCATGCCTCACTATGGTGGGAGCATTTGCAAACTGATAGACAAAGGAGAGGAGAGGAGAAGATCAGAACTTGGCTGAAAATGGTGAACAAGGTGAAAAGAAGTTCCTTTCTACTGATTACCAAGTTAGCGTGTTGAGAAAAATCCAAAATTTGAGACAAAGAGACATGACTGTCAAGGAGTATACTGAGGATTTCTATAGATTGGACATTAAATTTAGACATGTGGATGATGACGTTGAGAAAGTTGCAAGGTACCTAAATAGATTGAGATCTGGAATTCAAGATGAAATAAGTTTTGTGAAATTGGAAAGTGTGGAGGAAGCATATCAATATGCCTTGGAAGCTAAGGAGATCTTGACAAAGAAGCATGAACAAAGACAAAGAGGTAGAGGTGGAAGATTCCAGAGAGGCACAGGTAGATCTTATGGAGAAGGTGGCAGATTTGACAATATTGTGCAAGATAAGGGCAAATCTAAATGGAAGAATGATAACAAAGGCAATACTGAGTGGAACGGTGGTAATTCTTACCAAGGAGGTACTAGTTCTTACCGAGGAAGAGGTAATTCTTATTCTAGAGGTGGTTTTCATGGTAATTGTTTCAGATGTGGCAAAGAAGGGCATAGATCTTTTGAGTGTAGATCCTCTGGTGATAATAAACAAGGTAACAAAAATGTTGTGATTCAAGGAGATCCTAAGGGTTCACCAAGTGGACCTGAGGCTGAAGAAAATTTGATGATGAGAAGAACTTTATATAATAAGGGAAGTGATGAGGAGCCTGTTCTAAGGAGAAGTCTTTTCAAGACCAGATGTAAGATGGTTGGAACATGCTGCAAGGTGATCATTGATAGTGGAAGTTCAACAAATTGGCATCAGAAGAGTTGGTTACAAAGTTGCAATTACAGAGGCTAAAGCATCCTAAACCCTATCATGTTTCATGGATCAAGGATGAGCATAAGATATTAGTAAGTGAATAATGTATTGTGAAGTTCAAGATTGGACATTATTTTGATTAAGTTCTGTTTGATATTATGCCTATGGATTGCTGTCATATTTTGTTGGGTAGACCCTGGCAATATGATAAATTTGTTATGCGTGATGCAAGATTGAATCAATATACTCTTTGGGTGAATGGGATAAAGCAAGTATTGTTGCCTTTGATTGAAAGTCCAGATGAGGTTAATTGTACTACTATGAGAATTTGCATGGTTAATGGAAAGCAATTTGAAAATGAAACGAAGATGAATCAAGTCTGGTTTGCCATAATTCTTAGGAGAACGAGTTGTACCAGTAGCAACCGAGTGACAAAAAATAGTGGTAACCGAGTGCCAATTAGTAATAACCGAGTGACAAAAGTTAGTCACAACTGAGTGATAGCAGAACCTGGTAGTATGGATCGAGTGCCAGTGGAAATTGCAAGTTTGTTGAATAAGTATAAAGATATTGTTGCAGAAGATATACCTGATGGTTTACCACCAATAAGAAATATAAGTCATTGTATGGACCTAATTCCTGGAGCTAGTTTACCGAAAAAACCACCATATAGATTAACACCTACAGAGAATGAAGAACTTAACAGACAAGTGCATGAATTGTTGCAGAAAGGTTTGATCAAAGAAAGTTTGAGTCCATGTGTTGTACCTATTGTATTAGCACCTAAGAAGAATGGAGAATGGAGAATGTGTACTAATTCCAGAGCTATTAACAAGATCACAGTGAAATATAGGTTTCTCATGCCAAGGATGGATGATATAATGGATTGTTTGAGCGACGAAAAATATTTTACTAAGATTGATTTGAAGAGTGATTATCATTAGATCAGAATCAGAGATGGGGATGTGTTGGCCTGTATTTTCACTTGGTTCTAAATTCTGAAAATGTGTAGTGAAAATTCAGTTCTTAATAATCTTATCCTAAGCAGTTAGGGTTTGCAAATTTTACGAGTAAAAGTACCCTAGAAAAACCCTAGTTCATAGTCTGTGCCCTTGTTTCCACAAAAAACCCTCTTGTTTTAAATTGTTTTCGCGCTTTCAAAAAAGAGCCTTTGAAAATTCTTAAGGTGCAACTATGCGACCAAGGTAATCACATAGTCTTAGCATGTTTTCAGCTCTTAGCATTCTATGGTGCAACTACACGAAACAGCAAGGATCACTTTGATTGCTTGGTTGCAATGTTTAGTTCAATAAGGGCATTCTATACAACGAATGGGAAAAGCAATAAAGGAAGCAGCAATCACATGGTCGCACAGTTAAAAGCAATGAGAGAAGTTCAAGCTGCAAACGCACAAAAATAGGTTATCACTCAATCCTAACCCTCTTGCAATTTAAAGAGCTTGCCACGTGGAGGCATCTGAGAAGACTTGCAGGTTATAACAATGAAGTTATGATGTGACTGTGCGATCAAGGTTAAAAGGTGTCAATCATTGTTTCGTTGCTTAAGGATCATAAGGTTAAAATAGTAAAGAGACTCAATGACGAGCTTTGATCACACAGTCGGAGCCTAAAAGGCACAGCATTCAAAGGTGACTATGAAAGGGCAAAACTGCTAATGTAGATGGTCAAAACCTTTGATCGCACAGTCGCAAGGTTGAGAAGATAACAAAAGACAAACCGTGACTGAGCGACAAGGTTAAGAGCATGTTAAATATTGTTCAATCGTGTAGTTGCAAGCAAGAAATGTTAATGTTCAGCTTAAAGCACGAGCTAGCGAAGCAGTTTAAGAGAAAACAAAAGGTGCTAAATCACACATTCGCTCAGTCAAGAGATTAAAGGTTAAATTGAGCTACGACTTGGCAAAAAGGTTTGAAGCCTTTGAAGGGTCCTTTGATCGCATAGTTGCACACTAGAAGCTTTAAGCTAATTGGAAGACCACGACTCAACGAAACAGCTAAAGGCTCATAAGTAGTCACATGATCACACGGTTGCATAGATAAAATCTTAAAAGGAATGAAGGTAGCGATGTTGCGACTTCCCAATTTTAAAAGGATTTCGCATGGTCGTAAGTAAGAAGTGCTAATGTTAAGATTAGGGCACAACCATGCGACGCAATTTAGAAGATGCCAACATTTATGAAGGCGCTCAATTGCGCAGTTAAGTGCTTAAAGCATGCAATGAGCTGCGAAGCAGAGATAAGGTTTAGAAACAATAATCATTGGGTCGCAGGCTAAGAGCGTAAGCTAAGAAATAAACCACGAAGCAGCGATCAAAGGCAATCGCACGATCGCAACATAGGTTATTAATATCAAAATGATTATTGAGAGCTCATGATGATTAAAAAATGAAATATACTGTCAAAAAGTGCAAGGAAAGATTTTGAAAAGCTGGCAATACAAGCAGATTTCGACACTTTTGGAGATTTTGAGAAAACTTGTGCATGCTGACATAAAGACACCATAAATGTTGTTCTATTGCTCAAAATGCTATTAAAGAACTGATGTAACAGATTTCTGATAACAACATTCACAGAATTCAGAGCTAAGAGATTGAGTGCGAAGAATTTTTAGAGTCTTCAGAGCTTTTAGAGTTTGCAGTTGCAGAGAGATTGTTTAAAGAGTTGAATTCCGAATGATGGCGCAAGAAGGAAACATAATTGCTCAGGTGAACGTAGGAGAAACCTCTGAATGCTAAGCAAGCTAAACCTAAATTGGCCAACTTGTATGCTAAGGAGTGGGTATATTTCCTCCCAGGTTCATCCCATGCTCAAACAATGAACTAGCACATCTTCAAGGACACGAACAGCTTTTGTAGAGATGCTACTGTGCCTGAGACAAACAGGAACGAGTTGTTTTGGTATTTCTACAACAACAGATTTGAAAAGCAACCAATATGTAATCCTTGGATCAGGAACCTGGCAAAACTGACTATGCCAAAGGTCATAGTTGATGTGGACCTGGGTGAAAGCTCTGATAAAACCTTACAATCCCACCACTCATGGGTTCCATAGGAAGGACATGAGTATATTGTGCAAATTAGACAGAGAGACTTTTGTTGAAGTCTTTGGCCTTGGAGGACCCATGACAAGGCCTATTGAGCAAGATAAGATGAATGAGACCTTTAGCAGTCAGAAAAGCTTTTTCACTGGTAGGGTTATGAGAAGGCATATCCCTCAAGCCAACAAGGAAAGGGGCGAGTTACCAAAGAAGGTAGGAGAATTCATGCCTCTGGAGTTTTTCAATAGGTACTTCCAGTACACAATGTTCAGGCTTGACAAAGTAATTGGGTTAGATGTCACCATGAATGCTCCTGGACATCATGGCCCTACATATCCAAGATTCACATCACAATGTAGGATATGACTTTTTGACACGCATAATTAACGTGATGCACAATGAAATTGTGGCAGTCTAGAAATGAGATATGGGGAACTTCAAGTTCTGCCACTATTCATTGCTGATGCACATTACCCTATATAAGAACATAGGGCACATCAATCCAAACTTCATTGAAGCGACTGAGGAGACTGAAGAGAATTTAACAGTGCAGTTGTGGACTCGACTCTGGCAAAGGTTTTACCCTTACTCTAGTACCAATGCTTTTATAATGATTTTGTTTTTCCCATTACTAATATGCTAGCAGATATAACTGAGAGGGTCCCTAGGGGGTAAGAATGCTAATAAGACCATCTACATGCCCAAATGAGGATAGGAGACTAAGCCATGATTGGGCTAGTCTTTTTCTTTTTGATAGTTTTTCATTAATAAGAGTTTATGAATGTCCGTAGCCCCCCCATGTGTTGCCTAGGTATATCCCAGAAAGGTTGGGACAATTAGAATTCTTTTGGCAACTAAGTATGATGAATAGGGAATATTTAGGTTCCACTATTAAGAAGGGTTCCTTTGTTGCTAGGAATACCAAGCTAGGTGATTTTGTTATAGGGAAAGATGCAAAAGAAGAAATAGAAGCATGTATAAGTGAATTCATGTTTCGATCAGCCCCTGCTAGAACATATGACCCAAATGATTTGGTAAGACATGCCCTCAAGAAAATGAGGAAGTACACTCTCCCAAATAGCAAGCCTTGCTGGGATGAGGATGTAAGAATGAACTGCCTGGAGACAAAGGATTGTAGAATCAGAACCATAAGGAGAAGAGAAATAATGAGGGTAGAGGAGGCAATGAAGGCAACTGATCCCTCTTTCAAGGGTTTCTACCACGAGGCAAGATACCTAGACAAGTACAATAGATGCCTAGAAAATTTTGATGAAATAGTGTCCCAAGTGCTAGCAGAGATAAAGGACAGAATAGAGCCCCAATCCCCTCAGCAAGAGGAAGTGAGTGAAATAGAGGTTGAGGATGACCAACCAGAAAGTTTCTCATGGACCCAGGGAGGCAAAAAAAAGAAAAAGCTTATAGAGATCCCAGACAAGGCCAGAGAAAAGGCATTACAGATATTTCCAAGAGGCTCATAGTACTTTGATAGCATCAGGCACAGTCTTCTGATCAAACAGGCTGGCCACAATGAAAGAGTCTCAAATAAAACTGAGCTGCAAATAAAAACGCTGGATGAGAGAATAATCAAAGCTTAGGAATTTATGAAGGATGATGACTTCATAAATTCAAAGGAATTTAAGTCATTCTTGTTTAAAGTTAAACAGAATGAACTTACACTGCAAATGCATCCAGACGATTCACTTGAGAAGACTACTGAACTAGTGCAGAGACTGCAGGAATATGACCCTAACAGTGAGACACTCACTATGGATGCAGCTAGAGAGCTGGTGCAAAGAAGTGGAATGCTACTCTTTACAAGATGGGAGCTCAGCTCATCATTTATGCTCAATCAGATAAGAAGACAGGCTAAGTTACCGATTCTAGTTCTGATGTTGATGTGGGTGTGCGATGCCGATACATGGATGCGTGGATTCGCGGATTTTTTTTGGGAGGATTTTGGATGTGTTTGGGTGCGTCCATACATAAATATATATATTTTTAAATATATATATATATATATATATATAAAGTTGTCAACTATAATTTATTCATGCAAAGAAATACAAGAAATATACAAAAATAAACCATTCATTGAATCATTATCATAATCAAATTGGAATAATAGTGATGTCTAATTAATAAATTACTCAAGTTCAAGATGCCAAAGCAATTTGAATTACAAAATCAAAACATAGTTCATGGTTCAATGTTGATCAATCAAGAGTTAAGGCTCAAGATTCACAAATCACATTCAGTCATTCAAAATCATAAAGATTCTCAAAAACATCCATATTCTCATCATCTTCTCCTATTGCAACACTTGCAAGTTCATTTGAACCATGCATGGTTCCAATTGTGCTAGAGGCACATGCTATTATGTTATCAACATCATCATCCATCATCACAGTAAGACCCTGAAGTGTTGCATCCAAGTTTGCACATTCAAGGGGTACATCCCAAAGCTTGGTTGACCCTTCCTTGTACCCATCCTCCTTACGAGACAAAAGACGCAAGTTGGTATGCATATAAACCAAGTCCTCAACTTTCTTTGAGCCCAACAGGTTGCACTTCACTAAATGGATATAGGAGTATGTACTCCAATTCCGTTCAGCAAAAGAACTTGCAACCTAAATAGTGTTCATAAAAAATTAAAATTAAACATAAAAACGAAAAGCAAATTAGAGAATGTTAAACATTAAAGTGTAGAATACAATTGCTAAACAAATAAATAAATGAAAACTTACTTGTGAGAGGATCTTGATTGCAAGAGGTTGTAGATGTTTTAATGTTTGACCATACATGTACCACCATGTGATAGCTCCTGTGTCATTTTGGTCCTTTATTGCATATGGAGCAAGTTTTGATCTTGAAGCAAATAAGACAAATTCTCACCTCACCTTTTTGTGCATTTCATCATCTGGAAAGAGTCTTGCAAATGCAATGTAGCACCCAGTAGCAACTTCTTCATCCGCATATGGTGCAATTCTATCCAGCATAGCGAGTATTTCCTAGCTATGGTACCTTGGAGATAAGGCATATGCAAGGAAGTGCAATGGGGTAGTCATTCTCTCCCAACGATGATGAATGATATCCTCCACCTTTTTGCACAAGGCTTCACATTCTATGAGGTTAGTCTTATGTGCTTGTATGGAAAGCTTTACCTTTTCTACCATGGTGTCCATGCCATTGTACACATCCACCAAGCAAGGTGCATTTGTACCGACAAAGCGTAGCATAGTCATGATAGGCTCGATGCAATCCAATACAAATTGCACGCGAGCCCACCAATGCTTATCCAAGATCATACCCCTGACCTTCAAGGCTCTCTCTGAATTTGAAGCCTTTCATATAGCCCATTGGTTACAAATAACCATTTGGCCCAATGCTGATTGCACCTTGAGGAGTCATTTCAGAACAACAGTATGAGATGCAAATCTAGTCTCAACAACCTATAAGCAAATTGACAATATGACATCAAATATAAAACGAAGTTATAAACAAGAAATTTGATAATTAAACATGAATATAAAACAAATTCAAAATAAATAAATAAATGAAACTAAGTAATTACAATTCTAAATCTACCTTCAACAACTCCAACTTGGACAATGATCTGAATATAGATTGTGACATGTGGTGGTTTATCACAAACATTTGTATCTCCTCTCCCTCTTGGTATATTTGCTTCACCCAATCTATTTGAGTGCCAATTTGTTGCATGACCAAGTTTAAGAGTGTATGGTGCATGATGTCCAAAAAAAAATGGCCGTATCGAGACTCAACTAAAGTTCCTACACCCCTACAATTCATGGCATTATCTGTGACCACCTAGACCACATTCTCACTACCCCTCTCTATTGCCTCAATGAGAATTCTAGAAATGAATTGTGAATCCTTAACTTGTCCTTCACAATCAATACCCCTCAAAAACATTGCCCCTTTAGGGGACATTGCAATCAAATTTATCAATGGTTGGTTTCTTGTGCCTTCCCATCCATCAAACACAATAGTTATGCCAGAAGTTTTCTTTGAAGACCTTTGTCTATAGATATCTTTTTTTTTTTGCAAAAGAGTAGTATGCACCTTTTCAAACCTAGGGGCTAATATAATTAGCTGGTGCTCTAAGGATGTCTGCAACCATTTCCTTCCAATATGGCAATCGTACCAAATTGAAAGAAAGGCCATTGGCATAAAGGCAACATGCAGTTGCTTCATCGGCAATCTCTCTTGCCTCCATTTTGAATGCTTGATCCAACGAACCTCTTTTGCGGGTAGTAACTTCTACTTCATCATCCTCCTCTCCCACTTTCAAGAATGGATGTTTGGAGGATGCAACATGATCGGTGGGCACATTCACTTTGCTCTTTGTAGATAAAGGTTTGTACAAACTTGTTTTTTATTTGCTCACTAAACGATCAGCACCCTCTTGTTCTTTTATGAATCCGGCTAGCTGTACATCGCTCAACCTTTTTCCATCTTTACTTCCCTTGCACAATGTTATTCCTTTACTAATAGGGCCCATAAAATGAGCTTTGACCCGAGAATATGAGTTGTTGAATGGTTTACCATGACATACATTGCATCTCCAAATGTATGACCCACCTCCAGAAACCTACGATGATCTTGTGGTGTGTCTCCATAATGGAGATGTCACATCAATATTGAAGTTACAACTTTGTTCTTGCCCTGCTACTGAACTTTGACTATTAGTAGTGGCCATTCTTACACAATAGAAACTATGAATCTAATAAGAAAATAGAAAAAATTAACTTAGATATGTTTAAAAAAACTATGAACATGATTCATACAAGTGCGAATATACAATACAAAAATACTGAAACAAGATGGCTACACTTATTCCTTCATTTCTTTTAAACAAAAAAAGGAAAAATCTTGAAAAAAATCTTCTAAAACTTGAAAAATTCATGAAGATCTAAAAAAAATCACTCAAAAAGCTCATGAAATGGATCGAATGCTTACCTTAGATGCTTAATCGTCCTTTGTGGAAGCTCAATAGACACCCTACAAATGATCCTCTTCAAAACTAATGACCTTGCTTTCTGAATGCCACAACGGAGACCAAATGAGAAAAGAGCCCAACTAGAAACAAAATGGGAAGAATGGGCAATGAATGGCCTCTTTTAGGGACGTTTTAGGGTTGTGAGGCAAATAGGAGAAAAAAATATAATAAAAAAACATATAAAGCACATGTTATTCACTTAAGTGATTGGTCGTTCAAAGCATCCGGATGCTCACGGGATGTGCCCAGATGCTCTCCCAAGCACCCCGCGCACATCTGCAGGAGAAGAAAGTGCCTCTAACAGCACCCCCCGTGCATCCTCTTGCATCCACGCACCAGAATGCGTCAGCATTCGCATCCCCCTCCATCCTAGACGCATCAGTAACTTAGAAGATAGGATAAATCAGTCTCATTTGAGGAGACAAATATTGTTGGGGAGCTACAAGGGTCAGGGTTTAATGTAGATAGTAGAACAATGGTAGTGTGGAGAATGGCTCCTGAATTAGATAAACCAACTCTTGTAGAGATAAGAGATTCACCCCAAGGCAATGTGATATTCTGGAATGTCACTACTGTCTCAAGTGACCAAATACACAACCTAATGAATATAGCATCACTAATGGGGAAAAGCAAAGTGGATATGCTTGAAGAGCAGTTGTACCAGAATTACAACATATCCATTGATGCCAAGAAAAAATATGAAGAGGAGCTCAAAAGGACATATATGCTAGAGCAAGGAGTAGCTACCCTCGAAGATGAGGTAAGAAATTTAAGGAATGTGGCAAGGCCTCTTACAGAGGTCAAGGACCAAGAGACCCAAACAGAAGTTGATACAGCAAATGAGGGTATGGGTCAACAAATGGAGATTGATGAGCTAGATGCTGGGAAGGAAATAGAAGTCATGACAATGGAGAGTATGCTCTCACACAAGATAAGTGTTCTGAAACTGGCTTCTCAAGGTATTCATAGTAGTTGTATTGTACTGCAAGGAGCAGAATACCAATGTACAGAGGCTCTATCCATTCTTTCCCCCTTATTTACTAAATGAGGTCCTTACATACCATTTTTGGATAAGTAGGTCCCACTTTTGCCTCAGAAGGAGTTACCCAAGGAAATTATTATTTCCACAAGGAAAATGGTGAACAGAGTAAAAGAATTAAATGGATTTTTTTCTGGAAAATTACAATTGATAAATAATAAAATGAAGACCATTGCCAATGGTACTCCTAGTTTTGTCCAGAAGATAACTGATGATGAAAATAAGATAAGGGATTGGCAGGAATGGTCTAATTCTTTTGATTGTATTATGAAGCATAAAAGGTTTGTTGCTTATAGTAATGGAGAAACAGATATTGCAACAGTCTTCGATATTGTTGATCTTCAGTATAAGCTAGAAGCAGATATGAACAAAACAGTTGCAGAGGTGAGAGCTATAACCGATGCAAAGTGGAATAAAAACCTCAATTAACTGAATGCAGTTAGTGGAGCCACCTGGCCAGATGAAGAGTTTGACATTACTATCTGGGAGGTGATTGCTGACATAAAGACTTCCATCTGGAGATAGCGACTGAGTATGTAGAAAAAGTCAAGCGACATCAAGAGGGAGGACAACTATCTGATAGACACACTTTATCTTTGTTGGTTACCTATTGCGGGTGCACTCTCATTACAAATCACAGAATTGATCCTAAACATCAAAACTAACGATTGCTCAAATTTTGGCTATCTCCAACATTCCATTTGTAACCATTTTGTCTTATATGCAAAGGTTGTTGTAACTTGATTTTTGACATGTGTCCTCCCATCTGAAGGTTGTTATAATCCTTGTTGCTATAAAAGGATTTCCAAAATGTGGAGTAAGGGTCCAAGTTTCTTTTTGCTACACTAAGTTTGTATTCTCTAAGTCGGTCCATGCATACTATAATTATGTTCCAAAGTTGAATATGACAGTTAACAATTGTTGGTCTATGGGTGTTATTTTCTGATGGGGATAACCATTCAATTGTATATCAATTTCAAAGAAATTAATATAAATACAAAAAGCTAGTTGTTCATCATAGATCTTGTCTCTTCTTTATCTCCATTTTGTTCTCTAAGATTTAACGGCAAAGTTTATTAAGTTTCAGTTGTAATTTGTTTTGAATTATATTCCAATTTGCTTTTGCTAATAATCTAATGGGTTATGTAAATGCTTAATGTAAAATAGAAGAACTTCATGGTTTTCATTGAAGATATGATAAGTATGAGATCTAAAAATGAATATTGATAATCTTTTCACAAAGTGTCAAGATAAGATTCAGAAATAGATGTATAATCCCTGTGAGTTTATAGCCCAATAGATAAGGTACTGGCCACTCTTATGAGTTGATCTAGTTGGGATGGTTTACATAATGCAGAAATTCATGTTAATCAATCTTTTACTATTATGTTATTGAAGCTTGAAATGTTAGCCTATGCTTGACTCATGAAGTTTTAGAGTTTGGTAAAGTAGAATTTGTCATCTCTTTATTGTTCTAGAGTTAGAAGAGAGAAGGCTAAACCATCTATTATTTTTGGAGATCATGTTGAGAGTCTGAATGCTAAGTGAACAAGAATGAATTCCTAGGTAAACCCGCTTGAATCTTGCATAATTCAAAGTGGAGAAGACCTCAAGGTCTTGTTAGTTGGTCCTTTTATTTTGCTTCTCAGAATACCCATAATGGTTTTTAGCGAATTCCTAGGTTTACTGTTCTTGTAAAAGCTTGTTGAAATTTTATCAAATTAGAAGCAAACATGATGAATGGAAGACTGCTTTCAAGTCAAAAGATGGTTTATATGAATGGTTAGTAATGTCTTTTGTTTTGACTAATGCACCTAGTACTTTCATGAGGTTGATGAATGAAGTTCTCAAAAGACTTTTGGTTAAGTTTGTGATAGTTTATTTGGATGATATTCTAATATTCAGTAAGACTAACGAAGAACATATTGAGCATGTTAAACAGGTATTGCAGAGATTGAAAGAGGAGAAGTCGATGATTAACTTGAAAAAGTCTTCTTTTATGCAAGAGGAGATTGTGTATTTAGGATTTGTGATTTCATCTGATGGTCTGAGAATGGATCCTGAGAAAGTTAAAGCAATTTTGGAATGGCCTACACCGTAGAATGTGGGTGAGGTAAGATCATTTCATGGTTTGGCTAGTTTTTACATGAAGCTTATAAAGAATTTCAGTTCTGTTTGTAATGCTATGACTGAGACAATGAGAGGAGATAAAAAGGATTTCAAATAGACACATGGAGCTAATAAGAGTTTAGAAACTTTGAAACAAAAAATTGCTGAGTTACCTGTATTGGCTTTGTTTGGTTTCAATAAGGTATTTCAAGTTGAATGTGAAGCAAGTGGTAGTGCAATAGGAGCTGTGGTGAGTCAAGAAGGTAAACTTGTTCCTTTCTTTACTGAGAAGTTGAATGATGCTAAAAGGAAGTATTTTGTGTATAATCAAAAGTTTTATGCTATTGTTCAAGCATTGAAGAAGTGGTGACATTATGTGATTCCTAAAGAGTTTGTGTTGTATACTGATCATAAAACTTGACAGTACTTGGGAAGTCAACATAAATTGAATCAAAGACATATGAACTGGGTTGAGTACTTGTAGAGTTTCACATTTGTGATCAAGCGTAAGAGTGGAGTTACTAACCGAGTAGTTGATGCATTGAGCAGAAGACACTTTTTGTTGACCGAGATGAAGGTTGAAGTTCTTGGTTTTAATGAAATGAAAGAGTTGTGTGATACAAACCCTGATTTTTCTGAGGCGTGGAGCGAGTGCAGAGCACCAAACCTATCAGATCACATGAGTAAGTATAATGAGTATTTCATTCAAGAAGGTATGTTGTTCAAAGGAATTCAGTTATGTATACCAAGATGTTCTATGAGAGTTAATTTGATTAAGGAAAAGCATTGTGATGGATTGGCTGGACTTTTTGGAATTGATAAGACATTGAGTTTGCTAAAGGATATGTATTATTGGCCACAAATGTATAAAGATGTTCAGAAGTTTGTAAGGAGTTGTGGAGTTTGTCAAGTCACAAAAAGAGTAAGTCAAAATATTGGTTTGTATACACCTATTTCTGTTCTTGAGAAACCTTGGAATGACATCAGTATGGATTTTGTTCTTGGATTACCTAAGACAGTAAAGGGGTATGATTCCATATTTATTGTTGTGGATAGGTTTTTTAAGATGGCTCATTTCATACCATGTAAGAAAACATTAGACGCTAAGCATGTTGCTGAAATTTTCTTTAAAGAGATTGTTAGATTGCGTGGTTTACCAAGTATTATTTCTGATAGACATAGTAAGTTTGTTGGTTATTTTTAGAGGACTTTGTGAAAGAAGATTGATACTGAGTTGAGGTTTAGTTCTATATTTCATTCACAAATAGATGGACAGATAGAGGTTGTGAATAGAAGCTTGGGTAATTTGTTGAGATGCTTAGTTGCAGATAAACCAAGTAATTAGGGGCTAGTATTGGCAAAATCTGAATTTGCATATAATGATTCTGTGAATAAGAGTACAAGGAAAACACCTTTTGAGATTGTTACTGGAATACAGCCTAGAGGAATATCAGATTTGATGGATGTTGTTGATGAAGAAAAGATAAGTGTTGCAGGGGAAGAATTTGCTAGTTTTATGGAGTCTTTGCACAAGGAAGTGAAGTTGAGGTTGGAATCAAAAGTATAAAGAGAATGCTGATAAGTCTAGAAGACATCATATTTTTGAAATTGGTGATGAGGTGATGGTTCATTTGAAGAAAGGTAGATTTCCTATTGGAACATTCAATAAGCTGAAGATGAAGAAGTTTGGACCTTGTAAGATCTTGAGGAAGTTTGATAGTGGTAATGCTTATGAAGTTCAGTTACTTGATGACATGGATATATCTTCTATATTCAATATTGTTAATTTGTATAAGTATCATGAGTCAAATGATGAAATTGTTGTATCAGATGATTATCCTAAGAAGTAGATTGAAGAGTGTAGGTGCACTTTCAGTACGCCATTTTTTTTAAAACTTTTAAAGTTGCCTACCATAAAGAATTTCCCAAAAATTGTTCCCAGTATGCTTAACAAAGTTTCTATGAAGGATTGAATTATTTTTGGGTCCAAATATACAAATGTGGAAGCAAATAGAAGCCAAAGTTCATTTTTCCACCATGGAGAAGCACTTTTCTAATTTTCCACAATGGACAAGTCAACTTGGGGTTTTCCACCAAAGGAAAAATGAAGTGTAGTGGAAAACTCATTTTCCACTACGACTTTCGTAGCACTTTTCTAATTTTCCACCATGGAGAAGCACTTTTCTAATTTTCCACATGGAGAAGCACTTTTCTAATTTTCCACATAGAGAAGCACTTTTCTAATTTTCCACATGGAGAAGCACTTTTCTGATTTTCCGCAATGGAGAAGTCAACTTGAGATTTTCCACCAATGGAAAGATGTGTAATGGAAAACTCATTTTCTGCTTCGCCTTTCGCAGTCATTTTCTAATTTTCCATGGAGAAGCACTTTTCTGATTTTCCGCAATGGAGAAGTCAACTTGGAATTTTCCACCAAAGGAAAAATGAAGTGTAATGGAAAACTCATTTTCCACTACGACTTTCGCAAGCAAAGTCCAATTTTCCACATGAGGAGAGAAAAGGCAAATCTCAATCCAAGATGAAGGTATATGGGGTCTAGCATCAAGATTACTCCAGAAAAATAATTTGTGAATCAATCTACATCAAAATTGTGCCCATTACATGGAAATGGAAAATTCATTTTCCACTGCGACTTTCGCAGTCCAAGTTCAATTTTCCACCAAAGGGAGAAGACAAAAGTCAGATTTCCGCTATAAGAATTCCAGAAAATTTCTCCCAAATTTTAACAGAGAATTAACATTGTAAGCATTGAAGATAACATTGTTGCAGATTGAAGACATAGATTATAGAGCATTGAAAGAACAATGGCTGAAAATTTTATTTTATTAATTCTGATTTTGTTGCAGTCATATAGAGCAGAATTCAGAAATTCATATCTTTTCACTCATTGATTTTTTTCCGATCGCTCTGGTCAGGATGAAGATAACTAAGATTGGAAGAACATATCCAAAAATGAGCTCAATCCAACAGTGGAATAAAAAGATATGCCCCACGAAAAATGGCTCATTTTTACCTGGCAGAACTATTTATTTTGCTGTCCACTCAATGAAGGAAAGATTTTGATATTGATTTAACATATTTAAATGTCAATTGTTAACATATAATTTAAATATGTTAATGTCTATCATTATTAACTTTAAAAGTTAATAAGCATATCAGTTTTCAAAAGGAAAAATATGAGAAGTTTAAGAGACAAGATCAGTTACAGAATTGAAAAGTCACTGGAAGAAACCAACGGTTGCTGGAGAATGTATTTATTGTAAAACCTTTTCCATTGAGGGGCTTCTTTTCTGCAAGAGTAAGTATTGCTAGAGTAGAGGGAAGACAGTAGTTTATTTTATGCATTTCATTTCATGCATTGATTTCTGTAATAGATTTGGCCAGAGTTACTGGCAAATAAAATCAGAACATTGTATTTGTTGTGTTCAAAACAAAGAAGAGTTTTGCTTCAAATCAGAAAATTTGAGTATTATTTTCTGAATATATTCAATCAGACTATTGTTGTGTTCAGTTTTGGACATTATCTTGCATCTTGCGTCAAATAATGAATGTGTTGTAGATCAGAGTATTTGCACGTATTCCTATTGCATAAATCTGAATATTAAATCTTCATTTCTTCATTGCATTCACATAATTTTCATCTATATTGCATTACCGATATCAAGAAGTCATAGGAGTTGTGGATTCTTGGCATTGGCTAGATTTAGAAGTTAAAATCTGCCTGAGTTAGTTTTGTCTAGGGCTGGCTTGGTTTTCCTCTTCCGTTCTCGGGTTAAGAACGTACCCAATTAGTTTAGGAACAAACAAATTCATTGAATATCATTGATAAGGGAGCTGTACCTTTCAATTCAGAGGAAATCTATCAATCTCATGATAGATTATCCAACTGTTGGTATCAAATTGTTTCTCACAGGTTCGGGCATGTAAGAATTACATTGAAAAGAACAATCTGTTTACCAGCAAAGAGGTAGAACAAGTATTGGAGCAGAGAGTTGGTAAGAGCACAAGAGGAAAAGATTACTATGAGTACTTGGTAAAGTGGAAGAATAGACCAGTTGAAGATGCTACATGGATTTCTCAATCTGAGTTGAATTCAGCTCATATTGTAACACTAGCACGATTCAGGAAAACCATTTCTTCAACCCTGCTTTCTTCAATCCTGCACTTTTTGTTCATTTTGACAATTCTGACCGAGTTCTTTCAGACCTCACCGAGCTCTTCAATATGAACCAAGTTGTTCCTTTGGTTGTCAAGCTCTTCAGTATGAACCGAGTTGTTCCTTTGGTGACCGAGTTCCCTCAGTATGAACCGAGTTGTTCACGTGCTGACCAAGTGTTTCTTCATTCGCTGAATGAACCTGTGTTATTGATGCTCGAGTCCTCCTTTGACCGTGTTGTCTGTGTTTTTGGTTTTTAGTTGGAGCCAACTCTTGTATTTAATTTAGATTGTGAATTTAATGATAGGATTTTGTCTAGGGATGTGTTGATTGTTTTGAGGTCAATCTTTCTTTGATGTAATGTTCTAGAATCTTTTGTAAGCTGTTATGGCAAGTATATGTACAGGTTTTCGGTTTAGTTTAGATATGGAACTTCGAGGATAGGGAAGTCAGAGCAAATGTTGCGAGTTTGAAACTAAATATAGAATTTAGAGTTATATTTTGTATCTGGCCATAACCCAGAAGGGCTTACAGCTAGGCATGTATGTTGAACATTTGATGAATCAATAAAAGTATTTGTTCTCTCTCCTTGGTGTTGTTTTTTATGTTTTGTTTCCATTGTGTTTACTCAGCGAGGTGGTTGGATAGTTGGGTGTGCCTTTGGCTGTAATGTCCCCAATTTTGTCGGCATCAAAGTTTCAGGGATTAGCCTATTATTGTGATCCTCGTAGGCTAATTATTGTGGATAGAGGGTCTTCTGTGGCAGTGGCTTGGCTTGGGAGGGTCTTATCTTCTCCACATCAGGGTAAGCTATAGGTTGGTCTTCGTTTGGCTTAGATCGAACCTCGTTTGGGCTTAGTTTTGTGTACTTACTATTTGTGGTAAGTTGCTGCTGATCGAGATGGACCCTTTCTATTTTTGAAAAGTGCATTTGGTCACATGGAGAAATAATAGGTATGACTCCTATTTCAAACGGCATATTTAAATGATGAGTATTTTGGGAGTTATTATATTTTTAGTGGCCAAATTATTATTAATTATTCAATGGCTTATTATAAAGTTATAATCTAACTTTATAATATCACTTGAGTGTTGAGTTATCATCGGAAAGTGTCATTTATTACTTAGTTAAGCTCAGTGAGAGAATCTAAAGGAAGCTTCTAATTAATATTGTGTGGTTTAGCTTCTTGAGTGAAGTTACATTTTGGCAAAAAAAGGGAAGTTGGAGGTTATAAATACAAGCCCATTTGTTGAAAAAAGCATGCTTGAATATTTTATATGCTTTTGTTGCCTTTGTGGCTTTTTTGAGTTCTGATATTATGTGGCCCTTGCTGAAGTATAAGGGTTTCGAAGTTGGGTTAGTCCCTTTAATCCATAGCTGAGGTTATTGTGGATTAAAGTTCTGAAATTATTATTAATATCTCTTGTTGTATATACTGTGGTTGGGAGATACTGAGTTTCCTTCTAAGTTTGTCTTGCAATTTGCTGCTTAAGTAAAGTAAATTGTAATTGCTTCTTGGACTATGACTTTGCCATTTCTCCTACTATTTTCTACTGTGACTAAGGAGAAAATTAGAGTTGTGCTTATTGATTGGTTTACGAGAAATTCGCATGCAAATTGAACAATACCATTCAAGTCTGGAGAGTTGTTGTTGAAGATCATTACCTGCAAAGGACAAGTAATAATAAAATTCTGGAAGCTGAGGTACAATTCAAAGAGGTGAATCTGAGCAATTTTCTGATTGTCATCTGCATATATATATTGGGGCTGAACTTCATTATCACAGGTCTGCTACTGATTTGTGCGACCAGTATTTATGTGCTAGAGCTGCAACTAATGTGGGAGACAGGTGTAGCATTATTTTAGATCTGCAAATCACTACAAAACCCTGCATTCGCTTCCAGATTGCCCTTGGGTATTGAAAGACTGTTTACGCACAGCCAGGTCCCACATTGTTTATCATTAATTAATGTATTTGTTGATTAATGTTGATCCTGGTATAAATAAATCAGAGTTGGCTTTGAGCAAATAAAGATTATCATTTCTTGAACTTAATACCTTAGTGTTGCACATTTTATTTATTTGCATTCAAAAGGTATTAATATATATAGTGGCAATCTATGTTCTGGTTCTTTTTCAGCGGCTATAAGTATGATTGCCAAGTGTTTGGTTAAATGCCAAATCTCTGATTAATGAAGAAAATTGATGTGGTTTAAGTATAACCAAGTCGGGGTCTTTACATTGACCCTAGTTGTTCATTTCTCCTTCCACCTATCCAAGAGCTTACTAATTCTCCAATAAAATTCCACAATCAGTTCAGGCCAATGAACGAGAATCACCTTAATTCCCCTGCACTTTAGACTCCGCTACACCCAGGCAGGCTCAAATGTTGGCTGCTTGGTTCAAGGTTTTTCTATAGCGAATTTAAACCTTGTGAGTTCTTCGGCTAGCACAATCCTTGAACTCAATCAAAATAAGGTTAAATGAATGTTTGAACTAATTGAATGTTTTGTATAAAGTTTTCAACAATTGGTTTGATGCTTGTAAGAAGGAATATATAGATTTTCTGACTTCAAATTGTTGGCTAAAAATTTTGTAAGCAACTGTGACCACAACTTACAAAATGGGAACTTTAGGCAATGATGTAGTGTGATAAATCTCTCCTCTCAGCAATAGGGGAGACTCCCTTCTTACCGTAGATGGCTACAACAAATACCTAACTGGAATTGACAAAAGGATGGTTCATTGAATCAATTCCTCTTTTTTCAAGAATGATTCTCTATTACCAACTACTACTTGCAATCAAACAAAATGAATCTATTGCTACGGTAATTCTAGTGACTTAAGTATCAACGTAAGAATGACCTTAAGACAGCAATTATACTTAACTTATGTGGTTGATAGGAAGAACCCAAAGTCTCCTATAAGCAACCTTCTTGAAAAAGGGCGAACAACATACAAAGCTCAAAGTCTTCAAATCTTAGTACTTGTTGCCACTAACAAACTTGATTAATCTCATTCAAGAAAGCTCAAGGTCTTTTAAAAACATCAAACAAATTCAAATGCCTTTAAGGGGAGAAGTAACAAAGATGAATGAATCGAAGTAACATAAGAAGCAATGATCAATTCCAAGTATCTCAACACAAAGATTGGTAAAAACTTGCTTCTTTATTCACTTCAAAGATTTGCAACAAGAAATACAAAGTCTTCAAGTTACGAGCCCAGCGTTCTCCAATAGAGCAAAAAATGATTATTTACAATGAACTCTCTCCTTTATATAGGAAAAATGAAGAGAGAAAGGAGGAAGAAAAAGTGGAACAACCTCAACCACCAATACTTATCCTAACTAATTACTTTGACTTTATTGAAAGTTGCATGCCTATTCAATTACAACTTAACTACATGAGCTGATTGTACAGGTACATGTTATCCTTTATTGACAACAAAGACGTTCTTTACATGTAACCTTCCTATCACTAATCTACTCAAAGCATTTAAAATATGACTTGGAGTCTTCACATGGTATCAACCAACTCTCCAAACTTTCGTAGGGACTCTCGTACAACCACAGCATTTGGTTCTCCAGTGTGTTGTAAAATCATGATAACTTTCCTGAGTGTGCTTGCTGCCCTAGATGTTTCCTTATTAGAATTTTTCACTTGATTATGCAAATTCTTCAAATGAAAACTTCCAATTTGCAAATGTGTCAAGCACATTGATGTTGAAGTCATCTATCTCAAGTTGTAGGCCAATAACTTCTACAAACTCTGTGAGGATTTCTTGTTGACTTCTTACTCTATTGTCTTCATTGATGATTTAACATGGCAACTCTCTTAAAGCTCCTTTGATCTTATCTTCTTGAGTAGAGACCATGAGAACTACTGCCTTTATCTCTTCAATGAGCTTTTGGAGAACTTGTTTCTTGTTTTCCATCACATACATGATATCATGGTACATTTCAACAAATGTAATGTCATTATACTCACAGAAGAAGTCTAAATCAACTTCCATCATGTTGTTCCAAGTACCAAAATCCCCGTCTAGTAACTCAAATTAACGGTTAAGTTATTTTAACATGTCATTGAGTTTAGCAGAGATTTCACTTTCTTTCCTCAACTCCCGATACACTTTTAGAATCACTTGGATTCCTTGTTTTTCAATAATGTTGCCAAATTCCTCAATCAGTACGTGCCTTCTACTTCTCTCTTTCTGTGCATACAACTGAAACAAGTTCATTGCTCGCAAAAGACCTCTTCATCTCTTCAATAATTCCCAGCAAACGAGAATTCTCTTCTTTGAGTTTCACTTTCTTTTCCCACAATTGATCATTCTTTTAGGAAAGAAAGTTTACCACCTCATGTGCACCCTGTTGTTAACTTAGCCTTGTTTGCTTACCAAGTTCGACCCTTGTAATTCTATAATCAGCAGGCTGCAAGTCTTCGGTGGATTTCTCCACAAGTTGTTCAACTACTATAGCATACTTGATATGATTATCATCAACCACCACTTGAGAAACTGTTTTAGCTTTCGTGTTCTTTGAAACCCTTGGTTTGCTTACTTGTTTGTCATCTTCTTCAAGTGGAATTTCTTCTTTCTTTCTTCCTTGTGTAACAGCACTCAACCATGGAGGAAGATTGGAAAAAGATACACCAGCTGAAGTAGTAGTGACCATAGTCAACTCAGGATTACCTTGCATTACAGTAGTAATTATCGTTGGTGTCTCGGTCTGAATGGACACAGGAGTGTTATGTGTGACCTCAATCATAAATTGTTCAAACTGAGATAAAGTTACATCAAGCAATGTTGTAGACCGAACAGTGGCAGAAGGAATAGATAAGGAATATGCATCAAAAACATACTGATCTCCTTGTGCTTCTAATGCAGGAGCGGCTGAGGATACAAGCAATGCTAGTGTAATAGTCACCATAAGAATTTGTCTTAGGGAAAATTCACCCAAGATCGAAGAACTTGAACACAAGCACAACTATAGACCAAAAAAAGTATGATCAATATATCATAGCATGTCCTGATACATCACTATGTGTTCAGATACACTAGGAGTGCCTGTATATAAAGGCCTCTAAGATGCATTTAGACTATCTCTAGAAGGTGCCAGTAGATAAGCTTGACAACTAAGCACACGTCCTCCATTGTGCATGAATGTACGTGCAACAGTGAGAGGATAAGCATGACAAGGTGTCCCACGTGTGGAGATGTTGTAGACACCAAGTGCTCAAATAAAGTGCTTACTCCTATGTTGTAGACACCATGTGCATAAAAGAGGTTTGAAATCTTGTGTTGTCAACATGACAACTCACAAGAGTGCGCATACTCCTAGGTGACAAATAAAAAAATAATAAAAATATGCATTAACCTAAGTAAACTTAAGTGTAAATAGAGAATAATTATTTACACCAACAGTCACAAAATCTTCAAAAGACGAATGTTTAATGGAGAATGCACTCATAGAAATGCCTAAAGGCGAATCATGAGATTCATCTAAAACTCGAGACGAATCTGGAAGAGAGGTTGCAGCAAGAACTTCCAGATGATATGAAGCAAGAGGTGATGACTCCTTTGATTTCCTCGCTTCATCATCACTTGAGTCAACTAGAATTGATTGAGATCCAATCTCTTTCACTTCAAGTACTCTTGAATCTTTTTCACCTTTGATGGACATCTTAGGCAAACTTTGTACAAGAGGTTCAAATGTAGATGAGGATGTACCATCTTTTCCTTTACGCTTTATTTCTGATCTTAAACCAATCGAACCAACAGGATCAAAATCTTTGCCAAGCTTTATCTTTATGCATCTAAGACCCCCTCTCTTCATCCATGTGTTGGTATTAGCAAGAATTGAATGGAATCTGTCCCAAATGGGCATATTTTCTTTGCATGACCATGTAGGAGGAAGGATGGGTAACTGCTCCACATCATGTTGACGATATTCAGGATCTAGAATTTGATCATCTTCAAAACCAAGGGGAATCGATGCCAAGTTGAAAACTACAATCTGCTTCATAGTTAACTAGGTATAATCCATACATTGTATTTCCACCTCAGTACGTACATCAATCTAGAGATCTTCTAGACGACGTATGTGCAAGAAACTGCTTCATCATATTGTCATGCAATCCCCTCCAATCAAAACAACTTCTGGCCGCAAACTTTTCTAGTGTGATCCTTTGGAGTTCAAACTCCATATTCTTGGCCTTAGAAACAATGTCTATTGAATATCCTCCAATCTTCAATGGGTTTCGAGATGAAATCCCCACTCCGGGCTGGTGCAAACTAACCGATAAGCCTGGACTTCCATAAGTTGTCTTGCCAACTCCATCGATATAATTCTATTGGTGGGACACCTTGGTAATGTGTATGGTGCTCCCTTGAACCACCCAACTCGCAAATATGCAATGTTTGGAAATTGTAAAAACATGCAACCATACTCATTAACCTTGTTCCATGCCTCATCAGGTATACGCTTATTAGCAATTTATTTATCAAACAAGCACATAAAATGCCCAAAGAAGGCATCCTGAACGCTTTTTAAGTCTATTTGACTTTGTTTCAAGGGCAATCGTTCATAATATTCGCATACATGAACTATGGACATGTCATGCCTAGTTGATAAACCAAAAAAGGTGCCTAGAGCAGCAACAATGTACACCATGTAGGAGATAATGTTGAACACACCAATTGACAAAACATTCACCAATTGTTCACATATTGAATCACTCACCAATTCAGCCCAAAACACGTTCTTTTTTACTGCATTATGAGTGAGATGTACTTATACATCCAGGGTTCAAAGGTGTTTGAATCCTTGAGCCCTGCCAAGCGGATGCGAAGTGTGATGAGGTCATTGATTTCTTCTTTGAAATCACATCTACAAACTCCCTTAACCGGGCATTTGACAAGATTCAGTCTCTTAGTAATCGATTAGTTATCATTCACAAACTTGGTACAAGATAGGGTATCCTCATTCCACTGCTCCATAGCCTTCTTCCTCATGATATTCGAAACAACTAAAGTATGAGGAACATGAAATACACGATCAATAGTCTTGGGATCAAGACTAATGATAGTATTGCCATCTTGATCTTTGATGGTCCATGAAGCCGCATCAAAATGTCTTGCACATGCAAGGATGAATTCTAGTTCATGAGCTGCCAAGGGGAAGGTAGACAAATGATGAATATGATTCTGTTTGATCCACACCATATCTTCAGTACCTGAAGCCTCAACTCTTGCAAGAAGTCTTCAATGTTCATATAAGAAATATCAGTATCCCATACTTCATCACAATATGAGGTTATTTCTGATGAAGGGATGGAGTTATCATAATGATCATACTGGTACTTTATCTTCTTTTTGTCTTTGCCCTTTGCTGGAGTAGATTCACTTGACATTGCAAATTGTATGCCTACGCAACTGTTACATGAAAATCCCATAAAATGAGAACATCATCATGTGACGGATCCATAGCAAGATTTTGATGGATTTTGAACAAGGTAAAAGTGGAGAAATGGATGGAATGAACAAGTATAGATAATGAACAAATGGGTCAAGCTCAAAATGGCTAAATTGTGAGGCCTAATATGGGTTTTTTTGGATGAATTACATATGCGATCGACAAGCTCGGATTTTAAGTGAGCAAGGAGAATAATGAATAACACATTGAATATCTCATGTTTAAATAAGTGCAAAATGTGAGATACTATCTAACAAGCATGTGGGAAAGACTTCAACCATAGGGCAGCCATATAGAGGTACATGAAATGCGTAATAGTGGGGTTTTACTCGCATTTACATGTAACGAAAAAACAAACTTATCTTTTCTAGAATGGGATTTTACACCCGACTACATATGCAAGTAAGGTGAGATCTTGCATATGCAACTTGGAGAAGAAGATGGAAGATAGAAGGAACAACTTCAAGAATGAAAATCATGCAAATCTGAAAATGGAAATGTCAATGACTTGCAAGATCATTCAAACAAAAATACAAAAATGTCTTAGAGAAAATAAGCAAGGAAAATTACCTCAACTCCACCAAAAATGATAAAGACAAAAACCTTGTCCAAATCTTGAGCAAATCTGAAAAAATCCAAGAGATGTTTGAATTTTAGATTTGCCCAAACCAAGACTTAAATAGATTTCAAAATCCTCATTACATGGCTCGAATTTGGACATGCGGATATGGTTAGAGAAATGCAATGCCCAAAATGTAGAACAAACTTTGACCTAGCGACTTCAAACACAAAAACATGATGTCTAGGGCATCAAAATAGCTTGCAAAATGATGAAAGACAAGCTTTAAAAAAAAAACCCTCAACTTAGAAAGCTTCTTGATGAATGCAAAAACGCCTTAAAATGGAGCATATACATGGTGAAAAGCATGCTCAAAACGGGTTGTATTATGCCAAACGCATGAGGAAAACTCGTGCTTTTCCTTCAAAAATCACCGCCCAGCTCTTAAGACTTCAAACGCATTTTTAATAGCAACAAACATATGTTTAAAACACATGCATTCTTGCCAAAAATCGCCACCATGAAAATAATGGACATTTTGATAGTTATCAACGCAATTTTGAGAAGTTATTTCATCACCAAAAACTTATGCATCTTACTCAAACATTGCCACCATTACTTGGATAGAGAAAAATGCATTTTTCTCTGATGAATACATGTTTACAATCATGACTTCAATGAGAATGCCCTTTTAGAAAGCATTTACATGCTTCAACACTCATGCAAAACCTTCAAAAATCACCACCAAGTCTGAACATTTTTTGAAGACATAAATATGTGTAGAACAAATGCAATTTGGAAGAAAATCGCCACTTTTGCCTAAGGTGGGTTCTATAACTCAAAATGCAATCCTTTTTAGCATTTACATATGTCCAAAACATATGTAGTTGGCTTGAAAAACACCACTTTTACCTTAAGCATTAAAGGAAACATATTTTATAATTAAAACTATGTATTTGGGTCCAAAATCACCAATTTAAATTAAAATGAATAAAGAACTCATTTCAATTTAACATTGACATGTAAATGAATTTCAAAAACCCACTTTAAATGGTGATTAAAAACACATGCATTTAATTATTAAAAATGGACTTTAGAGACAATCACAATGTAATCACATTTTAAAAGGACACTTTTAATGATGAGACTTAGAAATTATTGAAAGTGGATTTTCATGAAGTAATTTGCATGTGGATATCTCACTTATGCACTTAAGTGGTCTCGTGTAATTATGTTTAATATTTAACTATAGTTTTTGATAAGTAACATCAAAAATAGCATTGAAAAAGGCTATTTTTATAAAACATAAAAAACTATGGTCAAATCAACTCAGAATGAGCTGAAATTTCAAAATGGACCACAAAATCCAATTTAAGTATCAAATATAATTTTATATCATGCACTCAAAAAAGGATGCATGGGCTGGATACTAGAGTGGGTAACCTGGAAAAAACGGTTAAGAAATTGGCAGATCAGAACTGCAAAATATTGAAGACCGTGGCTGACAACTTTAACACTCTGTTGAACAAGCTAGAACAGAGGAGAAGCCAAGACTCTAATCCTATAAAAGAGGACCAGGGCCCCAACAAGCGCACATGGGCTAATTCCAAGAAGAATGAAGGTGCAAAAGCTAAAAAGTTGGATGACATGAAAGCATCTATAGAAAATAAGAACATCTTGGCAAACCAAGCAGCGGACCTTTTGAAGACTCTGTAGCTGTCCTGGGGCTGTCTTTTTTCTTTTATTTTGCTGTCTTTTCATGCATAGTTGTGTTCTAGAATCTTGTTTTTGGCTTGTTTTGTCTATTCTCTTTTGGCTATGAGGCCTTTTATTGTCTGAGCTTCTATGCTCTTGTTTCTCTGATACTTTGTACAAGGTTTCAGGTCCTTTAAAACCTATTTTTACATAATCAAAACTTTATATCATGCAATTGCCAATAAAAAGCCCACTTTTATGAAATTTTTTATAAAAATATGCAGTTGACCTGAAAAACCCCACTTATTCCCTTATAACTTGACCTAGACAACTCCAATTTTGACCTAAGTTAGCTAAAATCAAGCGGACTTCCAAGGGCTATTCACCTAAGGCAAAAACAAAAGCAAAAACTATTTACAAGATAAAGAAAAATTAAAAAAAGATGTGAAAGTTAATCAAAATCGAACGTTTGTAGTGCAAGAAGGAAAACTCTTACCTACAAACAATTGGGGATAATCTCGACGGAAAACTTTCAAAAGAACACATAAATAAGACTACACAAAGAACAACTCGAGGATAATGAATCATTTTCATGATGTCTCATTAATGTGTTAAAACAAAGAGGATGCACCTACGAATCCATGAAAAAATTTCGTGGGGTTGCCTCAATTTTGTCATCACAAAATTGAGGATAACACAAATATAAACCAAAAAATACTTCAATGATTCAGATGACCAATGCATTTGCTTATTTGAGCAATAGAGTCAACTACAATGAAGATTTTTACATACAACTTTACAAAGTTCTATTATGCACTTAAACTAGAAACAATTTAATAATCCAGATATGATGGATCAAGTATATATATGCTATTTTAAACTAGTCCAAATTGTACTTTAACTCCAGAGCTAGGGAGACAAACTGCACATAGATATGAAAACAATTTAATATTTCATTATTTCTAGGATGATCGAGTTTAAAATACCATAAATGACCCAGTCCACTTATCTAACATTTAAATTGCTTACGAAATTTAAAGATGATTATAAAGGACAAATCAACTGCATTTTAAATCTCCATGCCTTTAATAAAAATAAACAAAGGGTCTTTTATTCTATTATTAAAATAAAATATTTGAATTCATATTACAAAGCCATATTAAAACTCCTTGTCCCTTCGTACAAATGAATATGAATGCTTTTCTTCAAATGCTTTTGTCAAACATATCTTCTTTTTGTTGTTTTTTACATTATCTTCTCCATCAGTGGCTCTTGCTAGGGACATATGTCCCATGTGAGCATAATGAGACTCTAGCTATCTCTAGAGGAGCAAACCGAGCATCCATGCTTAACATGAAGCAACGTGAAATTGGGTAGCCCCCAGCCCCCTAAAAATGAACATCACTCATTTTCTCTATCGAACACCCGATTTTGATTACACAAAATATTCTTCCTTCTGATCATCATATACTTTCCCTTTATCATTTTGGTTTGTTGTCCATGTTTCAAACTTGCATTAGGCTCACCAACTTCATGGGGAGTATTTATTGCTTTATCAACGAAATCTTTGGTATCTGACTTCTGTTTTGTTGTTGAAAATTCATTAACTGCACCTTGATGTTTGTTGAATGGAGGATCTCTATAGTTATGTAATGGAATAGTCATGCAACCATCAGACTAAGTTTTCTTTTCTTGGTTGTTTTCTTGCACACAATTCGCTTCATTACCACACTACGGATATTGTTTCTCTTCACAAAAAGGCTTTAAGAATGGCTTATCTTCAAGAAATACATTTTCTCTTTCATCAAGAGTCTGATCAGCTAGGATACTTTTGAAATTTTCAGAACCATGCATATCTGATTTTATCTTATTCTCATACATTTGATGTACTTCTGGCTTAGGGGATGAACTAAAAAATGTCTCACCTGCTTCATGAGACTTTTCATCCGAATCATTAGATGTTTCATCAATAAGACTAATCTCTTCATCATCTCCTGAAACTTCCTCATGTTCATACATTGTATGCAGTTCTATTTCATCTTCACTATATGATTCTTGTGAATTACCATCTCCTTCATCCAGTATACCCTAAGAATCGACTGATCAATCAATTTGCTCACCATGGTGAATTGAGAAAAAAATTGGACCATTTCTTTCAACATGTTTTTGATATTTCAGATCTAACAAGGCTGAAATTTCTTCCACACTGAGAGAATCATCCTCTTCATTTCTACATTTGTTGTCTTCTGTTGTCATACTAATATCATCAAAATCAGATTCCTCCTCGGACTATCCACAATTTTTTTCTCCATTTAAGTCTGAAACATCATTTGACTCATATGTTACTTCAGTCCTGCATTCGTTCTCTTCAGCAACCGGTTCATTATCCATAAGTTTGAGAAAGATAAGAAAATGGTGATCATATAAGAGACCTAGTTCTCGCATTATGTTGAGAAGATCAAAGGATGGAGGTTTGCATTTCAAAGGTATTTCTTGATAGGCATTAAACATCCTCATGAAGAATTGTACTGCATATTCTTCTTATTGTTTTTCTAGATTCAAAAATGCATCCAAAGGAGATATATAACTTGAATTTTCATCCTCTTATAATATTTGAAAGAGAAGCTTCAAATCCGAGTCATTTGACGAGATTCCCATCTCATGAAATTATCTTATGAATTCCATCTGTGGAGGCATGATGTCTGAAGGTACTTCCTGAAAAATATTCATCATCATTATAAACAAATGTGTTGCGGATTCACCTTCATATCTTTCCAAATTGAAAAATGCATCTACAAGGTGTATGAGTGCTCCCCCCATGGTGTAACATAGATCCTCTTCCTATTCATAATACATATTCTCCATAGTGCATAATCAAATCATTTCCTTATGAGCCTTCTCCCTCAATACAACTACCAACTAAAAACTTGTTGCATAGAGTCGCCACCTCTTTCGAGGAATGTATTGATTGTGTTCATCTTTCAAGTTCTCACTTCCAGCAAAGTACGCTTCCAAATAATCTGATAGAACTACTTTCTAATTCTGGTCTACGAAATCTAAAACTCTAGGTAACTTCACAATATAAGTTGTGAGCAATTCTCCCCAATAGAGTCACCAATATGTTGGTTCCCAAAACCACAAATTGGAAATCCAAGAGCTTGTCAGTTCTCCAACAGGATTCCACAATCAGTTCTGGTCAACGAACAAGAATCATCTTGATTCTCCTGCACTTTAGGCTCCGCTACACCCAAGCGGGTAGACCTTCACCTCAAACGTTGACTTCTTGGTTCAAGGATTTTCTATAGCGAATTTAAACCTTGTGAGGTCTTTCGCTAGCACAATCTTTGAGCTCGATCGAAATAAGGTTAAATGAATGTTCGAAATAATTGAATGTTTTGAATAAGGTTTTCAACAATTGGTTTGATGCTTGTAAGAAGGAAGATATACATTTTTTGACTTCAAATACAAATCCAATAATACTTCAATAATTCAAAGGACCAGTGCGTATGCTTCTTCGGCCAATAGAGTCAACTACAATGAAGATTTTTACGTACAACTTTATAAAGTTCTATGCACTTAAACTAGAAGAAATTTAATAATCCAGAAGTGATGGATCAAGTATATATACACAATTTTAAACTAGTCCAGACTACACTTTAACTCCTAAGGTAGGAAGACAAACTAGACATAGATATGCAAACAATTTAATATTTCACTATATCTAAGATGATCGAGTTTAAAAAGCCATAAATAACTCTGTCCACTAAACTAACATTTAAATTGCTTACAAAATTTAAAGATGATTATAAAGGACCAATCAACTACAGTTTAAATCTCCATGCCTTTAATAAAAATAAACAGAGGGCTTTTTATTCTATTATTATTAAAAAAAAATTCAATTCATATTACAAAGCCATATTAAAACTCCTTATCCCTCTGTACAAATGAATATCAATGCTTTCTTCAAATGCTTTTGTCGAATATATCTTCTTGTTTTTTTGTTTTATTTTTTTTGTTTTTTACCTTTTCTTCTCCATCAGGTTCAAAGCCCATAATGATGAGGAGCCAATAGGTCCTATTTTGACCCGATAAGTGGTCAATGTAAAAGTTGAAATTGAGGAGCGTCGTGAGGTATGAAGGACAAAGGGTTACACCATCGTGACCGATGGTTGAACTGACAGAAGAAATAGAACACTGCTGAATCTTCTTGTCTCCTCATCAGTAATTGTGGACATCAGAATTAGAACATGTACATAGAAAGTTAGGAGTTAGTAGTAATTGATCACTGTACTAAATTGCTTTACTTTTTCTCAGGTGCCACATTGTTTTTGAAATCACTTAATGCCTTGGTGTAAAATTCCAAATTCCTAAACTTAATACTATTTATAATCAAATCAAAACTCTAGATTTCTTGTAAATTCATAATGCTAATTTTAATTTATGTTTTGCTTCACTCTTTATCACAGAAGCAATTTTCAATTCATATGCAAAATATATTGAAGCCAAGCTCTAGATGTTAATGAAAATAACCATATACTATCCTGTACAGGGTTTTGAGAATTATACGTTTAGAGCAACACCTGTTATAGATTTCAGAATCTAGAAACCACGACTTCGTTTATACTCAATCATTCAAACATTCTTTGCTTTTTGTTTGATCGAAGGAAGATTGCAAAATACCAGTTGCTCCTTGTCTCATTATATTGAGACCGCCTCCATTGCCTGTTATAGACGACGACGGCGATTACCTGCCTTTTCCAAGTTCTGTTCTGACTATTCTTCATTTCTATCGCTACCTGCAAAGAATTAATTCCTCTTGCCATTACAGACAATTGATTATTTTGTCTTTTCTGAGATACGCAATTCTGCCAAGTCAGATATTGAAGTCTCCCGTGTCATGGAACACTATCACAACTCATTACGATAATTGACGATATCAACTTGGGACTATTCTAATCGCACATTGTACAGGTGTGGCAGTGAAAGAATAACGTTTTAAGAATCAATATGGTACACCGCTTTGCATTCAAAGACCAACCAGAAATTGATGGAAGGATGATAGAAAGTCCACATCCAGAAATTGATGGAAGGATGATAGAAAGTCCACATTTGATAACGAAAGGAAATTGAACTTCTTATTTCTTCTGCAATTTGCAAATTTGTCTTCAATCCAGCATGTCTTTTCTCCTTGCAAATCTTGCTTAAAAAGAACAATATTCAGTTGTAATTGTCATTCTCATTCTCGTCAAAAACATAACTGATTTCTTAATTAATAATAGTTTGTAAATAACTATTATATAAATATTATTTATTAATTATAATATATTAGTTCATAAAAATTTGATACTAAGATAATATAATTAATATGCTAAATATTATTATTATTTTGCCTTTAGAAAGACAATTCTAGGGAATCATTACTTTTTAAATCTCCTGTAATAACTACATAAACCAAAGAAACCTCTTAAATCTAAAAGATTCCGTGTAGGTGGCCAATCCAAAATGGCTCTAATCTTCTCCTGATATACCTACACACCTTTGGCATATTGATCACGTGACCCAAATGTAAAAAATTTGTCATACCAAATTCACATTTAGATGTTTTTACATAAAGGGACTGTGATTCCATTATTCCCAAAATCTCATCAATATGATGCAAGTGTTCTTCCCAAGTCTTGTTGTAAATCAGTATATCCTCAAAGAAAAAAAGCAAAAATTTCCTCAGTTGTTTATTATAAAATATGATTCATACAAGAATGAAATGTTGCTGGAACATTTGTTAGTCTAAACGGCATGACTAAAAATTCATGACCATAATGACAGCGGAAAGTAGTTTTATGAATACCTGATGGTATCTAGATCTTAAATCAATTTTAGAGAAATATACAGCACCATGTAATTCATCTAACTATTCAATGAGGGGTATCGGATACCTGTTTTTTATAGTCTTTTTATTGAGGGCACAGTAATCTATACACATGCGTAGAGTTCCATCTTTCTTTTTGACCAGCGCTATTGATGAAGCGAATGGACTTGAACTAGGTTTGATATGTCCATATCCAACAATTCCTTAATAGCTTTTTCTATTTCATCTCTGAATGCTTTTCGATGTCTATATAGAGTAGTGATAACTGGTTTTGCGCCTTCTTCTAATTCAATAGTATGTTCAAAACCTCTCTCTAGAGGTATGTCACTAATAACCACATGACGTGAATCTAAAATATGCAACAAATCATCTTAATAATGTTTAGATTCAAAACCTATTACCTTAGTGGAGATAAGCCATTGTGTTGACCAATAAACATCACCATCACAGAAAATGGCCTCCATTCTGTTAGCCGACACGACTCTGGGTCCACCATTTGACATTCCCCTAAGAATCACCTTTTTCCCATCAATTTTGAAAGAGAACTCCATGCACTTGAAACTCTGCGAGTATTTATCCAAAATCTCCAACCATTGAATTCCCAACATAACATTAGAGTTAGCCAAATCAACCACATAAAAATCATCTGTTACTTTATAATTACCAAGAGCAATACTTAACTGAGGGACCTTATGTGTGCTTACTAAAGTAGTACCACCTGTTACTCGAACATCAAATCCTTCATGCTTTTCTGTATGTAAACCACGTTTTTTAACAAGAGCAGTATCAATGAAATTATGGGTAGCACCACTATCAATCATAACAATAACTCGTTGAAAGTAAAACCCCTCTTACTCTGAAAATATTGTACTATGGAGTTATTGTCATTGCTGCTATTTCACTTTTCCTTGATGAATTTTCCTAAGCCTGTTCTACAGTTTTAGGATCTTATTCCTAACTTGGATCTATGTTTTCCTCATCTTCACTATCTGATACTACCTCGATGCAGTGAATTTTTTCTTTTCCCAAACATCTATGACCTAGTGCCCATGCTTCTTTACAATTGAAACACAATTTTTTCCTTATCAGTTCATCATGTTCTTCTTTATCTAACCTGGCTCTAGGAGGCATGTCTCTATAAAAGGGTTTCTTGTCATTATCAGGTTTTGATGGTGGTCCTTTAAAAGTTTCCCTTTTGAAGAGGGTTCAAATTCCCTTGATTTTTTAATGCCTGACTGTAAAGGATGGTTTAGGGTTTTGACATAACATTTGAGAGCATCAGATAACCCATCTATGAATATCACAATTTTTTATTTCTATGTGATCTCAATTACTAGGACTGCTAATTTTTCAAATTCAGAAATATATTGTTCCACCATCCCTGTTTGTTTAAGCTGGGTTAAATCCTTAAGATGAAGTTTAGGATCTTTAAAATCAAACTTGTCTATGAGTCTTTCAGTGAAGGTAGCATATGTACTAATCTAATCATGAACTAATCTTATTTGCCCATGGTATAGTCTCTCAATGAAGGTAGCATATGCTAATCTGATCATGATCTAATGTTATTTGCCGATGGTGCCACCATTCATGTGTCACTCCCTCTAAATGTAAAGTTGCATATTTGATTGCTTCGTCTTCCATCGTGGGATTCAATTGGAAATATGTCAAATTTTTGCACCCAAGCTCTTGATGTTGTTTTTCCTAATCCATCAAAATAAGGGATAGACATCCTAACAATTTTTCTCTGCAATTTGTTGTTGCAACCCCGCTGCCCTTAGCATATGTTTTATCCTGACATCTAAGCATTCCTTGAAGGTCATTGATGTTCTAAATTCTTCCCCTGATTGTAACGAATCCTAATATATTTCTTCTTGTAATTTTATAATGGAGGGTTCTCTTTTAGGCTGAGGATTCCTAGGGGTGAATGTAGGCATGGAAGGCCTTGAGGTTGTAGAACCCTCAGGCTGGTTATTTACCGAATGATCCTCCCATCCAACCTATCTATGAGTCTCTTAATGAAGGTAGCATATGTGCTAATCTAATCATGACCTAATGTTATTTTCCCATGGTGCCACCATTCGTGTACCACTCCCTCTAAATGTAAAGTTGCATATTTGATTGCTTCATCTTTCATTATGGGATTCAATTGGAAATATGTGTCAAGTTTTTGAACCCAAGCTTCTTGTTGTTTTTCCTAATCCATTAAAATAAGCAATAGACATCTTACCAATTTTTCTCAGCAATTCGTTGTTGTAACCCCATTACCCCTTAGGCCTATGTTTCATCCTGACATCCAAGTATTCCCTAAAGGTCATTGATGCTCTAAATTCTTCCCCTGATTGTAACCAATCCTAATATATTTCTTCTTGTAGTTCTATAATGGAAGGTTCTCTTTTAGGCTAAGGATTCCTAAGGGTGAATGTAGGCATGGAAGGCCTTGAGGTTGTAGAGCCCTCAGGCTGGTTATTTGTCGAATGATCTTCCCGTACACCATTTCTCCCAGCATTATTCTATTTTTGATTAAGATTGTGAGTCATGAACTGAGTCATTAGATTAGTCATACGATTTACATTGTTCTACATATCTTGTTGCCTCCTAAGTAAGGTTGCAATAAGATTCCTATTACAAAGTTATTGAATAATATTTGCTTGTTATTAACAGTGATCAAGAGATCAATTTATAAAAGAAACTGAATGATGTTTCCTTAAGAAACAATCGTAAAAAATAGAAACATTCTATTCTAGAAACAAAAAACTAAATATTAGAAACATTCTAATATTTACAAAAACATTCTAATATTTACAAAAGATTACAATAGATAACTATTAGATACTAAACAGAGATAATAGAAACTATCTTTTATAGTAATACCCTTAATGGTTAATCTATCCAGAGCACAAAGCTGTCAAAAAGCATAAAAGGAAGATTTTGTCTACTCAAGGTGCTCCGCACTGTTCGTTGTGGGTTGCAAACCAAATTGCTTAGATAGGGCAGCTAAGCACTTCCGACATTCAACCTTCATGTTCCCGTGCCTATGGCAATAGTTGCATTGAATTTTTCTTTTCCTGGAGCCTTCTAAAGCTAGAGCAGAGGACCTCTACGAAGAATCAGAACCACCTTATCATTGTCACGATATTCGAGGATGGTTAGCATCTGTTGTTTCCACATGCCATAATGGTGAACATTCAACTTCTGATTTCCCTCGAGCAAAATATTAGTCAGAGATGCCATAGCATATTTTTCAGTGAAAAACATTAAAATCTGTGAAGGCATGTTCTTCGAGGCAAAAGAAATGGAAGAACCAAAAAATTTCAAGGATGGCCTATAAAAGAGCTCGAAAAACCCAAAAAGAATATGTTGTTGATTTCTGGGTCCGTTGGCTCGAAAACTGAGCCACGAGAATCAAGGCACCCCAAAAAAATTGTCGACCCAGTTGAGATCTCAAAAAATCCACCAAGGATCTGTAAAAAAAATTTGATCCAGTACAGAAAATTAGGGTTTTGAACAAAAATGGCCCTGCTGCAAAAAAAAAAACCACAAAAAATGGTAGAAATGTGTAAGAAAAACAAACAAATTTGGACAAAAATGGGTTGCAAAATTGATCCAGAAGTCGGCCGATTCAAATCTCTCAAAACAGAAAATAAAAGGCAGATAATTTCAACCAAGAAATTATAATTACTTTTGAAAAAATTTATAATGTTGGCTTTGATACCATATTACAAAGTAATTGGAAAATAGTTGCATGTTATTAACAGTGATCAAGAGATCAATTTATACAAGAGATTGAACGATGTTTCCTTAAGAAACAATCGTAAAAAATAGAAACATTCTATTCTAGAAACAGAAAACTAAACATTAGAAACATTCTAATATTTACAAAACACTAATATTTATAGAAGATTACAATAGATAACCATTAGATACTAAACAGAGATAATAGAAACTATCTACTATCATAATAATTCCTAGTGCATTTGCTTCCCCCATGTTATTCTTTTGTTCAAAGATTATTTCTTCGTCTATCTTAGCATGACTATCTTAAATGTCAACCTGTAAGGATGAACTAGATGACTCTATAGAAGTGTTAGGCTCTTTGTTTTGCCTAACTCAAGTATTACGGAAATTGTAATTTCCTTTTTGCATATGTTTAGATTATGTGTTTGTACCCACAGGCTGGCAAGACTGAAAGCTCTGATACTAATGTAAAATTCCAGATTCCTAAACTTATTACTCTTTATAATCAAATCAGAACTCCAAATTTCTTGTAAATTCAGAATGCTAATTTTAATTTATGTTATACTTCACACTCTTTATCACAGAAGAAATTTACGATTCAAATACAAAATATATTGAAGCCAAGCTCCAGACATTAATGAAAATAACCATATACTATCCTATACAAGGTTTTGAGAATTATAAGTTTAGAGCAAAACCTATTACAGATTCGAAATCTGGGAACCACAACTTCGTTTATGTTTAATCATTCAAACATTCTTTGTTTTTTTGTTTGATCGAAGGACGATTGCAAAATACTAGTTGTTCCTTGTCTCATTATACTAAGACCATTGTTGTAGACGACAACGATTACTTGCCTTTTCCAAGTTTCATTCTAACTGTTCTTGATTTCTATCCAGAGTAACGAGAATCACGTTGAAATCGCGTGAATCGCCGATTCAGCAATCAGATTCATGCACCCCGATTTTTTTGGAGTCAAAAATCGTGATCGGCGATTTCATCGGGTGAATCGCCTGAATCGCATGTATCGGCGATTCACTCAAAAAATCGCCTGAATCGCCATTAGAAATTGCCAAAAATCGGCTGGCAACAGCATGCATGTTTAGTTGGAAATAATAAAAAAATCACTTATGTTTTTTGCTTTCTTTTTTACCTTTCCTCTTTGTTATAACCCTAAAGGGCCTTCTAATTGTTAAGCATGACTAGAAGAGAGGAGAAGAGAAAAGAAGAACCATAGGTTATAAAAAATTTTAAAAAAAAAAAACGATGACAAATAAAAAATGTTTAGAATGCATAACGGATGATGCCCAAGGGAAGGGAAAGACATAATCAGGTAGTAAAACATCAGCGGTTCCCAGAAAGAGTGTGGGATCAAAAGAAAATCACAAAAACACTGTGTTCCATATAGTTTTGTGTGGGTTTCAGAATGCAAATTTGGTTTTGGCGACGGGGACGCTGCCCCTCGACCCCGCCCTGTATCGCGACAGGGAGCGCGCCCGGGGCGCTACCCCTCGACCCCGCTGGGGGCGTTGCCCCCTAGACCCCCAGTCGCTACGGTTATCAGTCGTGGGAAGTCTCACCAGTTGATGAGACCTGAAGCTATTGCAGGCATGGAGTGTCTGTGGTGGAGAGAACAATAGAGCAAGCCTTTCGAGAGGGGTGATATGCTTTGAAGCACTTGGAGTAGGTGTTGGATGTGAAGCTGTCTTATAAAAACTCTTTACCCCATGTGGTAAACACAAACTTCCATGTTTATATATGTTAAGTTTCAACTTCTATTTGATGATGTTATAGTGTGTTTAAGTTATATTCAATAAAGGGTGCATGAAATAAGTCTTAAATTGTTAAAATCTCTACATTTAAAGGGTTTTTTCAAATTTTCCGATTCATCGCCGATTCACCGGCGATTCACCCCCGATTCACGATTCGATTCGGCCGTGCCGATTCCGATACGATTCTAATTCTCGTTACTTTGTTTCTATCGCTACCCGTCAAGAATTAATTCCCCCTACTGCTTCAGACAATTCATTATTTTGTCTTTTCTGAAATATGCAATTATGCCAAGTCAAATATTGAAGTCTCCTACATCATGCAACACTATCATGGCTCATTGCGATGGTTGACAATATCAAATTGGGACTATTCTAATCACACATTGTAAAGGCATGGCAATGAAAGAATATATTTTAAGAATCAATATGGTACACCGCTCTGCATTCCAAGACCAACAAGAAATTGATAAAAGGCTGATAGAAAGTCCACATTCGATAACCTTCACAATCTCAATTAGACACCTCTTGTTTCCACTAGGTCAGATAGTTCTGACAAAAGGAAATTGAACTTCTTATTTCTTCTCCAATTTGCAAATTTGTCTCCAATCCAGTGTCTTTTCTCTTTGCCAACATTGCTTAAAAAGAACAATATTCCGTTGTAGTTGTCATTCTCATTTCCGTCGAAAACATAACTGATTTCTTAATTAATAATAGTTTGTAAATAACTATTTTATAAATATTATTTATTAATTATAATATATTAGTTCATAAAAATTTGATACTAATATAATATAATTAATATGCTAAATATACTTATTATTTTGTCTTTAGAAAGACAATTCTAGGGAATCATTACACTCAGGGAAAACAAAAAATGAAGAGTATCTTTGTGAGGTAACGTAGGAAGTGTTGAAGAAGTGGTTGAGGAGAATATGGTGCAAATAGCCATAAATAATGCAGCGAATTATATTGCTGCAAGTAATACTCTTATGGAGAGGCACCGCCACTTGTTTTTGATCCCTTGTCCTGCTCACTGCATTGACCTCGTGTTGGAGGATCTTGGTAAACTTCCCTGGATAAAAAGATGTGTAGAGAAAAGAAGGAATATTTGTAAGTTCATATATAACCATACTTGGGACCTCAACCCTATGAGGCAACACACAAAGCATACAAAGTATCATCCAGGGGTCACTAAATTTGCAACAAATGTTCTCACACTGCAATCCTTTCTTAAGTTAAAGGCCAGTTGAAAGGCATGTTTGTACATGAGGAGAAGGAGTAGACAAGATCATCATATGCAAACACCAATGCAAGGGCTAAGACAGTTGATTGGGTTTTTTATAAGAGTGACTTTTGGCAACCGGCCAAGGAGATTCTGGAGACAATTTTCCTTTTGTCCTCATTTCCATTTCATTTTATCATTTTTGTTAAACACTTGCTTATGTTCATTATTCATTGTTAAAAACAAAATTTAAAACTCAAAAATTAAAGCTTAATGTTTCACCTTTCACAACTATTGTAGTTCATAGAGCCTCTTATTGTTCTCCTACAGATTGCTAATGCAAAGAAGCCCTACATTTTTGAGGGCATGGACAGGGTGAAAGAGGCCACTCAAGCTTTTATGCAAGGAATCGGAATAAATACGGTCCCATATGGGATGTCATTGAAAGGCAATGGCACAATCTACTTCACATGCATATACATGCAGTTGCCTACTTCCTTAATCTGTCATAACGATTCAGCCCAAGTTTCAAGGTTGATGACAAGGTGTAGAGTCAGCTCTATGATGTTATAGAGAGAATGTCACCCAATGAAACAATTGGAACAGTTATAGTCCATGAGATAGAAATGTATAAGAAAGCACACAGAGACTTATTTGCCCGAGAGTTATTCAAGAAAAATTGGACAAAACTAATACCTCGTAAAAATCTATGATTTCTAATTCTATTACCACTTTAGATCGATAAAGTCAAAGTTGTAAAATTTATGAAGAGTTGCAATTTGTATCTTAAGCCTGCCATCTTGTGCTTTAAGATGCGAATGCAATTGGATTTTGTTCGAACATGAACACTTGAAGAGGAGCAACAGGTTGACGGTGAAAATGTTGAATGGCCTTGTGTTTGTTCACTACAACCTTCGTTTTCGTCACAAACAGATCTTGGGCAGCCATACATCACCTATTGAATTGGAGAAGGTTGATTCACAAGCAGGTTGGAACTCTAAGAATGATGATCCTATCTATAGTGATGACAACTCAAAGTAGGTTGATCAAGTGGATCAAGAGATAAAGGCAGTTGTGATGGCAGTGGAAGAGGCTAGGACATGAGGAGACCCATTGCAAGATCTTAAGGCTAAGAGTGATGGATCCGACCCTAACAATGAGGATTATGAGGACGAGGATGACAATGAGGAGGATGAGCATGTGACTAAGGTTCAACCTCAAACACAAGGAGAGAGGATGGCTCTAGAGTCTTCCATGACCTATCATAGGCGTACTCGTAAGACATAGGCTACTATGAGCCTTTATTTTTATATATGTTTCGAACATTTGATTCGATGGATTTCATATTCTATCAATCTTCTAGACATTTGACAGTGACACCATATTTCTATTATGTTATTTAGTTTAACTTTAACTAATTTCCTTCGGAAATTCGCATTTATACTCATGTGATCTATGCAAAGTTGTGTATGTGTGCAAAGTAGCTTCTATTTATCTCAATTATTGTGTATTTGATGTTAATTGACTAAATGGTGCATGAAAAAAACTTTAAAAACCATTGAGTTTCTTGGGTTTTTCGATTTGTTGAGTCCTTCTCGAGTCTGGACACCGAGTGCAAGTTCGAGTCCAAGCCCCATCTCGGCTTGCCAAGTCTGAGTTGAGTCTGAGGCTTCTAACGCTGGTCCAGATATTGCAACTAGACTTAAATCATATTGAAAACCTATTATGGCTACCAACAATGAAAGTAAATACAGGAATTTGGCTAGCACTAACTGTATGTCCATATATATTAAGGGCAAATTTTGGAAATGATTTAATGTGACCAACAAGTCAAAAACTCTAGAAATCCTTGTTTGCAATTAGCGACCATAACTTCTTATGCCAACCCTTTCCAAAAACTTAGAAAATAAAATTTGCACCCCCTACAATGTCCACATACTAGAAAGGAAGAATGGTGCCTATCTAGGGGTGATTCAATTCTTCAAATCTCATCAACAATAGCTCAAAATTTCACACCCAACTAAGATAAACACAATGGCGGATAACCTAGAAGCAGATCTAAATCTCTCCAAAAGTTTTGATTAAAAAAATGTGCTTCAACCACCTTGAATAATTACATCCAAAAAATTGTCAATAAGCTCTAGCAAAATGAAGCAAAACACACCCTAACCCACTCCAAAATCAAAAACAATCACCAACACACTAATAAACATGCACCCCAAACACATATCAAAAGCTTTGAAGTTCTGATCTTCCAACCATAGTTTGCAAACTCTCTGAGTCCTCCCTAAGCTGTCAAGTACTCTCTATATTTTTATTGGGTGAGTACTCCCAAGTTTAATGCTCACATTTTTATAGACACAAAAAACCATAGGTAAAAATGTTGATGTAGGTAAAACATTAGTTAAAATGTGTTTAACACATGGTGTTTTAGTTATAAAACCGTGCATTTCTCTTTCATGATGTCAATTTTTACGCAACACATGCTGTAATTGAATTTTACAAAATTAAATTCTTTAAGAGAATCTAGTGTTTTGTTTTTTCTAAGTTGTGTTTTTGCCGAGCTTTCTTGGAGTTTTTGTCGAGTTGAAAATTCAGGTTCTGTCAAGTACTCTTTGAGTCTGAATCTGCAAACTATGCTTCAAACAGTAACCAATTTGAGTGGGTCTTTCACCACCGAGACCAATATCTCAGCTAAGGATATTCATCCTCAACCTAGCAAATTGTCCTTCCTAAAAACATTCCAACAACACTTTGTTATGTAGCCAAAAAACAAGATGACGCAATAAGAGCTAAAGTGTTCATTTTAAAGAAGAAAAGAAACGAATAGGGAAACCTAAGTTTAAGGTCATTTTCACTCCAAAATTCTACGCCCCCTTTTGGTCTCTTTCAGTTTATTTTTATCTCCTTATGTATCCTTCTACGCATTCACCCTCTTGCATTTTAAATTGCATTGCTAAGAAATTTTGGCTTTAAGAAGAGGCATACACTTCCAAAGCATGATATTAACCTCATGTAAATAGAAAACATTGGCCCCTCTAACTAGGACATGGGGTCCTTCAAAAAGATCTAAAAAGCAACATTTAAAAGATTAATAAGGCCAAATAATCAACTATTTCTTTGAAACCTTTTAGCTCACCAAAGATATGGATAAGATCTTTGCACAATTGAAGAATTGGTGGCACACTAATTACTATAAACAATAAGTGTTCAAAATAGCTCCCTACCAAAAATAAAAACCTTGCCAAAAAGTTCTAGAAATTGTTGCATGAATCAACCAAGAGACAGAGTCCCTTCACCCAAACTATTTAGCTTACCAAGACTTAGGCATAGGATAATGGATTAACCATTTGATCAAGTGCAAACAAGGGAGATTACACACCCCTCCACCATGGGGTGTGCCTTTTTATGCTCCAGTTTGGTTACCTTAGCCTAGTACTCTCTCTCCTTCTATGCAAGTTCTCTACCCATCCCAACCACTTATACATCACACTCAGCTAACTAGTTTTGTCACCACTTCACACTAAAGTCCACTATTAAACACTAAACGTTTGGAAGTGGTAAGTTGAGTTTGCCAAGTGAGTTGCTACAACAAGTGTCGCATATGACATTCCAACTCTATCTGTACACTTTTTGCCTGTTGAAGTGTCATATCCTTAGCCTCATTTGCCTCCTCCAAAGAGATTGTCACCCATCGTAGTCTATAAAATATCTCCCTATAACACCCTGCATGTGGGGAAGTCCAATTCTTATTCTCCCATGTCATTCACTTATGGCAAGTAGCAGTGGATGCTATTTGCCAATATGGTTCACATATTCCCACTTAGCAATCCCAATGCCAAGTATCACGAGGCTGGATTTAGCTCATGCCCAAGTTGAGCCTTCTCCCTTAAAATCTCCAATTACGCGCAGCACTAGCGATCACTACTCCTGACTCCCCCTTTGCATCCAACCATTTTCATTTACCCAGACTACGCCTTACCCTCAAACTTCATCAAGTGCCCACACACCCGACTACCTAAACATAAACTACTGCGGAATAGAAGTGTATGCCGAACCACCTTGGTTCTATTCCTTTGCTACTCCACGCAGACATCCTCGAGCTCCAAGCTCTACCCTTGTTCAACCCATGTTGAACCCCTTCTTAGCCCTTTGATATCTTCACCTCGGCATCCCCCATAAAACAACCTTACTCCAATACCGGCGATATGTGATCTCAACTCCCAGAGTCCCTTGACCACCCTTGATCTAGATTATGCCACTCCTTGAATGCCCAGAACTTCCACAACTCCCCTTGTTTGACTACACTAACTACCCAAGCCAAGCGCTGCACTACTGCATCGAGAATCACCACGACTCCCTCGCTGAACATTGCATCCACCCAGAGTGACCTAGACCACTACGTCCTCCCTTGCTCACTACGCATACTGCCAGAGCATACTCGGCACCACCCTAGCACCTCGAAACATCCTAGAGTCCTCCAATCTGAACTTATATGCTACTTTAACAAGTCTTTATCTCCACGACACTCCATCTCCTGTTGGTCTCTCGTAGCTCGCCATGAACCTTGAAGCCCAACCTTGTCCTCCATCAAACTGTTGACTATCATAGCCCAACCCTGAATCCAAACACTGAGCCCTAACTGCCTCAACACCACGTCTATGTCTACATGCCCTCGTTGGTAAACACCTTGTTCCTCATGCAACCACTGCACTCAAACCAACCCTTCATGCACACACATAATCTCAACCCACGAATTCCTTTGCAATACAAACCTAGTTGAGCACCATGCCCTGGCTCCATGATCCACCCAATCCCTTGGATGTTGTACTCCATTTCCAACTCGGCTACACCACCCTAGCTTCACCTATGAATCACTCCACCCATTTCAGTCATGCACCACAAGTCTTGTTGCTTTCCATCCATCATGACTCATCTCTTCTAGCCATGTCACACAACTGCCTCTTTAGTCAATTGACACGGATTTGCCTCATGGCTTGGCTCATCTTGAGCACTCCTTTAGAACACCAGATCCAATCACCATACTAGACCACCACGGCCTTTCAAACTCCATCCCAATGTAAATCCAACAACCAAGCAACCTGGATGTGCACATAGTGCCACACCCCTTGGATACCTCTCTACATAGATAACTGGCCCCGCAACACATCCCCCACATAGCACACCATAAGCCTCCAATGCTCCTACTCGGACAAACCATTTGCCTCCTACCACAGGACTAGGTACTCTACTTCCCCAGCTTCCAGACCTTAGACAACTCCCATTGAGTCATCACCAACATTGGCTCAGCTACTCCGCTTCACTAAGTTAGGGACCCTTGTCTTGTCGCCAAACCTCACCAAATCATGATAAGGTGGAGCTACTTTTCTTCGCTCCTAAATCTATGCATCACCTCTATCTCATCTAGAGACTAGAGGGAAGGACTACTCTTCTTCGTCCCTCTTTAAGGAGGTTGACTACCTAAGCTGCCCTTGATGCACGTTGGCACTTACCCTCCGCGGTTACACCTTAGCTTGTCTCCATGCCTTGCCTACACCACAACCATGCTAGTGGGAACATCACATAGCACAACCCCAAGATTGCACCTCGGCTCAGTTCCACACCGTGCCTAAACCTCAACCATGCTAGAGGGAACATCTTGTAGCACAACCCCATTGGATACACCTCGGATCCATCCCATGATAGGATCCTACACCACAACCATGCATGCCCAGCAAATAGCATAGCCCCATCAGATACTCAACTCGGCACCATGCCTCGCCTACTCCACACCTGTGTACACCCCACTTTTGCCGCACAGGCCCATAGCCTTAGAGTTTCATCTTGTGAATCAACATCCCCTTACACCAAGAAACACCCATAAAGCTCTCCTTCACACTCTCCCTTAGAGCATATCACCACCAACGAAACATGGCCTACATCCAAGGAGATAACTAGGCAACCTCGTGCATCGCTAGTGCCATATCCTCCAACATACCTAGATATTGTTATAACATGCCAGGTATATCTAGAGTCGGAAGGACTACTCTCAATGTGGATTCCGCTCATCTCATCTCCACTAGATGATCCCTTTGACTCCTCTAAGATGTTAGCCTCTAGAGGCTTGTCTCCTCCTCCCACGATTTCTCTTGACCTCTTGCTACTACCTCTCTGACATTGTGCATCTCGCAACGACCCTTTTGGTTAGGTTTAGGTACACACCATCTTTGTTGTGGGATCTCAACTTGGTATATATGGCAATGACCCTTATGTCTCAGTGACCACAACCTATGTTGCTCTCTACTTCTCCCCCTAGCTACACTATTGCTCCTTCCCTTAATTACACATCTAGTATGTTCAAGGGACCTAGCAATACCTGTGGTGGAGCATCAACTAACCACATCCCCACTCCCTTGAGTGTCTAATGTTATTGCTTACCTCACTAGAATGGCCATTAGTGGTAAGTTGACAAAAGCATAGCTAGTGGAATCACCTCTCGTGAAGATGAAAGTCACTGATGCTATTATGACTATTAGGAATGCCACAACTGAAAATGTGGTCAGCGAAAATGAAGTGGGGCAAAACATAGTCTCAGCTACTAGAATGGATCCCTCTGCCACAACATGTGACTTGTCTATTACAGCTGAGACCTCCTTAGCAGTAGTCATGCCAGGGATGGTTGTCCTATCACCACTCCTAGTAAATTGTTCTTATTATTGTCCCTTCCTTTTCTCCAACAGTTGTGCTCCTGGGAGAGTTGCCTTCTCACTACCCTTTTGAACTTCAAGGTTGACTAGCAAAATACCATTGCTTGTGTGGGGTCTAGTCCAACTAGCTAGAATCTTCCCCATGCATAGGCAGTTACTTGTGTGAATGGCATTTGAGAGTAATTAAATGACATGTTGGGTCATGTAGAAGGCTTTGTGTGGAAGACATATAAACTCACATCCGCTTAGTTAAATATCAAGCCCAATTGTAGAGCTTCCCAATGCTTTGACCCTGCATATAATCTACAATCCACAATGTGACATCTACTGCACAACTCACCCCCATCAACCTATGTTCCATGAGATCTCGTATGCATTACCGTTCAAGTGTGGTGACAATTAATGAAGGAGCATCTATGGTGTAAGAGAAATCTCGCATCATCCAAAAAAAACGAAAAGAGAAGAATAAAAAAAGAGAAAAAAGAAAAAAGGAAAAGAAAAGAGAGAGAATAAATAACAATAAAACAAACAAGATAAAAATGAAATCACTTAGATTTGAAGCTTATTAGGCTTCGTTGGCATAAGTTAGTCGTCATAAAATTACTTTTTGTGACTTATCATTTAGCAAAAGTTTATAGGCTCATATTAGGTGTGATTTAATATTTTGCACCTTCCATTTAATATTTGTAGCGAGTTAGTTATACCTACCCTTTCCAAACTTTACCCACATTGATCGTGATTTTCAAGTATTGGGTGGTGTCCATATAAGCAAGGCATATGAGTATTTGTAACAAGATCTCTCTTCTCCAAAAAGTTGTAATGATTTCGTCTTCAAGAAGTTGTATTGCACTCATCTAGTACGAGGTTGTAATTATCTCTTTCTCAAGAAGTTGAAGGATCTCATCCTCAAGCATTTGGGAGTTGTACCGTCGTAATTGTAAGCATCTTAAAGGTGTGTACAATTTCATAATTGTTTAGCACCCACCTTAGTGTGTTTCCATTGAACATACATTATGGGACTTCATGTTGCACTTAACAAATATCGAAGTTCAAATATGAGTCTAATGATTCAATTTCATCAAAAATCAATGTTAGCTCTTCTTTCTAGGTGTGCTCCTTTATTCTTCTTCTTCTCATTTGTGGCCTTTGATATTCTTTTCAACCCTGAAATCAGTTGTACCTTGAAATCTGACATCCCCACACTATGTGGGATCTATGACAATTTGAATTAGGGACACATCTTTAGGATTCAAAAGGATTTTTTCTATCTATGTCAGCCTCCTCCGAATTTTATACTCAAAAGTATTGTGAGAGGTATAAAAGAAGCCTATCTCTCCTCATTTGAGCAATCAATACATTATATACAATCAAGCATTCATAAGGCAATCAAGATTTCAAGAGTTGTTTAGCATCCAAGCATTCTCAAGCAAGATCTCAAGCATTCTAGACTGTTTGCAAAGCAAGCAAGGAAGTCTAACATCAAGAAAGAAGATCATCATACTATTGGAAATATTGTCATTGATGTCAAGAAGGTAAGAAGACTCGCATGAATAAATCCATGACAGATTTATGATCAATTAATAAATAGTACAAAGAAGTATATTATAGCAAAGGGATAGACTACACTAGTGTTGAGCCAAATGAAGACCAAAGATGGTAACTATAGAAGACAAAGGCATCGATTAAACAAACTGCAACCATATGTGATTAAATAAAATGTAATCATATTACATGCAGCATTTGAATTATATCTGTCAAAGATAGGTGAAAGATCAAGCCAGACAAAATGAAAGGTGATTACCAGCCAAAAATATATATATATATATATATATAAACAAGGATTGTAATCGTACAAACAGCAATTAGAAGGTGAAAAGGACCAATGCTCGAAAATACGGACATAGGAGACAAACGATTTGTACGAGGGTGCAAAGAGGAGGTGGCGATCTGTCTAAAGCAGCGGTTAATATAATATGCGATTAAGGAAAAGCTGCATAAAAGAAAAATTGAATTTGTCTTATTCACAGGGTGGCGATTGTATTAAGGCATGATTAAAAGAAAATCAGATAAAGACAAACAGAAAATAAAACAAATAAAACTGATGTCAGCACACCAAAAGGTAAGCTCAGTAACGTGAAAAGGCATAATCGGTTTGTGTAGAAAAGACAAAATCATTTGAAACAGATATTTTGTCTTATTCAAATGACAACTCAGTGTTAGATTAAGACAAAAGGCTGCAACGTAGTGCAATTCATTTTGATGTGCTAGCCAGGAAATATATATACGATTTACATAAAGGCATCCATTAGAGATGATGATATCAAGTTTGGCAAGTCAAAGTAGAAGAGATGTGATTCAGCAAAGGAGTATGATCTATTTACCTGAAAAAGAGACAAAGAATGAGCTTAGAAGATTATTAAAGAGGTGCAAACTTGGAGCAGTACAATATATACAAGAGTTAGTTTATAAAGGAGTGAAAATTTGTTATGGTTCTAAAAGATATGTTTCCAGAAAGAGAGGTGACCTTAAAATTAACTTGAAAGGTATATATAGAGATTGCATGAGGACAGAAAAGTGGGTGTTGGTTGTGATCACATGTCTGATCATATACACCAGCCAACGAAGAATAAACATCAACAGATTTCTTTGTAGACCTGTGAAAAGACTTTAAAAAGATTATTTGTAGAATTATGAGAAGAATACTTGAAGACCTGTAACCAGATTTGTAAATCCGAATTACAGGATCTAAGTGTATACCTATATCCCTGATACTGGGCACCAACAGACAGTGATTCTGCCCTTGCATACTGAACCAATGGCATGCCTATATGGGCAACGTTTCTGTATTATTATTATTATTAACCCTCCGATTATTTGTAAATCTGAATTCATAATGCATTATGTGATTAGACCCGTAAGCATGTTTGTGTATTTAGACTCCCATAGTTGTCGCGGAATATATTAATTAAAATGCTAATTAAATTGAAAGTTCCTGGATTTTAATTATTTATTTATTTTATTTTATTTACCGGCTAATTTCTCATAGTCTAATTCCAAATGCCTGGAATTGTTTTATATAATTTGGGAAAAGGTTAATTAGTTTATTAAGTGGGTAATATTCAAATTGATATGACTTTTTATTAAAAGTTCTTATATTGGCAAAAGTGGGTTTTTACACTTACTTTTTGTTTTTTTGAATGAAGAAATTGTGGTTTTGCACCTAAACCCCCTTTGATCTTTTTAGAGATTCGTTCGTTGTGAGAGATTGGCTCATCGAATTGTTGACAAGATAGTCTCATTGGATCCGTAACTGGAACCTCCATCTTTTCCATGGGTTTCATTGGATTCGGATCTCTCTCTAAGGGCCCATTTGGTTGCAGGAATAGGAATAAGAAATCAAGAATATGTTTTCTATTTTCCATTTGGTGCGTCAATTGGAATAGGGAATAGGAATACATATTACCATTTTGCCCCTAAAATGAGTTTATGTCCATTCCAAAAAATAGTTGTTATTGGAATAGCCATTCCTATTCCCAATATGCATTCCTATTCTCAATTCCTATGCTTGCAACCAAACGGGTCCTAAATTTTTCTTTCATTCCTTAGTTTTTAGCTTTTACAGTGGGGTAGGGCTCTCTCCTTTCTTTCATTTTGCTTCATTTTAATTAGTTCTCTCGAGTTCTAAATGGTTGGAGATTGAGAACTAGTGTTTCCCTTTGCCTTTGTGCAATTTCATAACCCAGTTGGTCTCAGGGTATGAATATGTGGTTTTGGTTGTTTAAAATGTATGTTTTGAGCTAGTTATGCTGTTGGATTTTGTGTGTGTGCTTGAAGCTTAAATTTTATTTGATCTTTAGTAGTTTGGTTATATTTGGGATGTGGGTTTTCAATTTCATCGTATTCCAAGATTTTTGAATTTTAGGTGTTTTTTGGTGTTGCCTCATTTGCGTGTCATCCCATAATTGTCTGTCACACTTTTTGGTTCTTGGATTTTGTGTTGGTAGGCTCTGCTACAAAGTGTAAGACCCCAGAGGCAAAATGATAAGAGAACATTCTGAGATATTTTATATCTCCATCCAAAAGCGTGTTTTAATTGCAAATGTGGACTTCTGGTTCTTGACGAATTTTGTCAAATTTTCAGTATTGGTGTATTTTGGGTATTGTATGACATCTTTGTATGCTACGAGATGACTTGTGGGATTCATGGGAATTCGTGCTCTCAACAAAGCGGGCGATTGAGCTATGTGGTTTTATGCCCCATTTGATTTTCACTCAGTTGCATTCTCAATTGTGTTTATAAGCTTATGAATTTGTGTTTCCTAGATCCAACTCTTGCATATTGTTGTATGATTATTCTACGTAGAGTTGGTTGTGCCCACCATCGTGCACATGAGCGTGCCAATGGAAAGATCTTGCGACAACCTAACTCCTGCATTTAGGCTAGTGGAGTGATTATTCTTTTGGGGTTGGGTTGGTACCTTGCCTTGCCTTATGGCACTTGTTGTATGACAAGAAAGGGTATGTAGGGTAGCGGGGTGTTGTAGCTTCTCACATGTACCTTGGGCCGAAAGTGGCCAAAAAGGTAATGTGGAGAGGTTCTAAACAAGTGATAACCAATTAATAAACATGGGATGATAGTATTACAAGGTAATTGGTAAATACTTGCTTATTAATAACAGAGACCGAAAGGTCAATTTATACAAAAGGAAGAGACGATGTTTCCTTAGGAAACGATCGTAAAGAATAGAAACATTCTATTCCCGAGAAAGCAAAAAACGAAAGCAAACTAAAGCTAAAGATATTTACAAGATAACCATTAACTAATAATAGACGTCTTATCTATTATTGTAATACCCTCCCTTAATGGTTAATCTAACACACCAAGCTGTCCTCTGAATTTGACAAACTTATCAGGACCAAGAGTCTTGGTGAGAATGTCTGCAGTCTGATCTGAGGTAGGAACATACTACAGATCTATAGTCCCGTCTTCAACCAGTTGTCGTATGTAATGACAATGAACATCCACATGCTTGGTTCGTTCATGGAAGACTGGATTCCGTGCTAACTTGATAACGCCTTCGTTATCAACAAACAGAGTAGTCGGTCCCACTGGTGACATCTGCATATCCCCAAGCATCCGACGAAGCCAGACAGCTTCACATCCTGCCTTAACAGTCCCTTTATATTCAGCCTCTGTAGAAGAGAGAGAAACTGCCTGCTGCTTCTTGCTGGTCCATGTGACTGCACCGGATCCCAAACTGAACACATATCCAGATGTTGACTTTTTATCATCAACAGAGCCTGCCCAATCTGAATCTGTGAACCCACTGAGTTTAGGATTAGAACTCCGAGAATACAGAAGTCCATAATCAGAAGTGCCCTTCACATAACGAAGCACACGCTTTGCTGCCATCCAATGATCAGCCTTAGGAGCTGTCATAAAGCATGAAATATAGCTGACTGCGAAGCTGATATCAGGCCTAGTAGCAGATAGGTAGATGAGGCTGCCTACTAGTTGCCTATACGTAGTATCATCAACGGAAGGAGAATCAGACTTGGCTGATAACTTGAGACCTTTCTCCATAGGTGTAGATGCAGGTTTGCAATCCTGCATTCGGAATTTGTCTAACAAGGCTCTGGCATATTTGGACTGAGAGATGAATATACGAGAAGACTGTTGCCAAACTTCAACACCTAAGCAATAATGCATGAACCCAAGGTCAGTAATATCAAAAGACTGGCATAAGTGTTGTTTGATTCCCTGAATCAAAGATGCCGAACTGCCAGTGATGATCAGATCATCCACATAGATAACCAGAAGGATGATGTCACTGTCAGTAGTCTTGATGTACAAATTTGAGTCTGAAGAACTCCTCTTGAAGCCTTGATCACTGAGGTACGTATCAATCTTGATGTACCATGCCCGAGGGGCCTGCTTCAAACCATAGAGAGCTTTTACCAATCTGAGAACCTAATGGTCTTTACCAGCAACCTTGAAACCAGGAGGCTGCGTCATGTAGACCTCTTCATGGAGATCACCATTCAGGAAAGCACTCTTTACGTCCATCTGATGGACCTTCCAGCCAAACTGTGCTGCCATGGCTAAGACTAATCTAATGGTGCTCATCTTTGCAGTAGGAGCAAAGGTCTCCTCATAATCAATGCCCTGACGCTGAGAAAAGCCCTTTGCCACTAAACGAGCTTTGTACTTATCCAAAGTACCATCTGATTTGTATTTGATTTTGTAGACCCATTTGCAGCTAATGGGTTTCTTCCCTGGGGGAAGATCAGAAAGGACCCAAGTGTTGTTCTTCAGCAGGCTCTGGTGTTCAGATTGCATGGCCTGTTCCCACTCTGGAATTCCTTTAGCCTCGGAATATGTTTGAGGTTCAAACACACTGTGAATGTTGGCCATAAGAGCAAAGTTAACAGAATCTATAGTTTTGCTCTTTTTTCGAGTAGTTCTCCCATCAATGAGCTCATCATCATGAAGATCAGCAAGTGTCTTAGCCCACCACTTAGGCCAGAGAGGAGAATGACCAACAGTAGTACTAGGAGATGCTTGATCAGTAGGATCCTGATCAGAAGAATCTGGATCAAACTCAAGTGAAGCATCTTCAAAACGAGGTGATCCTGCAGGAGAAGCCGGAGGTGGCTGTACAGGTATCACTGGCAGGACTGGAGCTGTAGGAGCTACTGGAGCCCTCCCATCAGGTGGACCTAATGGAAGCCAAACTCCCAAATCATGAACCTGCATAGGCTGGTCTGCTGGATCAGGAACAGGAGAAACAGGCATGAATGGTCCTCGCTGCTCATCAAAGACTACATCGCGGCTGTATATGAGACGAGATGTCTCAACATCAATAAGGCGGTAGGCTTTGTGAAGACTGCTATATCCAACAAGCATCAGTTTCTGACTCTTGGCATCCAACTTGGTGCGTGAAGCATCAGGGATCCAAACAAAAGCAAGAGAGCCAAAAACCTTCAGGTGACTGATTCTGGGCTTGCGACCTGACCAGGCCTCTTCCGGAGTTTTACCTTTGACCGCCACTGTGGGTGACCGGTTCAACAGATAAACTGCAGTGTTAACTGCTTCTGCCCAAAAACGCTTCGGAACATGTATGTGTTCGAGCATGGAACGAGCCATCTCGGTGATTGTCCTGTTCCGACGTTCAACTACACTGTTCTGTTGTGGCGTGTGGGGTGTGGTGAACTGGCGTTGGATGCCATGTGTATCCAAGAAGCTGGAGAAAACATTAGAACAAAATTCCCCCCCATTGTCTGATCTAAGAGTAACAATAGATTTCCCAGACTCTTTTTCAACTAAGGGTTTAAACTTCTGAAATACAATAAATGCATCGGATTTCTTTTTAAGGAAATACACCCACATTTTTCTACTGAAATCATCTACAAACAACAGAAAATACTTGTACCCAAGAATAGAAGGAGTGGCCATAGGGCTGCAAATATCAGCATGAACAAGCTGAAGTACTTGAGAAGCTCGCCAAGAATCGCCACTGGGGAAAGGTGTGCGATGTTGCTTCCCAGCCTGACATGCATCACAAACTCCAAGGTGTTGGGTTTGAATCTCTGGCAAACCAAGAACAAGCTCATCCCGAGCAAGTTGTCAGAGATAATGCACATTTAAGTGCCCATATCGCTGATGCCAAAGTGTGCTGATGGAAGATCGCCGAGCAGCCATAGCTAAGTCCTGAGAATCACCAGAATCAGTAAGTCTGAAAAGACCATGATCCTCAAGACCAACTGCAATAGTAGACTTAGTCGCCCGATCAGTGATGGTGCACTGATGTGAACTGAAGGTGACTGCCAAGTGTGGAGAATGTCGCAGCAACTGACTGACCGAGAGTAGATTTAGTTCCATCCCTAGAACGTAGTACACATCAAGGAACATGAGCTTCCTCCCAACAGACTGAATTTGAATGTTGCCTTTACCAACAACCGTGTACTCTTCTCCACCACCAAAGATAACAGAATCTGAATAAGGCTGGTAGTCAGTAAACCAGTCTCTGCGGTGAGTGAAATGTCGAGAGGCACCTGAATCAATGTACCAGGCAGATGACTGTACATGATCTGCAGGTCTTTTAGCCATGAAGGCATAAAAGGCAGATTCCACCTGCTCAGTGTGCTCTGCACTGTTCGCTTTGGGTTGCGAACCTGATTGCTTAGACTGGGCAGCTAAGCATTTCCGACATGCAACCTTCATGTGACCATACTTGTGGCAATAGTTGCATTGAATGTTCTTCTTTTTGGTACCATCGGATGCTGGAGCAGAAGACTTCTGCTGAGATGGTTGCTGAAACTTGCCCTTATCCTTCTGAAAGGATTTCGCAGCAAAGGCTTGCTCAGTAGAGGTGGAACTGGAGCTACTACCGAACTGTTGTTTCCACCGATCTTGCTGAAGTAGCAGGGTGCAGAGATCAGTGAACTTTAGATCAACACCAGTAGATGTGATGTTGAGAGTCTCGATAAAATGCTCATAGGAATTTGGTAAACTCCGAAGAGTGATTACCACAATATCCTCTTCCTCCATCTTGCGACCGATGGCAAGTAACTGATCACGGATTTCCTGAATCCGATTCAGGTGTGCCTGGAGCGAGGTGCGCTCATCCATGACAATAGAAAACAGAGTGTTTTTCAGAAAGAAGGCTTTGCTCTTGTCGGAATTCTCATGAAGACCTTTTAGATGTGTCCAGATTTCGGCCGCTGTCTTGCCGGATGGAATCTGAGAAAGCTGGTCATCAGCTACGGAGAGTTTGAGAAGCATTACTGCCTCTTGATTGTTCAGATCCCATGTATCTTGATCAGGACCCGAAGAAGTCGGACGCTGCTTAACACCCATAACAAGTTGATCAGTGTTTCGATATTCGAAGATTGCGATGATGCGTTGCTTCCAGGTTCCATAATTCCGACCATTGAATTTGGAATTATGCTCGAGCAGAATATTTGTCAGAGATGCCATGGCACGTTTTTCAATGAAAAACTGTGAAAATCTGTGAAGGCACGTTCTTCGAGGCAAAAATACGGAAGACCCAAAAGAATCAGAGAATGACCCAAAAGAGAGCTCGAAAAACCCAAAAGGAATCTGCTGTCGTTTTCTGAATCTGCTGGCTCGAAAATTGAGGCACAAAAATCGAGGCACCCAGAAAAAACGGACGACAACCCAGTTGAGCTCTCGAAAAACCCACCAAGAATCTGCAAACAAAAAAAAATTTTGACCCCAAAAATTAGGGTTTCGAAAAAAAACAGCCCTAGCTGAAAAAAGCTTGAAAAAACTTCAGATTTCTTGATGAAAAATGGTCGAATTTGCTTCCCAGAGCACGATGACGGACTGAGACGGCTAAGAGCATGAAGATTTGATACAGAAACATGCAGATTTTCACCCCAAAAACGCGAGTCTTCAAAAAATGGCCACGATTTCCACGCGATTTGCAGACCCATAATTCGGGAATTTCTCCAAGTAGAAAAACCCTAGGTGGGTTTTGGAGAAATTAGCTTAAATAATTTTGGAAAAATTTAAACAAATAATTTCAAGAAGAAATTATAAATTTTTCCGAAAAAATTTAAGTATTTAGCTCTGATACCATATTACAAGGTAATTGGTAAATACTTGCTTATTAATAACAGAGACCGAAAGGTCAATTTATACAAAAGGAAGAGACGATGTTTCCTTAGGAAACGATCGTAAAGAATAGAAACATTCTATTCCAGAGAAAGCAAAAAACGAAAGCAAACTAAAGCTAAAGATATTTACAAGATAACCATTAACTAATAATAGACGTCTTATCTATTATTGTAATAGATAGAAGATAAGAGAACCACCTTATCAATAGTTGAACATCCAAAGGTAGTCAATGCAAGGGTGGTGTGTCATTGTGAGTGTGTTGTGTCATTGTGGCCGCTAGTCTCCTACACCAACTAGTACGAGTCCACGGTATGAAGCTTCCCGAAAGAGTTATACCCACATACATCTTGGGCTAGTATGAGCCAAGCGATCACACTCCACTAGAATCCCCTATAGAGTGTTTTGATTAGTGACCTAAAGTACTACGTTACATTCATTATCTTATGAGTACTTGTGTCATGCATTGTGTAGCAAATGTGTAAACCTTTCGGATGTTTGTCTTTTGTGACTATGGTTGAATCATTATCTCCATGAGCAAAGTGGGGTGGGCTAATGGGCTCCATGTGGTTGGGAGGCATTAATAAGGACACTATCTTTCAATTGCAGGATATTTGCCTTGACCTTCTCTCTTCTCTCATTCTCTTGATTATTCTATTGGTTCTTGTACTTGTATTCTCAGTGTGGATTCCTTATTATTTCCTTAAAATGTGTATTTGTAATATTAGATGTTTTAGATGATTGTCATATTGCTATTTGAGGTACGATCAAGTGCTTATCTGCCTGATTCGTGCATATCTAGTACTCCTCGGTGTAGAGCTTTCTTTACTCTTTTTGTGTTTGTACTCATTTCCATGGTCGCCAGGTGCTTGTATTGTGTAATGATGTACTTCATCGCAAGAAACTGGTATTTTATCGCACCCAGTTAGAGTATTTCATCACACAATGAAGTGTGGAAGCATTTCATCACACCTAGTAGTAGCATTTCATCGCACTGCTTATTGATCAATTCTCATTAGTTTTATGTATTGTATCGTATGATAATGCATTTCATCATACTCATGAAGGACTTTTACCATACGATACTGGTTGTGTTTCATTATACTTTGGGCAGTGAGCACTTATGAACTTTTTTGAAGTTTGCAATTTGGTTTTTCGGATACCCACTTGGAAGTTGTACCTTCCCAATCTAGAACAGATTGACTATCGACCACAATTGGGATAGTTAAAAATGTTGTCTCATTATCTTTACATTTTACGCTAGAAATGAACTTGTATGACTAATCACCTAGGAACTTGTCTTGGGCATTGAAATGAACATCATATCAAATGCAAATCTAGTAATCGGAATGAATCTTACATGTTAATGATTAATCACCTAAATGGAAAATGAATACATATAACAGTAATAGTAGACTTTAGAATCTTTGGATCATTGTTTAAGTCTTTTGCTTGCAATTGTTATGTATGATGTATGCATGTTTATAAGCTTAATTTAACAAAAAATATATATAATAGTTTATGTTTTATCCTTTTTTCCAAGAATTCTCGGGCAGGGCATTACAGGTCATATGGCAAAGTTGTGCACGAATTGTATAATGTATAGGAGTTGCCAATTCTTTGAATGTCATATGATGGAGTTTCAACATCGTACGACACAAAAAGGATTGATATAAGTGTTTATCCATACAGGAGGAACAAAGAGTTGTAATTCAATAAGGACCTTGATCTGTTGTATGGTGTGAAAAGAAAACCACATGTAAGTACTATGATGTTGTACACTACATGTGAGTACTATGATGTTGTACAATGTGAAATGTAAACCCTATGTAAAGTGTACAATGTTGTCATTTCATATGCAAGTTCAAAGGTCGTAGGGTTCAGTTGGCAAAGTGTCATACCAAACACTCCTTGATGATTCATTTGAGGGGGGAATACTTCTTTGAGGGGGGAATACTTCTTTGCCAAGACTATTATGAATCTTTTTTGGTTGGAAATAAAATAACGATAAATCATTTGTTTTATTATCTCGATATTTGGTATATTCTAATGGTTTTTAATTAAATAACAATAAACTATTTATTATATAAAGATTTAATTTTATCGTTATTTAAATATTTTTGACAAAAGCCTATATGGGTGCCAAATATTGAAGTGAAAATGAGTAAGCTTGATGTATGTGGCCTTTGGAGGGGTGTTCCACGTTTTGGAACTTTTGGGAAATGAAGTGAATGAAATATTAAATAAAATAAGCCAAACAAGGTGGGCGTAGCTTTTGAAATCTGTATAAACATCTTTTTGGGAGCTCATTTCATGTTGGATTTGGATATTTGATAATTTATCCTAATTGTTGATGGAATTAATTCTTCCTAGGGTTTGTGAGGATGAAATCCTTTGCAAGAAACATCTTCTTAGTTGGTGAAAGACGCAATCTAAGGGATTACTTCTTGGTTTGATATCACAGTTGAGCTTCAATGGTATTTTGATATTTTATTCTTACTATGTTTCAAAGTTTTAAATCGATAAAGTCTAATCTTAGTGACTTATTACAGAAAATTTTGAGAATATTGATATATGTAAGGACGTGTGTGCTGAAAGAGATCACTTAGGTGTAAGGAAGGTTTTACATTCAATAAAAGGCATTTGGATTTGTCTTAACCATTTCTATTCACCAGGCAGCCCTACGAAGGTTGATTGAAGCTTAGCATCAATTTCTACAGTGCCAGTTTGAAGATTTTGTGAACAGATAAGACTTATTTTCTGCATTTTGTGGGTGCATTGAAAATACATTTGTAAGGTCATTTCATAGACTATGTTGCTCATAACATTGAGATAAAATTTATCTTCAGTTCAGAAATAAATTCCACAAGATTTCAACTATGCAGATCTTCTGAATAATGCAAATTTCTGAGTTGTTTAATTGCTGCAATTATTTATATTTCTCGCATTCTGCATTGTTCTATTAAACATTGCAAAACCAAAAAAGAAACAAAAAAAATTCAAGGTAAATCAGGGCTGCATACTACAAGGCAGTAACATCCTCTACACTCCACAAGGAAAGCCCCTGCAAAAATTCAGTCAAATCCCATTCCCACCATCTTTTGAGGATGATGAACAGCTGTGAAATGTCCAGAAGGTCATCCTCTAAGAAAATGGATGGGAATTTTTTCTTGTCTGATTTCTTTCAAAACAGACAAGAAAGGAAAGGTGGCAGCTGGTCGTCTTCTAGCCTGAAGACAACCATAGCCCAGCAATGGAACAGATGAAAATTAAAAAACATTATGGCCATTCCCCAACACTTTTGATATCATTAATATTATCTTTGTATGTGAAATCTATGTCAACAAAGGAACATGGTGAATATACGTAACGTGGTCCTGTATCGCACAAATTGCACTCAATTCGCTCTCTTCAACATGTTACCAAATGAAAACATGGTACAATTTGTTATGTTAAAGGTGACCATAAGAAAACAAAATTCATCATAACCAACACATTTATTGTTCCAATACAAGATTGTAACTTATGTTTACATCAGAAAAAATCATGCACTTCAAATTTGTTTTACATCCAAATAAAATTCCACAAACAAGATTCCAATTAGTGTAACTCTATATTTATTTGGTTATATTGTAACAAACAACCTTTGCTAGTATAACAAGTATTATAGTACTTTCCATTCCCTAAGAGCATCTTGGTGTAATGTCCCCATTTTTTGTCAGCATCAGGGTTTAAGGGATAAGCCTACTATTGTGATCCTCGTAGGCTAATTCATTTAAGGCAGAGACTTGGCTATGGGAGAGTCTTGTCTTCTTCACAATTCAGTATGTTCCAGTTTGAATCTTCGTTTGACTCCAAATTGAATTTTGTTTGGGCTTAGTTTCATGCACCTACTATTTATGGCAAGTATTGTGATGATTGAGATGAACCATTTCTATTTTAGGAAAGTGTATTTGGTCACTTGTGGAAACAATAGGTGTGACTCATGTTTCAGACGACATATTTAAAGGATAAGTATTTCGGGAGTTGCTCATATTTTAGTGGCCAAATTATTATTAAATTATGAAATGAGAGCTTCTAATTGAAAGGTCTATTGATGAAGGCTCTTTAATGAAAAGTGTGAGGAAGAAGCCAAGTTGCATTGTAAAAGAGACTTCGTAGTTTAAAAGAATTCATTCGGCTATCGTTTAATTATTTGGTGAAGTTGTTGAAGGTTTTCAACAAGGTTTTCTTGAAGACAGATTCCTCTTGATCTCTGCATCAATTTGCTGATGTTGTATAGCAAATTGAATCAATATTTTGATTATGTGTTGTGCATTCAATTTACTGCTGTTGTGTGGTAAATTGAATTGAGTTTTCAATCTGATTTAGGCATCAACACTGAAGGTTACAAGCTGAAAATTATCTCAGCCTTCTATACTGTAATCACTGTGACTGGAAGGTGAATTACATGCTGTAAATTTAGGCGCCACTATTTCTGTTATTATTTCAGACTGGGCGGCATTATTGTTTGGGAGTTTCGCATGCAAACAACGTGTCCATACCTAGCCTGCATACTACCTAGCGTGTTCCTTGTTGGGGCAGCATCAATTACATGCTAACTGCGATCTGCCTTGAGCTGGAGGGAACATACTGTTGTATGTGGTTCCTCATACAAATCTACTGCAATTTGACATCTACAGCAGTCACCTACAGGTTCTTCATTTAATTGCAAATTTCATGAGAGTCATAGTAATAATTTGCAAGTTTATAATTACAAATCAATAGTTTCATATTGGCATTATTATTTTTGTCCATTGTAAACAGTTTCGTATTGAAATAAGGAGTCATAAGGTTGCACCACAGTTTGTCATGTGTTCCAGTCATTATTATGCATGCAGAGTGTTTGTAGAAATGTCTACTGGCTGTAGATGCACATTTTACATGAGGAAATCATATGTATGCATTTGAACGGTCAAAAACAGATGGCAATTGTACTTCAGTTCTTTTCTTGGATATTCAATAACCTTTTGCAAGCATCTAAACTAAATTTGAAACCACTACAATCAATCAAAAAGTAATCTGAAAATAAAGGAAAGCGAGATACAGGTTTCATGCAAAGTGTTTGACAAAATGCCAAACATCCAAAAGTGAGTTTGAACCGGTTAGGGGTTCTTACACTTGGTCAATTTGCTGATGCAACAAAACATTATTTCTATACATAGGTATACTAGAAACAGAATTTCCCTTTGATCATCAAAACCCAGAAAATTCTGAAAGTAGCATAGGTATGAAATATTGTAAATCAGCTCCTGATATTAGAAAAGACAAGAGAAACCAGAAAAATGTGTCAGCACATTCTAAACTATTGATTCTCATGTTAACTTCCACTTCAGCTCTAAGTTTCTAATGTTATATGTAGCATCATAAATCATACACAATTCCAAAGGTGTCCAATTCCATGCTTACTAAACACCCATTTTAGCTATTTCATTCTTCTAAGCATCCTAGGAGTCAAATAAAATACTCATGAAATATGGGTCAATGAGTTTGACTCAAATACTACACAGTTAAATCCTGCTAGCAATACCATAATTTGGCTTGCTTTGGGAAATATCTCTTACTTATGAATCGTAGGACTTCCCTACTATTTAAATCTGAATCCTCATTCAGTTTAATTTATATGAGAGCCCTTAATTTAGGTCTACACCTTTAATTATTTCATCCATTCAATCACCACTTGCATACATAGTCCATATTTTATTATGGAGACCTTTTGTATTTATTTCAATACCACGCCTGGAATCCATGTTTATTGAAGTTGTTGATTGATCATTTAAGCAATAGGAAAGTTGTGGTACCCAGTGTATCCAGTATGCTTCCTAGTGAAATGGTGGTACAAATAGAGAACAACTTGTTGCAGTTTAGTGCCAAATACTGGGGTGTAGCAAACAAAATTGAGAAGTGTGATGGTGTAGAGAAGAGACTGTCTCTTCTTTAGTAAAACAAAAGCCTGCATAGAACAAATCAATAGTTTTTATTGGTATTTCTTTAGTGGCCTGCTGCAGTTGACAACTTCAGAGGTTGATGTGAAAAAATTGAGGCAGAGCTCAATGAGCTGAAGATAATGTATCGTATATTCAAGGACAGAGATGGGAAGTAGAGGATCAGAGTAGGAGAACTTCAGATGGGATTGTTGTTGCAGCAAAGATAGAGAGAAGACCTGACCAAAATATTCTCGCTTGTGAAGGAAATGCTAAGTTAGGATAGAGCATGTTGTTGGCATCATAAATGATGCAGGAGTGTTGTTACCATCCTTGCTACGGTCATTTCTTATGTCCAATGGTGCATCAGGGACTAGCATATTGTGATCTATTCATGCTTCACATACATCAGTACACTTGTACATCTTCAGTGTTTAGTTGTTTCTGTCCATCCCTGGTGATTGTCATTCTTTCTGTTGTGCAGTTCGTCAAAAGATTTTGGGTTATTGGCTACAATATAATATGGACATCATTCGATCAGTGGTAATGACCTAAGTAGAAGGTATGAGTTCGAGTTTGAGTTTGACGAGTCAAAAATATTGATAAACAATTTGACATTAAATTTGCTTCATGTAATTTTCAAAAAAATATAAGTTATTTATTAATTATTATTATATGTTCGAGTTTCCTGCAAGGAACTTTTCAATTCAAAATTACAAAAGAAAACATCTCTTCATGTCTGACAATATATCCATACTCCAATATATAATCAAAATAGTTTGAGATTACAAAACAGATTTGAAATCATTACAAAAAAAGACATCACATTTATAAGATATAAGCCATAAGAAACATCTGAAATCATGATTACAAAGTTCTTTTACTGTCCAAAAGATAGATCAGCGTTTTATAGGTTAGAACTTCAAAATAGCTCAAAATTATCAGAAGTACGAAAATATTTTTTGTCAAAATGTTAGTCAAAAGTCAATAGTAAATACTATAAAACTTCAAAAAAGCTCCAAGTCATCAAGAGCACTTGGCTGATCTGTTGTAGAATCATCATCAGTGTCACTACTCAGCTCATCATCCAGGAAGTCTAGTTCCTCTAGAGGTCCAGTTGCCACGTCCTCTAAAATTCCCTTTTGTGAAGAAGATGTGGAGTCCTTTGCTGATTTGTTCGTGAGCAATTTCAAATAGCTGCGAACATAGACAAGATCTCCCAACTTTCTGAACAGAAACTTGTTCCTCTTTTTAGAATGAATGTGGTCAAAACAACTCCAATTCCTCTCACATGCTGATGAACTTGCTCCCTGACTCAATACTCTAATGGCAAAGTGTTGTAGTTCAAGAGTTTGGGCCCCATAGCTCATCCAGCATCCATACCCAATTACCTTAGCTCATGCCATGTCATATTGCGCTGCTTTCATTCCAAACATCCCTTCTGCTTTCTTGTATCTCCAACATTGGTCTCTGATCAGAGCTGCAGTGTCTCGATTTCACTCATACTTGCTAATGGCATCATAAGGCCCTCAAATAATTTCACTATCACTTTGTCTATCAATACGAAATAACTTGGGCTCCAAATAGCAAGTTGCTGCATGTAAAGATGTGTGCATCATCTTCCACCTGAAATCAACTACCTCCCATATCTCCATGTACTCTGCTTCCACATTTTTTAGTGCTCTCTGAATGGACTCTTTACGATGGTTCTGTTGTGAGGTTTTCACACATCGCCCCAAAATCTTGGGGACCCCCTTTTTAATCGCCTTTAGGGCCAGTGGAGAAGGTTAGATGTATTTTTCACCCGGTTTCAACTTGATTTTCCAGAGCTATCAGTTCTATCCTTAGGCCGAATAAGTTCAAAATTGATTTCAACTTGGCAGGATAAGATTGTGAATTTTGTACTTAGACGATTTCTTTTGAAAATTTGGATTTAATTGTAAATTTGAATGATTTTCAAATAAGGAAATTTTTCGTTAGACTTAGGTTCTTGGAAAATCTTTTTTTTTTTGGTGAAATAGAATTTAATTTTGTAAGATGAAGTTAAATTGCAAAATCGATTTTTACTCTAGAGGCAATTTTATTTTTTGTCATAAAATTTTAATTATTTAGCAAAATCGATTTAGAGGAAAATTGCAAAAATTGGCTTTAATAGATTAAATTTGCCTTGAAAGCTTTTGGTATTTAATGAAATTGGTAAATTAATATTAAGAAATGGCTTTTGGTTAGCCAAAATTCAACTTCAAGGATGTATTAATTAGCAAACCCTCATTAAATAGAAATTTTTAGCATCCCCAAGGCACCATTCAATTTCGTTTTGCAATTTGTGGTTAATTAGTAAATTAAAAGTGCAGTTTTCATTTTAGAAAATTAAAATTTTGGCAAAGTATTTAAAGTGGGCCACTAACTTAGCTTTAATTTTGGTTTTTTATTTTTCTATAGGACCAAGTCGGCCAGCCTGGGAGGAAGGTGAAAGCTGCTATAAAGGGAGTCCCCTCCCATTTCATTTTCATCAATTCATTTGCTCCTCATGCTTGGGCGAATTTGAAGCAAGGGCAGATTTCCAGACTTGGCCGAAATTGGTGGAAGGGCAGATTTTTTTTTTTCATGCTTAGCCGAATTTTGTGGGAGCCGAATTTTGTGGAAGACAAAATTCTGATTTTCTAGAGGGGCTGCAATTTTTTATATCAGATTTGGGCAATTTTGTTGGGAGAAGAGATACATATGAAAGTTTGATTTTTGCATAGAAGGCAAGTGTTGGATAAGCTTAGAGGCTTTGTTTTCTAATTTGCAAAGGGATTTGTAATTCTTTGATGTCATATCCCGGGTTCCGAAAAGTTGCTGTAAGATTATTAGTTAAGGTGAAAGTCATCATCTAGAGTTACAAGGAGTGCTTAAGCTGACATCCATTCTTTCGCTCTTTTCTAAGAATTGCATTACTTGGTTCTTCTTGCCTTTTGGTCCACCACTCTACCATCCCGTAATAGGGCGACGAGCATGGAGGATGATAGTGCAAGTAAGAATCCCAAGCGGGCAAACGCTAAGAAAGACAAAGAGGATATGACGCCCAAAACTTCCTTCTTCTCGAAAATGAAGAAAATAACCGATACTAATATCGCTACAGTGGACATGATACGGATGAGGGACAGACTAAAGGAAGGACAATCCCCCTTGGCAAAGAGGATATACAAGAGCGGAATTGTACATGTAGCAGCTTTTACTCCTACTTTGCCTTGTCCGGAATTGATTATGGAGTGTGCATCCAGATTTGATCTAGACAGTAAATCCATCATTTTTGGCGAAGGGAAGAGAGTGTTGGCCAACATTGGCGAACAAGCAATTGAAGAGACATTTAATATTCCCCAGAGCAAGGGCATGACAGTTGTAATGGTGGATCAGGCGGCCAAATCATTTCAAGGTAACCAAGAGGCCTACTTCTCACATCTAAAGCGGAATTGGATACACGAAGGAAAAAAAGGAGTTAACAAATCAACGAGGCTTACAGTGGCAGATTTCAAGCCGGAATATGGCGATCTCATTGTTCTTCTCAGCCGGATCATGGGCCTAGCTCAAGCTATGCAATTCGAAAACTGGATGTACTTCTTCATTGATGAAATTGAAAAGGGAAAAGGAAAATTTGATTGGGCTAGGATCATAAGTGAAAATTTAGAGTTGCAACTTAGAACAGTTCAAAACCAAAGGCAATTCTACATGGGATCCTATCTGTTTTACTTAATTGCTAGATTGTATGAGAGTCCGGGACTTAGGGCCTTAGGAGAGATTGGTAATGGGCCGGGGCAATATTTGGTGCATGAATGCTATCCGCAACTTCATTTGCACAATAACAAGGATTACAAGATGTTTTGCGATGCATTCGCCATGAAGACAGTAAGGGTATTACAAGGGGCGCCTGCTAAGAGACTTTCATCGGAAGCAAAAGCAAGGATTAAGAAGTTTGGGAGTTGGTTCATCCAATTCCCGCAATTCACATACATTAGAGTGGCAGAAAGTACAGTTTGTCCCAAGAGGCTTCCAAGATACCCGCCCGACAAGGTAGTTTTGATGGAATTGGCTAGGCAGCTTGAGCACTATGATAGAGTAATGAGGAATGAGGGGAAAACAGGCGTTTCCTTCTCAATTATAATTGGCAATGATAGTTGCCCAAATCGGGCCACCTTTGAGGCTGCAGAAAAGGAATTGGAGTGGTATCATCTAGGATGGTACAGAGCAAGGCAAGGATTCGACCCTGTTGGTCTTATCAAGGCATCTCATGGAAGCGAATTTAAGCATGTTCCCACTATAGAAGACTTTTGGGCCAATGCAAAGGATGATTTTCAGGTGAGAAAGCTAGCTTTCTCGAGATTGTCGGTGAACATGATGAGAGATATCAGATGGAGAGGCCTTGATATTCCCGATCAATTGGAGTATGATCGTAGTGTGTTGAGAGAAGACTATGAGACAGTAGTTGGAACAGAGTTGAATCCAGTGGATTGGGACGATCATCAGGATCCTTCCTTGGAGGCAGTCACAAGGACAGTAGATTTGCATACCGAGTCGTGGTATAATGCCAAGTTGAGAAAGCTACAAAGACAAAAGGTTCTTCTTACTTATGAGATGATGAAACCGAAGGAAGGTCTAGTAGAATCAATCGGACAGAAGGGTGAAGGAAGTGGCCGGCAATCGGAGGCAGTTAGAAATAGCAAGAAGAGGGCTTTGGAGGTAGAGAAAAGCCAAGAACGTTCGGAACCTCCAGCCAAGAGACAGCGGGCAGCGCCGTCAAGGGAGAGTATAACTAAGGCTAGAAGCTAAGAGGTCAATTCGAGTGATAAAGGGGCCGCAGTGGAGGTGAGCTCTGATTCGGAATCAAGTGGCTACAGTGAAAGTACGGAGTACTCCCCTCTCTCGGAGAACCAGCAAGGAAATATGGCAGAAACTAGTAGAGAAGAAGATGGGCCGATTGATATTGAAGAGATAAGTCAGGCGTCTAAGGCCGTTGGTGATTCTTTGTTGGTCGAACCGAATCCGGATTTGGGGAGATGCACTGCACCACTATGGTTAAGGCAAATGCTTATGCCGAGAGGCGAGGTGGTAATGGCTCACGCAGTTGATGATATCCAAGGACTAATAGAAAAGGATGATAGCGAGAACCAAAAACAGATGGCAAATACGGTGGCAAGGGTAATCAGAAGCGACAGTGATGGTCACCGAAGGGTTCAGATTGCTATACCAACAGTCAATAAGGCAGCGGATGAGATTGCAGCCCAGGAGTACGAAATAGTAGAACATAATTTGGGAAGAAATACAGATGATATGGAATGTGAGGAGGTTCAGGAAGGCATAGCATCAATCAGAGAAAGATTGAGGAAGGCAAACGAAAAGATAGTAAAGTTGGAGGCCGAAAACAAATATTGGAGAGATTGCCAGCCAACCCAACAACTGCATCAAGCAGCCCTTCCTCAAGACAGCGGGAGCAATTCAGAAGAGGTATCAGCTCAGTTACATGAAGTAAGGGGTTGGATCTATGATACAATCCAAGATGGGCGAAATTTCTTGCCCTCCTTCATCTCAACATTCCAGTCATTGGTGACTGTTAGAAACAAATTCAGATTATTTGAAGAGGAATGGAAGAATTTTCTTCCCATCAAGGATTTGATTATTCCTAGGCTGCAGGCGTTCATTAGGCTACCGGAGGCATATTTGGAAAGAGCCCGGTTGGTTGATGAGAGAGGATTGAGCATAGTTGAATCTTGGTATGTCGCATTGACTACCAGATTCAGAACACTTGAAGAAATTCATGATGAGATTGCACAACACGGCCCAAGCGTCGACACTTCCATTTCGACCATGATGAGCGACGTTGGGGTGGCGCTCGATTTTGAGGGTATTAGAGAGGAGGATGTCAGTGAGACAGGATTTGGATCGAGATTGGATGAGTTAGGAAAGGCTGCCGTCAAAAGGAAACATCTGAACACCCTTTCCTCACTCAATGCTTTTATTAGGTTTGCAAAGGAATATGAGAAAGATCACGAAAGGATACTACAAGCAGCAAACAGCGTGGCAAAGTCAGCAGAACTCCGAGCGAAGCACACACCTTGTCCTCCTATGGAAGAAGTTAACGAAAGACTAGCTAAGTTCATTGCCTTAGCTAAAAGAACAAAAGAAAAAGGAAGAATTATATTAGAAGATCATCTTATGTAAGCCCAAGTGGCAACTTTCTCTTTCTTCTAGAATAGGACAAGTGTTTGTTTCTGATTGGCCACCATTTTGGTGCCTTCTCATTGGTTGCCACTTTTGCACTTTTGTCATTGGTCCATTGATGAGGTGGCATCTTCTCATTGGCCGATGGGGTGGCAACCCTAATTAGGGTTTTTGGATCCAATCTGGATCGTCGATCTTGTTTTGATCTCTACCGTCCATTGTATTTTGGACCTCTATATAAGGCCATTGGCTCTCATTTGTAAAGGGGAGGGGTTGGAGAAATTGTTGCGAAAATAATACCAAAGTGCTCTCTTTTTCATTGCATGTTGACTAAGAACATTGGGTGTTATTGCATGTTTTCTACTTCCACATAGTTAAATTTTCTTTTCAAGTTGAAGCAATTTCATTTCAAGTTGTTAGAGTAAGAGTAAAATAAAATGGATAGTTGCATGGTAGCTTGGTAGATGTTTGATAGGGGTCAACACTAGGCCACTAGCATCCTAGCGGCTGGTTGGGAGGCTTTGTGTGGTGATCTAGTTTACTTTCCTTTGAAGCGTTGCATCTATGGAGGTAGGGCCGTTGGTTAGCCTTCATTAGATTCGAATCCCCGTCCATCTGCTAACCTTCCATTCTTAGGAGTAGGAGTAGTTGAGCAGCCAAATTTCATGCTTGGAAGAGGTTAGTTAGAGAAGTAAACCAAAACATCAGCATTCTCACCTTCCATCGCCATTCACCCTACATTGCCATCATCGCGCCATCAACATCATCTAGCATTCACACCGAACCACCATCTCCATTTTCTCACCAAGATCCAAATTTTTCTCAAACAAGAAAACGTAAGGCCGCCTACGTGATTACCAGCAAATCACATTGATAAAACTGAGCAAGTATCCAACGGTGTAAGGAACATTGGAGTTATACTCATGTCCCATGAGAGATAACTTTTCAAGAGAGGAATTGTGTATTTGATATTCTGTATCAAGCATCCAATTACTAATATGTTATGTAGTGACACAAAACTCGCATCAACAGGTTCATGCTTTCATAAAGCATGCCAAGGCAAGGAGTGTCACCATCCACCATACGAAGAACATCAACAATTGGACCACATATGTTCAGAACATTTGCTCCACTTTCCCAAAAACTGTTGTTTAAAATTATTTGCTCTATGTTTTTCCCCTTAGCACGCTTAGAGAGTGCTGAATTTTCCCATTCATTAGAAAAAATCACAAATCTCAAAGTGATATAGAATGAAGCAAACCTTGTGTCACAAGGCCTCAACAACTCCCTAGATGCATGTTACTTGTAAAGACTCAATGTGAGACGATGGTTTCTAATGAAATTTGCAACTGCTCTCCCTCTATAAATTGCTTCATGTATCCGTGGGAACTTGGCCAAGTCATGAAGCAACAAATCCAAACAATGGGCTGCACATGGGCTCCAATAAATCTGTGGGTACTTCTCTACAATCAGCTTCCCAGCTCCCACACAATTTTCTACACTATCAATAACCACCTGAACCACATTTTCCACCCCTACTTCAATAATGGCTTCCTCTAATATCAAGAAAATATACTCTGAAGTTTTCTTTTGATTCATCATGTCAATCACTTTCAAGAACACAACTCCTTCAGGAGAAGCCACTAAAACATTAATCAATGGCTTCTAACATATATCTAACCACCCATCACTCAATATAGTGCAACCTGTTGCCTTCCAAGAGGCTTTGATATCAGCTAACTTTCCTGTCACTTTGCCTTTCACAACAGCATTACAAAAATGGGGATTCCTTGCCAAATTGAATGGAATAGCACTTCTAAAAAAAAATCAGCCCATGCATCATCCACCTCTTGTCTCTCTATTGGTTTCCAAAAGTTGTTTAATGTTCCACTTTGTTTTATTGCACCTATGGCTGTAGACTTGAGTAAACTAGAAGACGACACAAATGTGAACCTAGACACATCCTATCTTTTGGCGGTCAGCTTCACTCATAAGGGTTAGTTCTCTCTCTATATCAGCTACCATTTCATCAGTCACCTTTGGACATGCTCTAACACCTCCTCCTGTACCCCCACTAATACCAAGTGGTCTCTTGCCCTTGTTAGACTTCCTGTAAAATCCTTTGTACAGTTAGTACAATAGAGTTTAGCACCATTTTTTGTCACATATTTCCATACTTCAAACTTTGGTTTTTTGGGAGCCATTGAATTACAACTTACATGATTCAAAAGAAATTAATATTTTTATTTTAAATGAATTTAACAAAATATGAAAAATAATTATTTGAAATTCTATTATGCATAATAAATAAATTCCAAATTCTATTTTAATTAACGAAATACAAAAATAACCTTCTTTACTCTTAGTAAAATAAAGTGTTCTTATTTTAAAAAATATTAAACATTGAAAACAAAATAATACAACTAAATTATATGTTTTGAAACTTAACAAATAAAAGCATTAAACAATATATTTTAAAACATAAAATAAAAATATTATAAATTTTCTATTTTTTCTTTACTAATAAACAAAATTCAAATTCAAATATAATAAACTTTTTATTTTTATGTACTAGGAAAATATACAAATTAAAAATAATATATAATAAATACATCTATATTTACAAACTAGAAATAAATAATAAATGCATAATAAACATCACTTACAAAAATAAGTATATTATTTTAATATATATATTTAAAGTTTAAAATTATAATATGAAATATGAAATAAATGTATAAAGGTTAACAATTTTAAGGTTTATGTAATATTTATATTATATCAAAATAAATTGTAATATTTTATTAATATTTTAATTGTAAATTTAAGTTAATACCTACAACATAAATCAGAATATTTTAATTGTATTAAATTTTAATATTATAATTATAATAATACATTTTAGTATTTCACATACATAAATTAAAATATATTATATTCAATTTCAAACTAAAACATTAAATTAAAAATCTTATAAAAATAAATTCAACCCTAAAAACCAAAATAAAAAATCTTACTAAGTTTCAAAAGTATTAACTATTAAAAGTGTAAGAGCCTACCAAGGGGTCGTCGGCTGAAGATAATCTGAAGTTTAAGTTGCAGAGACGCAAAAACGGCAAAAGATAATGAAGTGCAAACACAGAGGTCACAAAAATGACCGACGGAGTTGAAGAGATGCAAAAACGGCTTTGGAGAAGACAACCATGATTTGCAGACAGCCGCGATTTCCACACTTGCAGACAGCCACGATTTCAAGACTTCCAGAGATCCACAATTTCCAGACTTGCGGAGATCAAAAAGCTATCATTTTTGAAAAATGCAGTTGAACTTGAAACTCTCAAACTGCCCTAGTTGTCGATGCTCTCAAATTGTTGATGGATTTTCACAATGCATATGTCGTGATTTATCAAAAAAGAAGGTTGAAAACCTAAAAAGTGGGATCATAAAATAGTATATTTGCAAAATGGAAAACCATACAAATTTTGGGCGCATTTTTCCGATTTTTTTTTTTTTTAAATTGGGTTTGCCGAATTTCGAACCTAAAGCCAAAAATTTGGCGAAACCTGTCACTTAGGTAACGACTATTTTATGTTTTTGTCTTTTGGACTTGGTTGTGGTATTCAAATGGCTTCAGAAAATGTAATATGAATTGTAATATCTTAACCCCGACATATCTGTGGGTTGTCTCAAAGCATGTTCTTATAGAAGTCCTAGTTTTAGGATTGATGCTATGTATTAATTGTAAATAAAATATCTGTAGCATTGGGGTTGTCACACGGTTGGTGTGAAGCAAACCCTTGTAAGATCGGATACCAATATAAATAAAGAAGTGTGTGCGGTGAATGTGGCAAAGCAATCTTGCAACACCAGTGTATGTGAATAGTGATATCTGAAGTTTGATGATCTTATCAAAGCTTGCATAGCGATAGCAGTGGATCAAACCTTTTGTGATCTCCTGGCAGTTGTAGTGATAGAGCTTAATTATGTTAGTGTTCATGCATCTTAAGATGGAATTGAATCAGTTTGTGCTTCTATTTTGATATCTACTTTGTATAAGCCTTAGGGCAATTTGCCTAACTGCCACTGAGCTGACCTGCAGTGAACCTTTGAAACATGAATGAACAAGACATCTTGTTTTCCAAATCTGACCTCTGTTTCCTACAAGCACACTTTCCTTAAAACATTTTTCATTTCAATTTCATGCTTAGTTCCAACTCAGGGGTGTGACTCAGGTGAACCTCTTTTCACAGCATTTTCTCCCTTTTTCTGTCTGCAAGAGACGTGGCACAGCTACGGAAAAGGCCACAGGAATATCTGACAGAGAGTTATAAGTGGCAGAAGTTTCATCAAAGTTTACTAGGTATAAGGGGCCTCCAAGGTTCTCAGGCAGGTACAACCACCTCATACCCTCCAGGTCACCTTGCACCTACCATTGCAGACTGAAATGTGGACACAAGTCAGTCGTAGTTTCAGATTTCTAGATCTAGTATCAAAAATTGGATTCTCAATGTGTTCACTATCTCTGTATGCAGAAAGCTTCTCTCTTTATCTACTTAGACCTAGTCTTCCATTTCCATTCCCATTTTGCATTTTCCCATTTCAATTATATAGTCATCTTCTATAACAACGAAGGATCATTGCATCCATTTACCCTTGAGACTACTTAAGCCTAGTGGGTCATCTTCCTTCCAATGTAAGAGGACATTTCAATTAGTGAACACCATTTCTTTCATTAAATTATGTATTCCAAATTTATAATGTAAATAAATGCACTACATATGAATAACTGAAATTTCCTATATTTTTTAATTCATGTTACTTTTGTAATTGCTATCCCATGACTTCCCCTAAAAAATGACCTCATGTCACAGCCATCCTTGAAACACATATCATCAAATGCCTTCTCATCTCTATCAAAAAGACTCTGTAGAACACGGATTATGCTCATAAATATCACCAACTAATATTATTATGCAGTTGCAAATAATTGAAATGTTATGCCATGTTACCCGACATTAAGAATAAAGGCAAGGAAAACTCTGAAGTAATCTAGACAGAAAGAACACAATTACCTGAAGAATCAATAACTTAGTTTTGAAGTCTGCAAGAGGCGAACCATAAAAACTCATTAGGAATTCAAGCACAAATTTTCGCCGATATATCTGGAAATCATCAGTTAAATTTAATCCCGTAGCAACAAGACGAAGTATCCAAACTCGATCATTTTGATAATGGTCTTTACCACTCCCAAACATCTTATGAAAGAGAGGTATGCTCTGCACAAATGCTGGCAAAAATCAAGACAGAAAATATAACAGGTAATTAAACAACTATTTTCTCATTCAGAAACAAAAAAAAATTACCAACCTCAAGGACCATTGTAGGAGTCCCCATCAGATATCGAATGATAGCAGTGTAGTGATTATTTGTAGGGTCCATCAAAATACAGGAGGATTCAGCTGCAAAGATGGCCAACACAGAAGGAATTTTTTGCCATGGCTCCACTATTCCATTTTTCACATGTGTTAATAAGAGTAGTATTTCTGATCTCCCCTTAAAATTTCGACCATTCTGAAAAGCATGCAGTATTAAGTATTATTAACACAGATTATCATACCCAAAAAAGCAAAAATTATAATTGATTATTGTCCTTAATTTAATAGCAACAACTTCAGAAGAGAGATAATCATTGACTGCTATGGCATAAGAATCTTAATAATTTTAGTTGAGCTATACACCCCTGTAACATGCATTACAAGATATTCCAATCATACACAGTGCACACCTGGATTTAATGAGAAATATTATTTGCACCCCATACTGAAAATCCAAGATTGTCACTGAAGCTAGGTTGTAAATACCATAAAGAATATATCATGAATCACGAATTGCAGAATAAGAAGTTAAAATTCAAGATATTTTCAAACAACATACGATATTATCGATTTCAGATTTCCAAAGGAAACATATTACAAAGTATTTGAATACACTGTCTAAATTTTTTGACTTCCAACATTTCTTTTCTGAAGTCTCTTTCAAGACCCTCCATCAAGATAATTAACGATTAAAGGAAAATTGTCAAATATTAATGTCATTGCATAGAGACATGTCAAAGGAATTATCCTCCTAAGTGATCATCCCCAACAGCTTGTCAATGGTCTTTTTTTCTTACAACTCTTTTCTCACCCTTCTTGAGTATGAAGACAACTTCAAGCAAGCATTTTATATGTCTTGACATTTTTGTCTTGGCTGCTCCCACCGATCTTCATTGGAGTAAAACACCAATTTCACAGATAACTTATCGCTCATCCATCTGCGATGTCCCCATTCTAGAGTTTGATAATAAATCATTTTATTAAACTGTAAAAGAAATATATTATAAAATAAATAAAATAATAGTTGTAATAACCCTCAGACTGGTTATGGCTAATCAGACAACAACTTCTGCCTCAATTCATTGATTTGACATTACATCAAACACTTGGCAAGCAGTTCACTATGATGTTCAGAATGTATTTGTTTTAATTAATATTGCCCCGATAACGTATATATGCAAACAAATATATGCCAAGAAAGGAATTACAATGCACTACGATTCTTCGCTTGTTAACTTGCATCAGAATTCCATTTCAGAATGGTGAGAGACCATCAAATTGCCTTAACATAGTTTGTGTTTACAACATCAAATTCACCAGCAATCAATACATCAGAAATTGCCAGAAACTGGAAATGAAATTGCTCCTTAAATAGTTGAAATGGTCATGGTTACCAGCCGCAGCCCTTGCAAATTAAACACTTGATGCCCAGATATGAAACGCAGACCCAAATAACTGATCGTGGGTCTAATAAACTCCAATGCAGGCCCCCAACAGCAGTACAAAGGCCTCTAGCAGATTGACGCAGGTCTGTAATAATGAAGGCAGACCCTACAGAGATAATTGCAGGACCTAAAAAATGATTTGCAGGCCTGCAAATCCAACACAAATCCAACATAGCCAGCCGCCAACAAGTACACCAAACACCAATCAGGCTGTCCAATGCCAATAGCAGATACTTGGACTCATGAAACATCAAATCATTCCATATAGACTCCAAGAAGATGGACACCCCAGACAGCCAATGAAAAGACACCTAACTGTTGACAGGATTGCTCTTAAATCTTCAGCACGATTCTCCTCTAAATATTGTGGTGACCATAATGGAAGAGACCCACAATAAATCCCAGACATGCAAAAACGGCCTCCTCTATTGGCAAATGGTTAAGTAACTGAAACTCCAAACAATATCTCCCAGCTACAGTTGATCAATTGGATGTCTTTCTCATCAAATGGCTCATATTTATAACACCCATAGACACAAAGTTTCCCAAGTCCAACTTCCCTTAGGAAGCTTCACTAACACAACATCATTCTATAACATTATTATAATAAAGAGCTATTATATTAATAAAACTTGAATAAATAATTAATATTTATGAACCCATGCAATAAATAGCCCCATCCAAAGCAGGGGATGACCAACTGCCAGCACCCCCAATTGCACTGCCAAATATGGAAACTGCCTGAATTTGACTTACAAAAAATAGTAAGTCCACAACTAAGACCCCCCAAAACACCCTGTCAGCTCATGAGGGTCACTATAATGAACTGACTCAATCCAATGTAGGAGCTCGGCAAAAATGGGACATTACAATAGTTGAAAAATATTATTATAATATAAACCAATATATTAATGACAAACAAAGATTGTTATTATTATAAATAAAATAATAATCACCATCAGCGATTATAAACAAGATGAACAATAAGAACAAATGATCAGCAAACTAATACCCATAGTTGGACAAATCGGTGATTAGCAACTAATCACCAAGTTTTCCACCAGGGTGAGTAAATCCTAGAAAAAATCGCAACTCGACACTTCTCAAAAACTCGCAGATTTTTTGGTTTCCTGGCAGATTAATCACACAGTTTCTCTTAAAAACTTGTCGAGTTTCTATTAAAAACTCAGCTTGTTGTTACCTGCAACTTGGCCACATGACAAACAACGGCGTTAAAGGCAAAAAAAGGTGCTTTTTGTTTACCAATTTCATTTTCACTGTTTGGAGGCTTGAGAAGTGGAGAGAAGAAGGGTTCCAAGGCATTCTTAGGTGACTGCAAGCTATTAAAGGTGGATTTGAGTGGATTAACTCATTCCATGCATCTTCTCATTGAAGTTTGCAAAAAAATGAATTTTTTAATTAAATTTAAGCGGTTTTTAAGGTTCTCGAGTTTTTTTAAAAGACTGGATAATTTTTTGACAAATAAACTTTTTGGAGCTTGGCGAGTTATTGCCGAGATTCCAATTGCTATCATAAAGAGATTTGTCTTACTTAACAAACTAATCTGCTATGTTAGGAAGAGATAGGACTTGGAAGTAACATGTCTTTTAGACATTCAAAAGATGCAACCCTTCAACCTTGCAAGGTATATGATGAAGATTGGTCCCATTTTCTTCGGCATCATGCAATATAAAATGAAATAAGAAATTAATGCTCTAAAATATGAAGTATAATCTTCATTTAAGATATAAAATCAATTCATATGTTGTAAGCATAGCAATATAGCAATAAGATGGTAATACATCTTAACTAGATACTAATTTATAGAAATTTTTTATGTAAATGATATTAAGGATGAAGATAAGATAATAATATTAATGTCCAACAAAAAACCAGAAAGGTTTATGGGACTGAGCATACAAACAAAATAGCCGGCCACACTAGAAACACCAAAACGGTGTTAGAAAAGAAACAAAACAAGACAGAAGACCAAGAAACACAAGGTAAGAACTATGAGTCCTTCCTTGGTACAAAGTAATCAGAGACAAAAGGATATAACTGTGGACGATTCAAAGTCTTTGATTTCGCTAAGATCCACTGGAGGATTGTCGCTGCCTGAAAAAGACTGGTACATTGCTTGACTGGTCTAGGAGTAGTGTTGGAAGGCCTTTTAACACCCCCTGATGGAGACAAGAGGGAGTAAAAGGTGGTAATGAGCTGGTCAGAGGTGTGGATCTGAGACGTAGCTAATTGAAGAGTATGCTCACGAAGTTGGGTAGCCTCCCGAAGATAAAGTGCAAGACACCACTGATCAACATAGCTGAAGAATTCTAAGAGAAACAATCCCTAAAAAAAACAATAAAATCTCCCTTGGATCTCATAGTAGATAGGGCAACAAAATAAGAAATGGGTCTCAGACTCAACCTCTACCAAAGAACACAATCTGCAAACCCCATCCTCTCTGTCCATATGGTGATCAGTCCGGATACAAAGACGATGAGAGCCAACTCTAAAAGAGCCAAGGGAAAATCTAGGTGAATGACACCAACGTCGATAGAGATAAGTAGGCCACACAATAATACCATCTTGAATCTCAAGAAAATGCTCTGCATAAAATGCCATCTTAGGATGTAATCCCCCAGGAGGATTACTCCAAGTAGTGATAATGTACTATCTGTAGATATCCTATCTAACACAGTCGTTCAACTCCTGACGAGAGGGGAGGAGATGAGCAGAAGCGTCCAACAATAACTGGTAAGGAGGGAGACGATCAATGTCAATCCCAATCGAACCCAACAAAGAGGTGGCAAGGGCATAACAACAGCGAGATCTAGTGGTAGTGTCGGATCTCCTAATCTGAACAGAAGAGCAGTATACAAGATGAGAGTATCTATGACAATCAACATCAAAGTACATGAAACCTCGAAGCCAATGGAGAAACCAAATCAAGTCAAAAATGGTTGAAAGCCTAAAAGGATGAGCTCCAAACTCAGCTAAGACAATAATATGGGGGGTGAGTTTGTGACATCTGATGATGCGCCGTAAAAATAACGTCTAAACACCCTCAATAGAAGCCCAATCAGAAGCAAGAAGAGAAGGCCCCCAAACCACCAATCCATAAAGAACAATCGGTCTGACCAAGGAGTCCAAGAGGGACAACTTGGACAAAATATCCTGAAAATGATGCCTGAAACACTACCTCTCAATCATGGCAAGAGATCCCATACCATTACTAATCCTGGATTGAATAGCTGGTCTCAAACTAAAGCGGGGTCCTGAAAACTTAACACCAAGATATATGTAAGAAGAAGTGATCTCAACCTCCTGTCCCTGGAAAAAGAAATGAAGATGAGAGGTCTTCAAGCAATTAAAGATCATCACCTAAGTCTTAGCCAAATTAACTACAAGCTGACGCTGGTCACAGAAAGAGGCTAGACCATCAAGGAGTCTCTGTAAACTGTTTAGAGAAGAGGCCAAGAGAACAACATCATCTGCAAAAAGGAGAATGGATATCAACACATGATGCAACTAACAACTATCACCGGGATGCGAAGAGCTCACAAGAAAATCCTCTAGCTCATCAATATACAATCCGAACAGAGTAGGAGAAAGAGGGCAACCCTGCTTCACACCAATGGTGCTCTGAATTGGATCAAAGAAACCCTCCGGAGTCCTGATCCTACCAGTCACCTTCTCGTACAGTCTCATAATCGCAATCAAAAGCATATCTGAGATCCCAATCTTAAGAAGTCTTTGAAAAAAGGCCATTCTAGGAACGGAATCAAAAGCCTTATGGAAATCCACAAAACAGCAATAGACTTTCTCAGAGCAAAGCTTAGCCTCCTCAATAATAGCCCGTACAGTGAAGATATGATCCATAGTCTAATAGTCAGTATGAAAACCAGCCTGCCCTTTAGCTCTACAACCTCTCCTATCCAGCTCTCCAAATAACATGGTGTTAAGAGCAGTAGCGTAAAGTTTGGCAAAGGTATGTCCGATCATGATAGTCCTATAGTTACTTGTGTCCAAAGCAAGTCCAAACTTATGGATAGGATAAATCACATGCCTCAACCATGTCTCAAGAAATTCAATACAAACAACTCTATTAAAGAGTGTAGGAAGATAAGAAACAAGAACTAAAGCACCAAGTTTGAAGAGTTCTGCCTAGAAACCATCCTCATCCCCAGCTCTACTACATCTCATGGATCTAATAGCCTCAAAGATACAAGAGAAAGTGAACAGATGACAAAAAGGAGGCAAAATGGAATGAAAGGAAGGCTGACCCGGAATATCATACAACGAAATGGTATGGGAAGTCAAAGAGCAGAAGTCAAGGATGGAGGGACACCGAGGGAAAAGGGTGCGCCAAAAACTCTAGGGATTCTGGATGAGCATGGAGCAAAGGGATCTACACTGAGAAGAAGCAAAAGAATGCTTCTTATGGTGAAGGAAACGGAGATAAGAAACACGCAGGTGGACGAAGTCAGGGGAGTGAGCCTTAAAGGCAGAACGAACAGATCGGTGAAAAGCTTTGCAATCATCATCCAACCATTTATTCATAGGACAAGTATTCTGGCGCTTAGATGAGGAAGGGGGCGGTGAGGAATAGATAGGAGAGCGGACTCCCGTATGGCAGAAGCAAGTAAGTCAAACATGACCGAGACCGCCTGTGAGTCAATAAAACTAGCAAGTGTCAGGAGTCCCTTAAGATGATAGGAAAAAGGCTCACCATCACCCTTGGAAAAGCGAAATCTAGTAGGAGTGCAAACATTGTTCGACCGAATGGGGCAGGGTTGTAGAGAAGGCGCTAAACGTGAAGAAGAGCGGATAGTAATGCTAAGGAGAGCATGGTTAGCAAAAGGGAGGCGAGAAATGGTGAAACGGTAAATGAAGGTAATGAAGGAAGAAAAGGTGATGACATAGTCCACTACACTTGCACCACCACAGTGAGGCCAACAGGTAAAGAGATGGGAGCTTGGGTAAAAGGATAACCCATTCAGAAGCAATAAACCAGAAGACTCACATAGCTAAAGGAGATGACGACCATAGGAAGAAAGAGGACCAGAAGCATCATCGAAAGTATGCTGGAGTCTCATACTGATCGGATCTAACTCAAAAGTGCAGATCGAATCCAAGCCACGATCATGTGTAGGAGGCTGGAGATCCCTGGTGCATGCATTGAAGTCTCCAAGAATAATGATATCACCCATGGCCGTAAACTATCAGATACTCTCCTAAAGGTCACCAAAAGGATCACCATTCTTCGAATCATTTATAGCATAAGGAGAAGAGGTCGGTATAAAATAGAAAACCACAAGAAAGATGTCCCTTTGTTGGAGATTACGATGCCCAATACAGACCCACATGAATCTGGCAAAGGCATCAGAGTGAACCACTGAAGTCAACCTGAAAATGTCATCTCTAATCAAACAAGCAACTCCACCTAACCCACGAACCCCACCAGAAGTACAGACCTCTTCTCTACAAATTGACAGCTACTGGTAACCCGGATACCCAGGAAGAGGGCACACAGGACTCTCGTGAGTCTCAGTAAGAGCCATCATATATATATATATATATATATATAATGTTGATAATGCAATCATAATTGTACAAAATACGTAGTACACTATATATATGCTAAGAACTTATTACTATTTTGACTCGGGCGGGGATGCTATGATGTCTCCAAGGAGGGGCTTGTATAAATCCAAGCAATGGATCTTTGTCCACAGATAGAGAAGGGGTCAGCCTTTCGAAAGCTTTGAAGGGCATGACCCAAGATCGAAGACAAACTTGGACCTGTAAACTTTGAGGGATTCCATTGCAAGTTGGTATCTAGAAGACTTGGATAACACCTACTCCTTTTGTCTTTGAGTTGGAAAGGGAAATTAAGGTTGGATATGAGGGTTAGCGAATACACATATAACTTAATCTGATTAGATAAAGGAATAGTTCTTTTAACTTAAAATGTTTTATATCCCTTAGCTTGGGACATAAATATCAAATCCATGTTGCTGGTAATATTTGAGACTAAATCCAATTACGGGGCATTACACTATGCAATTGGCTTCTAAGCTTAAGGTGGAAATAGATTGACAATAGGGAGATTTTCAAATCTCTAACGATATCTTTATTAGAGTATTTTAGATTCTTTCAATATTTTAGTACCTTTTGCTACTTTTAGCTAGCTTTACAAAATCTTCTATTAATGGTTATTTAGAAGTTTTAATTAGTATTAGATTTTAGCCTTCTATTTTCATAAGGCTTTCGCTTCAGTTTGAACCTTTTGCAATGGTCTATAAATTCAATGTAAATATTTCAATAATACATTGAAATTTTTTTCACAGGCTTTGCCTTTCAAGTCCATCCACCTATGCATTGCCTACGAAGTTGAAAAGGAATTTGAAATTAAGAATTAACAAGCTAATTTTGTTGTATAGTAATTTCCAAAAATGCTCCAAAGTCTTGTTGCTATGCATGTTTATTACTCCCCTTGTTGGGAACCTTCTACGATGTCCTACTACAACCTGGAGAGCTTTCACATTATTTTTCTGGGTCAATTTTGACATTAACAAGTGTTCCCAAAGAGGATGTTGTCTTCCCAAAGACTCTAGCAACTTAGGGTTACCGACATGAACAAAGAGGGAGTTGCACTTTGCACAAAATGCATTATGGGAGGGTTCATGAAGGCAATAAAACTTTGAAAGTGTAGTCTATTCAAGACCAACCCGGAAAGGACTTGGCTTTTCATTCCCTCGCCATCACTCTTTTCTCCTATTAATAAAACAAGAACTTTCATGGTTAAAAGCATTCTAGATATTCTTGAAACCGTGCATTATGAAATGGCGATGATTTTTGCAACAGTTTCCCCATCATTCAGCAGTCCCTATGGGTGACCTCCCATAATAATTTCCAAGACAAACAGTTCATAGAAGTTTCTTGGATGACATCAAGGCTATCATTTGTGCTCACTTATGCTCAAGGCCACCATTTGTGCTCACTTATGCTATAATATAGACCAACAATTCTTGGATGAAAAAGTTGAAACTCAATTCTATAGAGCTATGGATTTGTAACTAAATCTTTTAACAATTTTCTACAAGGATCGTTATTCTTTATACTATGCATCTGCAAAGGTCCCCCTCATAGCACTTTCTGCCCTGCATGTTATGAATGTCCCTTAAGCTCGAGTGGTCCTCTAGGATGGAATCCATAAACTACCTCAAATGGGGTCTTCCTAGTTGACCTATTCATTGAACCATTGTACGCATACTCTAACTTGCATAAAATCTAATCCCAAGTTGCCCCATGTTGCTTACTCAGGCACCTTACAAGGTTGCCAAGTGTCCTATTAACAACTTCAGTTTAGCCATCCCTTTGCGGATGGTAGGCTAATGAGAAAGAGAGTTGAGTGCCCGATTTCATCCACAAGGTCCTCCAAATGTGACCTACAAACTTGGTATCCCTATGAATCACTATAGACAATGGCAATCCATAGATCCTAACAAATTCTTTGAAAAACAAGCCTGCAATTTGTGAACCATCACAATTGATCCTAGATGCCACAAAATGAGCCATTTTGCTAAATCTGTTCATAACAACAAACTCCATATCCACACCCCTAGCAGTCTTAGGCAATCCTAGGACAAAGTCCATGCTTATATTGTCCCATGGATTAATAGGGATTGGAAGAGGTTGATAGAGCCCTGAATTTGAAGAGGTTCCTTTAGCCCTCCGACATATACCACAACTTTCAACGTACCTTCTAACTTCCTTTTGCAAACCAAGCCAATAATAGAATCTTCTAACCCGCTCAAGAGTTTTGTCTGCATTAAAATGTCTTCCAAGGGTCCCATTATATTTTTCCTTCATTATATTCTCTCTTATGGATGACTTGGGAATACATAACCTACTTCATTTAAATAGAAGCCCCTCCTGCAACACAAAATCAAAAAACTTGCCATGATTTTAATAGCAAAGTTAGAGAAAACTTTGTAAGCCTCCTTGAAATCATCATCCTATTGGTATAGATCCTTAATATGATCCAAACCCATACTCTGCAATTGAATCTCTTATATAGCCAATAGTCTCCTACTTAAGGCATCAACTACCTTAATAGTTGTCTCTTTTTATGCTTCATTGTGAAGGTGAATGACTGAAGTTGTTCCATACATTTAACATGCTTATGGTTCAATTTCTCTTGCCTATTGAGGTAACTCAGAGCATGGTTATCAGTAAAGACCACAAACTCGTTTTGGCATGAGGTAATGCCTCCATTTCCTTAAGGCTTGCACAATTGCATAGAGCACAAGATCTTAATTCTTAAGTACTATAGCTTCGTTTCGCATCATTCAATTTCTCTAAAAAGAAGGCTATGGTGCCCTTCTTGGCTCAACATTGCCCCAATTGCCTTCTTGCTAGTGGTAGACCTTGAAATTTTCCATGTCAAATTATAATATAAATTTTCAATTTCTCTTTAAATAATACCTTGGTAAACATGGTTTTGCCGTTTCGGAGGAAGAGATTAGGAGTACCCACGAAATAGCGAAATTTCGCTATATCGGGTGACACAATGAAAGCACCTTGCGAAGTAGCGATTTATCGCTATTTCGAACAACTAAGGATGAAAGGCCTGCGAAGTAGTGATATTTGCTGGATTGCACATACCAACACAAGGTGAACACGAAATAGTGAATTTTGTTGTTTAAGAGATGCATTTGGTAGGGGAGTGCGAACTGGCGACTTTCACCGTTTCAGAATGGGAAGATGAACCACATAGAAAAGTTGTGAAAAGGGATTAATGAACACTTCAAGAGGTAATATAAGTCATTTTATGTACATCAAAGTATAACACATTAATGGTAGAATGTTTGAAAAGATGGATGAGCGAGATAGAGAATTGGCCATTTGTGTGAAATGTCTTAAGTCATAAAAGAAGAATCAAAACGTCAATAAAGGCAATAAGTTATTTAAAGTAAGAAGCCATTCTCTGCGAAATAGCATTTGAAGTTGTAGAAGGATTTCGAGAATGAGGGAAGGAGCTGTGAGATTGCATTGTCAAAACTTCAAAAAGTCGTGAGTTGAATTCTCTCATTCTCTCTCTGAATTTGAATTCATACTCAAATGGCACCTAAGAAAGAAGCTATTGCTAAGAAGGAAGTAACTATTAAGAAAGATAAAGGTGAAAATATAGAAAAAAAATACAGAAAGCAAATCTTAAAGTTATTTCCTGTCTCTTCAACTACTAGTACTATGTATATATTATCTGATGAATTTAGTGGGTGTAAGGATGCAACTTTGCCAATTTATGGTAGATCCTTATTCTAGTACTTCTATGCAAATAAGGATGAAAAGGAAATTAGGAGTAATGTTTGGAAACTTGACCTAGGCAAAATTATTGTTCCGAATGTATATGTGGACATAGAACTCTTTAATATTTTAGCTTAATGTTCTGAACCAGCTACAAGAACAGTCAAGAAGTCAGATGGGATGCCCTTGCTAATATTAACTAGGTCTTATATTGAGGAATGTTTCGGATTAAGTACCCAAGCCCTAACTAATATAGATAGGAATCAATTCAGGGTGGACTATGAAAGGACGATGAAATTCAGGCTCACCGAAATCGCACACTTCATGAATAGGGGTCAAAACAACAGATTAATGACAGTAGAAAACATGGGTCCCCATTCCATTAACAAGTTTATGGATTTTTCCAAAAACACTTATGCATAGGCTCAACTGTTTGGAGAAGACTCTAAAGAGAATATTACCTTTGATTACATTTACATGTCCATGAGAATTCAGAACCCTCATTCCTATCTACAATTTGATTTTTCTAGTGAGATTGAAGGTTCCTTCATACACAGTTGGCTAGGAGGAAAACTGCCAAGTCATTCAAGAATTACTCTTTGTTGTGCCATCTCCTGCTATTCCAAAATGCTGACCAGTTTAGGACTTCTCTGAAGCTTACCACCACTAATGAACAAGGCAATTCATTACCCATTCAGATGTGGTGCAAGGCCTGGGACAAACATGGTAGAGATGAGGAATTCAAGACATTTAGGAATGTGTTTATTGTGTGGATTACTAGACTGCTTGGAGGTTCCATCACCAGAATACCCAAACAAATCAATGTAATGTTGAAGCCAAAGGAGTACCTACCTGATGGAAAGTATGAGTTCAGCTTTGGGGACTAGATATACAAGCCTGATTTCACATTGATTAGGTTGTATGTATGTAGGCAGTAGTCACACATGCTACCCCAATTGTGTCTGAGAGGGTAGGTTTCCTTGAATTTATCTGGCAACTGATGTGGATTGAAAAGGACATTGCAGCCTAAGAGAAAGGGAAATCACATGCCCCATTGTATGAAATTTGATGGCTTCATAATTTGATACTCAAATATAAAGGAAGTGATGGAGCTCTAATCTTTGCAAAGGATTAGAGTCTCCATTTGAAAATAATGTTGGAGACTTGGTGAAATATAGTCGTCATTAATGTCACAAATAAAAAATGTAATCAATATCCATAATAAAGATATATTATACAGGCTATATGACGTGAGAAGTAGATGTGAATTAAGGGGTTAAGTCTCTAGTCAGCATGTTAATGCCACAGTTTCTATGCCTACAGATGATTCTTTTGCTAGGGTGGACAATTATGAAATACATGAGGAGTACATCATGAACCCGATCAATTAACTCTGAAATGAAGGTGTAGAATAACCCTACTTCAGGAGTTTTCATCATAATCATATGAAATCATTTGTATGGAGAAAGATGTGCATATCAGTATTTCATAGTTCTACGAAAGGCATCTGTGCAAAGATTTGCATAAATAATTTATTCTGAAACAGAATATGCATCTCTGCTCTCAAACACATATCGATGATGTACAACTAGATAGCATCAGTACATACTATATCGAAGATGACTTTTTCCAACGATACCAAGCTCCAGTTGACGGGAGGTAATGATACTAATAAGGAATGATGACATAGTGACTGTTCTGAAATCAATTCCCATACATAATGTGCAATAGATGAAAGCAGGCATAATAGTGATAGCTGAATTGAAGGGCAAGAGAGGCAAAACTATATATTACAGTTCATATATTCTTACTGCCGGCACTTTCATATTAGCAGCAGAAATGAGGTTTTGATACAATGATTAAGGAGCATAAGGAATATGAATCATTTTCCATGCCATCAAGTAACACAGCAATTTCCATTATCGCACAACACAGTTATTTATAGCTGCATCCTTGTTAAAAACGGCAGAAGTATATATTTGATGAACAGAGACAAAGATGAGTTTTACAGGAAGCAGCTGTCAAAGAGAGAAAATTTACGGCAATATGAATAAAGAAATTCACAGAGGATTAATCAGTTAGAGAGACAAATTTTGATGAATTCAAAAGCTCAATAAAGTCATGATTAACTATAGAAATGCTATCCACACATGTTGATAGTAGGTGTATATAAGTCTATTCACCAGGAGTCTTCAATATTCGAAGGGCAAATAAATAAAAAATCTGGAAAGGAGAACATTGAAATATATTTCAATATATTGTTTCCAAAGCAGTGAATAAACTACAGTTGTTCCCACACCAGAAATCACCAAAGTTCACGCACCTTTCAATCTGGAATCAAGGGAAATTCATTTCATTTGATTAAATTGTAGTTATAAGTTTTAATCCATATCTAGTGTTGCTTTGGTTCTATTGTAGGGTTAATCGATACAAATAATCTCCAGGAATGAAGATTTAATTAAAGTTCATGAATGAAATGCGGAAGAAAAGCCTTCACCAAAGAGCTCGATACTTGCCATGAACGCATCTGATATGTGGTAGCAACATCTCCAGGATGGAGCCCGACAATTACGCATGAAGGGAAACAAATCATATAAAAGACAAAGGCGGCAATTTATAGTGAAGTTATATGCAACTGAAATAAACTAAAAAAAAATAGTTGGATGAAATTGTAAGTCTTCCGATTTGTAACAACTTCAAACTCCTGGCCTCAAGTCTCATATGCGTAGATGCAAGCCGCTCCATGATGTTCGAACTTGTGAAATAAAGGCCTCTCTAGAAGAAGCTATGCAGACATATAAGGATCTCAGACGTGATTCAAGCAGCAATCTTACGTAATTACACAAGGAGCATACGCCTATGTATATAGAGAGCATAAGGATTCCAGTGAATGCACGTGTGAGTCATTTTTTGGCCACCACTTAAGCGCCTAAGGCGCATAATCATAGACCTCCGCTTACACCAAAGCAGAATTATGGTTAAACTTTAATTTTCATATTCAGTTATTTGTTATGAAAAGGCATGTCATTTTGAAGGACTCCCATCTCTCCGCTTATTATAAATATAGATGAAAAATAAAACAATATACAATTTTTTTATTTCTATAAAATTTATACATATCTTAATAAAGAGCTATTATATTAATAAAACTTGAATAAATAATTAATAAATATGAACCCATGCAATAAATAGCCCCGTCCAAAGTAGGTAACAACCAACTGCCAGCACCCCCAATTGCACTGCCAAATATGGAAACTGCCTGAATTTGACTTACTAAAAATAGTAAGTCCACAAATAAGACCCCCCAAAACACCCTGTCAGCTCATGAGGGTCGCTATAATGAATTGACTCGATCCAATGCAAGAGCTCGGCAAAAATGGGACATTACAATAGTTGAAAAATATGATTATAATATAAACCAATAGATTAATGAAAAACAAAGATTGTTATTATTATAAATAAAATAATAATCACCATCAGCGATTATACAAAAGATGAACAATAAGAACAAATGATGAGCAAACTAATACCCATAGTTGGAAAAATATTTCTTCTTTCTTTGTAGAATATAAATGTTCGAATATGTCTTATCATTTTATCTCTGCCCCTATATAATACTAAATAATATAGAGACGTGACTTTTCGAATGAAGGATCATATTTCTTAAAAATAATTACATATTATTATTCTAAACGCACCTCTCCATTTTGTTAATTCATATCTTTTATGATTTATCGGGCTCTTTTCATATTCTTTTAGAAACATCATCTGTAACATTCCCAAAAAATATATCAAAGTTGTGCAACGATCATTCATCATCTGACCTCACATTAACCCTTTGCCTTCTAACTCTTTATATTTCTGACCTGTAGCTATCACGATGCATTAATAGATGGTTGTTGTCAAAATGACAAACCAGGTTGGGCATAGTTTTTAACGACAATGTATTTCCTTATACCCACGGCTTCCAATATCCTGTTCGAACAACTTGTATTTCATCCATACATCTTTCTTTGCTTGGTTTGACCCTTGACGGCTTCTCTAATTGTTTTACGGCATGAGTTTTCTCCCGACTCCTTAGATGCTTCATACACTTGTATGGTATATTAGCACTAATTCATGAATCTTCAAGTTTTTATCGTGTTGCAATCGTTTCTAGAAATCCATAAATGTGATGGGGGCTCCTGATAATATATTGTTTTAGAATACATCTAGTATCAATTGGCAATGATTGGACACACCTATTCACAGTGCACTGTTAGCAGCTTTTAATTAGACTTGGTCACCCCACTCTTTGTAATGTACACCTGCAATTTTATGTAGATGATCTTTCAACTGTAGCACTTGTCAAACAGTCATGAAATTCCACAACCATGATGCTTGCCCAGGAAATTAAAGAAAAGACAGTTGAAGCTTTTATCGAAAAGGCATGATTGGACTTACATACTCTTGATTTATTTAGCTTTTAATTGGCATTGATTTATAGCAATTTTGCACAAATGGAGACTAGAGATTTTGGGCTCCATCACTAGGTGCAGACATCTTCCTCTTGATTCCTCTATCATTACAGAATGTATTGAATTCCTCATATATGAGATGATGGAAAGGATTTTTAAACATGAACTTCCTAATGCATAATTCTTGACAAATTCTCTTCCCAAGGAAAAACCATACACATTGATATCCAACCAATCTTAAAGAAGCATGAGAAGGTATTTAACAACATTCCTCGAAAGCATCATCTAAAGACTCTAAAGAGGCATTTCGAGCACACTATTGAATTGGAGGAAGAGGCAAAACCTGTTTACCAAACACTTCCATCACGCACAGAGATACAAAGAAGGAATTGAAAATCCCATACGATATTTGTTTGTAATGGGACATATCCAACCTAGCTCTAGTCCTTTTGTGTCCTCTAGCATCCTAGTAAAAAAGAAAGATGACACAATGAGAATGGGCATCGACTTTAAAGCACTCAACAAATAAGACTACCAAGAACCAATATGTCCCTAGGGTTGATGAACTAATCGATCAACTTCATCGAACAGTTTATTTCTCAAAAAATGACCCATAATGAGGCTATCATCAAATAAGGGGAGGAAAATGAGACACATTTTTTTCGATGCCATTTTGGACACATTGAAATATCTAAGAGAATTTCTCTTAGTCTTCTTTGACATTTTAATCTATAGCAAAACTTGGGAGGAACGTATAAGACACATAGACTAAGCAACACATAACATTTTAATTATGTTTTCAAGTTCAAAATGAGGGTTCTAATCCCTTGGCAATAATGTTTGCAGAAACATCAACCATGTCAAATTTGGCCCATTTTAGTGCTGAAAGTCTATGACCACACATACTTTGATCCACTAGGCAGTGAGAACAAATTCAGAATAAATATTATGTTAGAATTGATTTGACTATATTGGAAAAAACGAGCAGTTACAGAGCAAAATTTTTAAAAATTAATCTGGAAACAAATAAAAAGTGGATGCTAAAATCCAACTGCAGAACATTGCCAAAGTTTCCTGTGTCAGCTGAGCACAGAATCCCAAGTCATGAAGGAAATATCCTAAGTGAGAAGATTTTCACGAAGCATTACCACAGTGTTTCCAGTATTAGCATTCAACACCAGGAAATTCCAGTGTCTTCTAAATTTGATACGCTCGTCCAAAAAAATAATGACACTAGATGAGACAAAAAAGTCTTTACCTCCAGGCTTTGAGTGTATCTGCCAAGCACAGCATAAGCAAGCTTGCGCATACTTTCACTGGGGGAAGATAGGCTAGCAAATGCTATGCCAAGCAGCCCTATGCAAGAAAAATCCATAGGTTCAATGAATCTGACCGCCAATGCATGTAATGAGAATTCCAAAAGGAAGGCTGGATCATAACAAACAGTGCATGAACTATTCAAAGATGGCCTTTCTTCGGTTTCCTGTTAACATTAACATTTTGTCACAAATACGGAAAATTCATATAATCAAAAAATAAAAGAGAAGCATTTGTGTCCAAACATTCAAACTCTTCCACATTTACGAAAACTAAAAACTAAAAATATAGGATACATTGTTTAGACTTTGCTTGAATCTGAGAAAGCCTTGAAGGTATTTTTGATTTCAAGAGAAATTTTGTAGAATGGTCCTTATCATGTTGAGAGATGCTTCTGCTGAAGTGGACTTCAATGGTTTCTTGTCTGATCCCATTGTTATACAGTGTCCGTTGGGCAAGGATGCCCTTTGAACCCATAATTATTAGTGCTGGTTACTAAAACCTTGTGTGAGGCCGTACTGGATCCGCCATAGTATAGAGGACATATTTGCACTATGATACTTCTAATTTGATGTTTTGATATACTTTCAAGACTATAGGGTTATGTTATTTTAATATCTGCATTTTAATGATCTGCACATTAGGACCTAATTGATATAGTTAATGATTCTATTTCATGTTCTAAATTATTTCAATTGCTTTAATAGAAACTGAGTTTGTAGAAATACTTGAAATGTCAAATTATAATGTTAGTGTTAAAGGATAGATTTTGTTATGCAATAGAACCTAATATTGTGAATGGGATGATGGAACACATATGGATGCAGTTTTATGAAATGATAGTATGTGAAATATTAATTTGAGTTAAGATGTTTCATGACTTAATGTAGAATGTTAATTTGATTACAATGATTATGATACACAGATAAATGTTAATTTGACTATGATGATTTATGATATGCAGATAGATGTTAATCTGATTATGATGGTTTATGATATGTAGATTTGATATTCTAACATCTAGAATGATTTATTTGAAATGGTTAGGAAAGGAAATTTAATTTGAATTATATTAATAGGGACTTCGTAAAATTTGAAATTTTATGAATTTATGATATATATATTTGATATGACCTCCTTGGACTACTGACGCTCGAGTTTAATGTGCAGAAAGTGGAACCATGGAAATTCTTGGGGGAAACAAGTTCCAAACCTTTGTGAACACAGTTTAAAAAAGGCGAATCTTTGGGAGATTCAAAAGCCTCGTTGTGAAAGTATTTTTCTTCGTAAATGTGTGTTTGCTTGCATGTGGAAATGTTTAATCATTAAGATGTATTAGGGGCGTGTCATGGCAATATGGAATGTGTTTTGATGTGTCACTTGACACTTGTGAACTTTGTGTGTAATTGTCATGTTATTTAGGGTTTTGATCATGGTGACAATTTACCCTAAAACTAATTACCTTGTTAATGAGTAAGTAAACCCACTTGGCAAGGGGTAGGATGGGTCACAATCAAAGGAAATTCGAAATTTGACTTGGCTAGGGTTTTGAGAGGTCTTTAAGTGGTCCCAAAGTGTCTTTTAGGTGAAAATAAGTTACCCATATGATAGAATATCAAGTTAGGGACCTAGTTTTGACCATGTGAGTGCCTAGACAGCCTAGGGGGCCCCTTTACCCATGCATTCTTCCATCAATTCGAAATTTGAGTTGTCACATGTGCTCTCTTCCATGTTTTCCCACTAAGTCAAATATAGCAAATTTAGAGGAGACAAGCTTGTAAGAGGGAGTGGCTTAGTGTCCTTGCTAAAATAGTTGGTGAGAAGGCCTTATTAGAGAGTCTTGGACAAACTAGTGGGGTGTTCACCCACTCTCTAAGTTTAGAGACAGTTAGGGTTTTGGGAGGAAGATTAAGGGAGCTCTACAACAACTTTCTTTGCCTTAGCTTGGACCAAGGTTAGTGTTTCAAAGCATGATCATATCCTTCTTTTGTATTGCATAATGCATCTGCAAGTATGGAGAAATTTGTTATGGGTTCATGCAATGTATTGTGGATCTTGTATTGTGAATTTGGGCATCGTGTTGTGATGTTTGTGAATTTGGGCATTGTGTTGTGATGTTGGTGAATAAGTATTGTGCTCATGTAGTTTTCTTGATTTTCTTTCTTGATCTTTTTGTTTTGATTTGAATATCAAGTGTTGATATGGGTGTGAGGGCTTCACTCACCCTTTGGGAAGGGAAGAGAAGCCCAGGGTGAAGGGCTTAGTTGGGCTTGAAAAATAGTTGAGAACCTTGGAGTATGGGCTCCATTGTATGCCATATTCATTCAAATCTTGCTTGGGGGGTGATAAGGGAAATGATGGTGTAGAAAGGAAGATTATGGAGTGTGGGTATTCAAGGATGCCATGGTTAATGGTAGTATGTTGGAGGACTTTTGTGAAAGCCCCGAAAGAGCATGAAATTGTTGAATTGTGAAAGCCCCGAAAGGGCATGAAAATTATTTATTGCAAATATGTGATCATATGGAAAGTCTCCTTGTTGAAAGCACACCTTCACCCTAAGTGCAAATGGTTCCAATGGTGAATCATAGTGTAAACCTTGGAAGGGAGTTATTATGTGTTATCTTGTAAGTTTCTCATGCATGATCATATGTTGTATGTGTGTATCCCATTTGGATCTTGTTTCCCCTGCTCGATGGGTGGCTTCATAGAAGCCTAGGATGTGAGGTGAGCCTCCATGGTTCCTAGTTTGTGTGTGTTGCAGTTTTTGTGAAGATGGGTCCCTTGGAGAGATTAGGGTTTCACCCTTGGCTATGTTGGAGAACCAAGAGATTGTGAAGATATAGATCTTTTCCTTGTCATCTCATAATGTATTTGTGATGTTGAGTTCCATTGTTGTGTTGTTGAAATATGGAAAGAGTTTCACTTCCCATTGTATAATGTAGTAGATGTGTAAGGAGGATATGGAGAGTTTGCATATAGTTGTCCTTATAAGAGAAAGATGGTATCCTTATCATAGTTAAGTAAAAAGGAAAGGAAAGCTCATTTCATTGCAAAAGAAGAATTAATATTGCAGAGACTCCATTGTATTTGAAGATTTTTTTGAAGATTAGCAAGTATAGGTGATCTTGTAATCATATTTGAACCATGAGATAATAGGAAGGAATTGTATTTATTTTTCAAAAATATTTTGAACATGTAAAAGAATTTTGCATTATGTAATGAGTTGAAGGGGGGGAAATCATGTTAAAATTTTCTTACATATAGAACAAAAGGATTAAAATTGGTAGAATTTTTTATGGACTTTATTTGACCAAAATACTCACACTTGATATTGTTCCAAAGCATTGCATACAGAATATCCTAGCCTTAAAATGAGAATAATGTCATAACTATGGAGTAATGGTGAATAACCAAGTAGCAAATTCAACACCAAGAAAATGCCTAAGGGAACAAACCTGTAGATGCATATTTTGCCTCTGGAAAATGTATGGGGAAGAAAATAATCCCTTTCCCAAGATTACAGGCCAATAAAATAATAAGGAATATGCCTTGATACCCTAGTAGAAGTCTATAAAATATAGGGGGTCATAATATAGGTTGCAAATTAAAAATGTCTCCTGAATAACCCCAAAGCCACGTGATCCTTGGAGGGAATAAACATGAGCCAATCATGACTTAGCACAAACCCAAGAAAAGAAAATATATATATTGATAAATAAAACTTAATACATAAAACAAGAGAGAAAGGTAGGATGCAGATCTAGGCGCCCACCATCTTAATGTAAAATAATGCATACGACCCTTTTTATTATGAAAGGGTAGAAGTGGACCCCACCAAAAGCGTCACCTCCTTGCAAGACATTTGGGGATGCACCAAGAAGTGTGGGCCTGCTCTGGCCAAGTCAGAACACGGGCTACTAGGCGCCTCATCCCTTAGAGTACCTTGGGGCATGTGAAGTACCGTATTCAACCATCCTTTGACTTTGTTTTGGCGCCCCATTTAAACATTGGAAGGATGCGCCAAGTTAGAAGATATAGGCACCTTGGGTGGAGTGTAGTCTAGGAGATAGGGAACACCATAGTTGGGGTAGGTAAATACTTGGGATAATGGGTAAACCTTGGGTTAGGGAGTATTAGGCGCTTATTTCCTTTAGGCAGCCATGTTATTATCTTTATTGGATTTAGTAATCATGATCCAAGTAGGTAGGATAATAGAAAAACACTAAAGTTGGAATTAAACTGATTTAAGTTAGGAGTGGTTAGTAGGATGTTAAGTGGTTGTGGAACTAGGTGCTTAAGAATGGGGATGTTTTGTATGGGTGCTAGGAGGGAAGTGTAATAGTGTAGAAAGTTAGGGTGTTAGTTGTGTTTAGGTTGGATTAATACATTAGATAATTCGTCTTATATTAAGAGATAGGAGGTAAGTAGTTAATAGGTGATAAATAGAGAATTAATTAAATATAGGATTTTTTTGTTTGTAATTTTGTGGTGATTATCTATTTCCATTAAACCATCACTCCTACCCTAGTAACTAGAGAGGTATTTAATTAAGGGATTAATATTAGGATTTTTTTAAGTTTTATTAGGTAGGCTTAATATTGAAAGCACATTAGTAATTGGGATTATATCAAGTCAGGAAAACTAATAGTTAGTAGGAGTGTAATTCAAATCTTGAGTCATGAAATGCAGCACATGTGTCCATATTTTATTAATTTATTGCCTTATATATAAAAGTATTTAATTCTAAGAGGAAATGTGAAATATTTTTATATACATAAATGTTAAATAATGCACATATTTATGTTAAGTCAACATAAACCATGTATGTAGCATGTCATGAGAAATGTGTACTTGTGATGATGTTAAAAAAATAATAATATGTTAGTAAGACATGTAAAAATATTAGTATTATGTACATCATCTTGAGGACATATATAAAGGTGTGTATAATGGGTAGATGACTCTTGGTTGGGGCATGGGGATTGTTAGGGTATTGTTAGTAATAGTCTATTCAGGAAATTATCAAAATTTAGTAGCTAAAAATAGTAACGTTAATCATGATTGAATGAGTGATCAGAGGGTATCACTATAGAGAAATATGGAGGTTAAATAAATAAGAACTGGTATTCCTAGGCTGAAGGCATCCGCATAATTGAAAAACAAAGAAAGGATAACACGTAAGTCTCACATTAAATAGCAACAACTACACCCCAATAGTATTGAACATTGCTTATAACGAGTAAGGTTATACGACCTAGAGTCAAAACATCTATGACAATTGTAAACACATTCATTTTGGCAAAGATTGAATTATTGTAACTGCATTGATATAAATGTCGTGCTCCACATTCATATATGTAAAGCCTTACTTCCATATTTGGATGTGGGCTTGAAATAAAATTTTGTCGTCTAGCCCTTACATTATAAACCTAGACTCACAATGAATGTTATAAGACTAAATGGCCTCCCATGAAAACCTGGAGCAGCAAGCTCGAATGAACACAAATTCTTTTTTACCAATCAACCTTTTTCATCTACAAACATAATGATCAAATCAGTATCTTCTAACATGAATTGTTGACCAGATACTCCTCAGTTAGACAGAACGTTCATAATAAGTGTAGTTCTATACACATTATCTGCAGTTTTCCTTCAAAACAAAACAAAATAATAATAATAATAATAATAAATTGTTGATGGTGTTTTGCCTTGTAAATTTAGGGCATGACACCTTGCATTACTTGTTAAGAGATTTTGCAATTGGGCCCCCTATTAAAGAATTTAGACTTCCTGAACTGATTAATCTGCAGTTTGGCAATGATATCACTCTCTTTTGTCAGGTGGTTAATTACAATCCTCCCACTATTCCTTTGGACTTGGGTTTTACTGCTCTACATCTGGTTCAAGGATCTCTTGTCTAAAGTCTCAAGTCTTCAGCCAGGTACAAATCCTCCAAGACTGATTTAGAGACATTGGGTTGGAGTGGGAAGATCCTCGTAAAATCATTATCTATTCAGTTACCCCTTTTCTCTCTCCGCCTCCCTTAGAAATGTGGCAGTGGGTGTTTGAAAAAATTGATATAAAAAAAGAGACTAAATGGCAGAAGGCATCTGTTATCTTCATATAAAATCTAGTATGCTTCTGCTTGGTTGTTTTGTTTCTTTATTTATAGAAAAGCTCCACACAGTAGCCAAAGACTTCCTATGGACTAATAAGAAGAGAAATAGGAAGAGGTGTGCTGTAGCTTGGAAATGGTGATGTCTTCCTCACAGGTACAAAGTACTGGGGCTTAAGAATTCAAAGCTTCAGGATACTGTGCTGACTGGTAAATGAATTCTAAGGGCTCTTGAGAAAGATGATGCATTTTCTTATTAGGTTTGGAGGACATTTTGGAGATGAAATTCAGAGTATCAGGATCAGATTTGGACAATCTATGGCCATATGCCAGCAGATTTCTAAGCATCATTGAAGCTAACAACAAAAGGGACAAGTAGGACAGACCTAGCAATGGATTTCTTGAGGTTTTGGCAAGGGTTTCTAAGACAATTCTGAGGTGCTTTGGCCTAAATCTGAATACTGCTGAATCACTGATCAAATTCATCTCAGAAAAATGACAAAGAAAATCACTATAAGTCATTTCTGAAAATTTTGAGCACATTTAGAGTGATTTACTATAATAAAAAATATATACTTGGAAATATTCAGGATTTTATTTAAAATTAACAGAAAGATCAGATGCATAATCTGAATTTTGTTAAAGGATATCCTATATGCAAATAAAATTTCAGTTTCTCTTCCATATTTTTGGAGATGTTGGTGTTTTTCTCTATCCCTATTTGAGGATAATACAGTGCTCCCTAATACTCGTAGACAAACATATGTTATGCTTTTCAAAGCCTTTCATAGATTCGATCAGCCTATGTCTCCTACAATACTGAGAGTAGAGTAATATGAAATGGGGTGAGGATCCTCCAGTTCTGGTGACTACTAGTGCCACTCTTTATGACAAAAATTATCTGTCAGGAGGTCTCTGTGTTTTTTACTCATCTAAAACATGGCAAGTCAGATTAGGCATGATCTGGTCTTCCATTATTGAACCAAGGCAGGCTTGTTTTATATGGTTGTTTTTCTTACAGAAGCTTTCTGTAGGTTCTTCTTTGTCCTCTTATAGGGTGTCTGAATCCTATTTGCCGTCCGATGTGGAAGAAAACTATTCTTATGTACTATGGGTCCTTTTCATTTGATATGTGTTCCTAAATGTTATAGTAATAATGCATTGTAAATACAATAATGTTATAGTAATACATTGCAAATACAATATTACATGTTACTTTAAATTTCTGGGTGGGCTGTTTTCCTCCAAGGGACTTAATTGCGGATCAGTATTTAACTAGTTTCAGTGCCTAACTTCAATCATACAGAATAATGATTAAATCTGTGCATGGTTGCTTCAGTTCATTCAGAAGAAAACACCAATGACTTGTGGAAGAGATAGACAAAACCTACCTTTTTTATTTGCCAGCAATTTCCTTAGGTCTCAGAGAGTTGCTGTTCTGAAATACTCTATCTTGTAGGGTGAATGTGTGGATTGTCACCTGAGTGCCATAACTGAAACTCAAAGTTACATAGAAATTGTTGACCAATGTATAAGCACCAGCCATAGCAGGCAGCAAATTGATGAATTGGCAAACCTTAAGTGTGGCGGATTCAACTCAGATCACCCTCTGCCCAACACCAGTGAGACTGGGAGGCGTAATAGATAGAACGTGAGTAATAATTCTTGATCTGCCGCAGCATTTCAACTCCAGTGCCACCTACTACTGAGGGTGTGAAGTCAATTAGGGGGTCAATCCAATGGTCTGACCCAGTTGCCAGCAACAGGAAAGTCTACATATATCCCTGTGGGTGACTTTGGAGGCCAGTCCCAAGTGTTCAAATCTGTCTACATCAAGGAAGGATTAAATTTATTGCAAATCAGATGTCATACATTTTGTACAGGCTTTATACCAACTGTTCAATTCTGCCAGCATATTTCTTTAATTTGCTGGAGTTCTATCTGCTTCAACTTATGTTATGTGAGTTTGGGCAATTCACAGATGTGAGTTTGGGCAATTCACAGAACCGTTGGTTTTATAAATTTGTGGAATAGGTAATTCAATCTGATCTGAGTATTCGATCACTGTGGAGCGGGGTTAACATTTTTCACAGTTTGTGGACACTCAAGACTGCATCTATTTTCATAAACCCTAGTTCTTAAATTACAGTCTGCATCATTTTGAATCACAAACCCTGAATCTGAATTTAGGGCATACAGAAGTATAACAATCTGACGGACAATTTGTTTGATAAGGAGGCTGACAGTTCCTTGGCTGATTGCTACCTCTGCCGGTCTCTCCTGGGTGAGAGGTTTACTTGATTAAGATGCTGATTATCTGTTTAATTCATCTGAAAGAATGCTAAAGCTTAACTGGCTCTGATTGTTCTGCTGTATATTCTTCATTTTTCTGTTACTTTGTCCTAACTTACAGCCCAACAAGAGTACTGTTATAAAATATTGTAATCTATAAGTTTGTTGTGAAGTTGCCTACTTGGGGCCCTTTTTTTATTTCTGACTCCCTGTGAGAGGACTGCCTTTACAGGGTTTCTAACTCTTCAAAGACTTGCATGTTGGGCATATATATTATGTAATTTTGGTTCAGTTTCAGCAATGTGAAACTAAAAATTTAGATTTAAAATTCACCTAAATTCAAACTCTCTATTTTTTGACAAAAAAGCAAGACAGGAAACGATAAATATTACTGGAAAACTAAGATCTATATTTACCCATTCAGCCTACATTGTACTTCGCCATAATCTCAGATATTAAGTTACTAAAGTATATGTTTCAATATTTTCCTCCTAAGAGTAGAATTTTCTGTCATATGAAAGGCAATATATCATTAGCAATAAATTTTAAAATCAGGAGCAGAAAAGAAATTCAACACAATCTCATTGCCATTGCTTTGTACATAGCCACAGCCCATTTTAAACTGAGAATCAAGTAAATACAAATCCTTTTAAAGAAATAAACAAATGTGCCTAGCAAAAACAACATAAAAGCGCATATATCCTCTAGGATTCAATGGGAGATGCTAGTTCAAAGCACAAACTTATTTATTAGTCGACAGCAAAACTTACAAGAGTTATATTCTTGAAGCTCCTCTCTGCAAATTTGGGTAGATCTAAGGGTCCATCCCATGCACTTCTGTTAAATGGAAAGTACAGGATTGTTTCACCACAAACCTTTGGATCTATCAATAAATTTTCCCTAAATTCCCTCTCACGATCTTGTGTTGTTCTCAATGCAGCTTCACCCCAAAGGTAGTCCATTTCAGACAAGCCACAGATATCTTTCAAACTGAAACATTCAATTTCATGCAAAAGGCTGTAAATTTCCAGGTCACAGTCATTTATTGTTGCGCCATAACCTGCTAATAATAAAGAAACTAATTTTTTGGCATTCATAAATGTCTCCCCTGATCTGCTTGAAGAACCATGCTGAACCCTGAGAAGATACAGCATCCTCAATAACTTAACAACTTCTAACTTCCTCTTCTGTACAAAATGTAAGTCTTCTCCAATTAACATTTTTTTTGTTCCAGTACTGTGACCACTGGAATAAATGGTCATATTCTCACTGTTAAGAGCCTCATGTTGGCCGGGACTTGAAAATGAAAGCAAGTTTAATATACTGGGCAAAGACCTGAACATTGTTCCTTTATCAGACTGATCAAGGGATTTTGAAGATTCAAAGCTTGTTGAAAGAATGGTGGGCATAAACTGAGAATGTGCCATAAGTAATGTTAAGGCATCTTCTGCAAATTGAACAACAATATCAGAGTCATGTCCCTTTACTGACAGAAGAAGCAGAAGACAACGTAATGTTTTCAATGCCATGCAATTCTCAAACCTATGGAGAAAAATTAACTTCGTGAAAGCTTTCAACAAAGGAAGATGCTGAATGTTAACAGATTGAACACCTATTTCTTTGGACACATCAACCAAGTTATTTAGTATTGTCTTCTCTATGAAGTTCAACAAGTTGGCCCGGTTCCTGCTTTCCATAACAGAAAATGTTTGAGACTGAATGGAAGAAGATTGAAAGATTGCATTTAGAGAGCCAATCAAACAGTTGATAAACATGGCGTACTCAGATGTTTCCATTTTCCACTCAAAAATATCAGACTCTGTTATTTTACCTGAACTACATTTGGTTACACCATTTTGCAGTTGTTCATCAGAATTCCTTTCTAGATGCACAGTCAAACAAGCATATTTTGGGAACAATAGCCACCTTGCCAAGCTGACTTTAGCAATCACTCTGTTCCCCACATTTAACATCTCTTTGAAAGATAAAGTATTGGTATCATTGTTGAAGTAATCCAGAAGACAACGAATATTTGAAAGAATGCTAACAAAAAGTTTCCTTCTTTTCTTGCGTAATTTTTCTAAACTCGGAAAAGCCTTCAGCATTTGGATGGCTTGCCCAAGTAAACTGTCTTGGAAATAACACACAAAATCTTCCATGGTCATATATCTCTCTTCATCATACTCTAGAATATCGAATTCTTTAAAGCATGTGTACTTGTCCCACTTCATGAAACCTTTCCAAAGAATATTTAAATAATAATCTGTGATCGTCTTCAATGACAGTAAAAATGAAGCTCCTTCTCTCCTTAAATTTGCAGAAATGTACTTTAGTGTAACAGGCAGAAGTACAAGAAGATCATTTTCTGATAATTTAAAATCAGTGTTTTCTTCCAGGTAATTTGCATCGATTATAATGTCATTCTTTACATGAATTAAATGTATAGCTGGAGGATAAATAGCCATATTAGCCCCAATCAATTCACCATAAACAGTTAAATGCAGATTACTTATCTGGGTCAAGAGAAGTAATATCTCTGCTTTCATCTGGTTTGTGTTATATATGCAATACTTGACCAATTCTATGGGAGTGACGACACTTAGCTGGGCCAAAAACATTCCGAGTGGTAAAAGGCAGGGGGGGATATTTGTTCCCGTTTCTACATGCAATGCTTTCATAGCTGCAAGCAGACAAAGTTCTGAAGTTCTGGAATTCTGTTTAATGGCTACTTCAACAATTTTTACATAAACTTCCTTAACTAAATTTTGATCAATATTTTGACCTTCCAAATTCCAAAAGAACTTCTGAATGCAAGCATCTCCATTAGCCTGATTCAAATAAGCATGGAACATATCAAAAGCTACAGTCCCAAAATATAGTCCAATATCCAAACAAGAGATATTTGGGTGTGGAACAGAGGTTGCATTTTCCTTATGCTCATAGATGTCATTGAAAAACAACCAATGCACTAATTCAAGTAAACTGAAAGGGGATACAAATGGACTTAACACAGAAAGCACATAAAATGAAGGTAAAGGAGATATTTCGTAAGAATTTCCTTTCATTCTTTTAGAAATTTCGATTTTAAATACTACAAATGACTGCATAATGAGAGGTTTGGAAGATGCTATAATGGCTTTGCAATATGACTCCCACTGATTTAAGGTGTGACCTCGATTGATTTTACACTGGGAAGACACAAACTCCATCAGGGTCATCAATAAATTGAGTATGCCATTATCAAATACATGAAGCTTATCCTTGCATAGACCCAGAAATATCTTCCAATTTGGCTGATTAGTTTTTGTCTGCCATTGATCGCAATGCAAGTCCTCATGCTCTGTATCACAATTCTCTAAGCCTTTGGTATTCTTTGAAACCGAACAGCACATCGGTTTATGCATAAACATGTTTATTACAGGATGACCTAGAACTGTGCAAATGATTTCTTCAATAGACATCATATCCAAACTAGCATCAAGTCTATCCGTACAATAATCACTCCAGAATCCCTCTATAGCATGAATCAGAAGATGCCTTAAGAGAGAAAAGCAAGTTTCTAGTTGCTCTTTTGAGTCTGCCCCTTCGCTCGATGATGATTCTATTTGTAAAATCCAATGCAAAATCAACTGTAGCATGTTAATGTAATCAAAAGAAACTTGACATAATTTTGCCTCCAGAATGGCTTTCATGTACACGCAGCTCAAAAGCTTTGATTGATAACAATTTGCACTTAACATAAACAAAACAGAGAATGGTATGGATTGGATAAAAGAAACAAAAGCTACAGTAGCCGGATCGTTAGAACATCCACCACCCATGCAAACAGACAGTGACTGCTTCTCTGTACTTTTATGTCTCATTTGATAAAATTTGAACTCATCATCCAAAGAAGAGTCTTGCTTATCAACATGATGTACTTGGAGATTACCATTATCTCTACTTGTCTGATAAAAATATCTGGCAAGCTTCAGACCCAATAAGAAATAATCATCCCAGGCCTCACCAATTCTACCAAAAAGATCTCTGTGCGCACACAACAAAGACAACAAGACAGAAAAGTTCTTTCCAAACACTTTATGGCATAATGTAACAAGGGAAGGAAAGTTTTCCACTATTTCCTCTGGCATTGCAGATACTATGGAGGATGCAAATGCAGTTGCTGCACCAGATTTCCTCTCACAATCTGTATTCTCTACAAGTGACAGCACTTGGGAAAGAGATCGTTTAACAGTACAATTGCCTTTGCCCAAAAAGTGAGTATCTATTGATTCCAAACTGGATCTCACTTGCTCTTTGGATAATATGCCTTGGGCAAAACGAAGCAAACTTCTCAATGGACTCCATTCACAAAGAAAATCTTCTGAACCATGATCGGATTGATATACTTGATTGATTTTTGGAAGCAAAGTAGTCACAATTGTGAAAGATAATGACCTTGAATTAGCCTGTGAGAGGAAATATCCACTTGTCAACATAAGGATCTGACTTCAAACTCAGAATGAACTGTATGAGGAAGAACAGATACACACCTGAGCCTGCAAAAGAAAGTTCATCACACTGGCCACATAGAATGAAATCATTGTCCGGTGGGCAAGCTTCTGACTTTTGGAACTTGACTCAACAACTCGAAGGCACTTTTGCAAGACACAGATCACAAGAGGGCTAAAATGTGGAGGTGAAAGATCTGCATAATTTTTAATGAGTAAGTTATTAATCAAAAATAAAAGAGTAAATCAACAGACAAGAAACTTTATTATACAGGCCCAACTAATAATTTTCACTTTTCAGAATGAAATTGTGGTTGGTGTCAGACATCTGTTTTCCATAATTCATTGTGCATCAGCAACTACTCATCAAAGGCTAAGAAAACCATGTAGTGTTTAAAACTAGGCTGTTATTTTCTTCAAGTCGAAGGGATGAAATCATTTGAAAGAAAAAATTATTTTTTTAATAAAAATATAATTAGTGCCACAGTTAAACCCAAGACAGACAAGTCATTCTATGATTCTAGATATTTTCTAATAACAGAAACGGACAGACATGAAATGGGAGGTATGGGGCATAAAACAGCCAAAAGATGCTTCTCATAACAAAAGCGAACAAGCGAAATTCACCCTGATGAAAAAAAGATTACTTATTCTTCAACTCTAGTAACTCAGAAGAGTAAGAACCTTCAGTATTGGAAATTGAAATGAGCAATCTTATTAGTCATTTCACACAGGCTAATGACATAGAACATGAATTTCAAGACACCAAAACATTTGATGATGAAAAACACAATTCATAAATAAAGAATAAGGCAACGATGGAACTTGTAAGCACTCTTAAAAATAAAATACAACTGAAAGTAAAGTATACCAGAGAGATGCATATTCTGGATTCGATTGTGTGCCACATTTTTGCATCAACATTTCGAATCACACTCAGTGATCCATCATCAGGATGAGAAGAGCTATAGGAGATAAAAAAAATTTGAATCCAGAATATGCATATCTCTACTATGACTGATTGTGGAAATCTGTTCTTGTTAATAAAGTGTACCAGTTGAACAGGAGTCTATAAAATTTGCAAATGGTTAACCTATATGATGGTTAATGCCCCTTGAGATCATATGTGACTAAAATAAGCTCCTTATCCCAAAAACAGAAAATAGAATTCAATTTTGAAAGTGGAAAAACAGCCAGTTATAGCATCACAGGGATTTCCAAATTGATAATTGCAGCAGGTGGTGGTTACAAATGTATCTTGGAGATTAGAGAACTATTATGAAAGTTACAGATCTTTCACGGTGACTGTGGAGCCAGAAGCATAGTTCCACTCACATGTGCTGATTCTGCGTTATCTCATCTAGGAGTTTTGGCAAAAACACCTGAATGCTCATGGGATGGTTTCAAAGCAATGTACCTTTCGCTTCTTTGGCTTTTGAAAATTCTGTTTCAAACGTAACTTGTCATAAAGCAATCAGATTGACGCTAATTGAGTACAATCAGGTAGTTCTTTTGGTAAATGTAGTATAGTGATGTGTTTTTTAGCAAGTTGCAGGGCAATGCAAGTGTCTGGGTATTGTAGTTTTGGAGATCAATTTTCTTGAAGGCCGCAAGAAGGCAGTAAGCTCATAATTGCAGCATAAAAAGTGGCTGGAGAAAAAAGCTGCCTTAGTATTGAGAAATTTCTTCCCATGTTAGGTTGTCCAGGGTAATATCTTGTGTTCATGCTTAATACTTTGCTACGTTTCTGTTCTTGTTGAATGCTACAACCATCAATAATTGTTGTCAGGGCTTTCTAGGAAAACAGAGAAAATATGGCAGCCTTATTGGCCAAGTTGTTAATTTGAAAAAATCAGACACAGGTTAGAATTAGGTGTGGACTATCTCTGCTAATTATGGCTCACTGAGTCATCAAGAAGGGAAAAAATATAAGAAGGTAAATTTAATTAAATTGAGATAACGGAATCTTATTATCCTTCTCCAGCTGTTATGTCTGTTTGATTCCAAGTGCTGCATTTTAATAAATAACTGTTAAGTGATATCTACACTAATTGGCTTATCATGCTTTGTAAGATGCTCATCCAAAGCACATCAAAGAGTCAAATTTGTCTTGTTTCTAAAGTAAGGGTTTGAATTATTAATTCACTTGCCCATTCATGCAGTTTTTGGTTCATTAGGAGCACATTCAATAAATGAAGAAATTTAGAAAGTGGCAAAGTTTGTTGCTTAGTATAACAATGGAGGAAATTTGGAAACTACTCATAGATTAATGGCATTTAGCCTTCCTAAAATGACAACATCCAGTTTAGGCAATCACAGGCAAATCTAATAGAATAAAAGGATTTAAAAAATCAGATAAGATGCTTCATAAGCAAGTGCTGTCATTTATGAATGCATTCCAGTCTATGACTATTCATTATATATGTACAACAATGGTTCCCAAGAGAAAATAAATGACGCTTAGATTAATGGCATTGGCCTTCGTAAACTAATAAAATTCAGTTTAGGAAATCACAAGCAAATCTAATATATAGGAAGAATTAAAAGGATCACAAGATCATATTATATGTGTCATGAACAACCACATGCCACTATTTAAATAATGATCTCTGACACAATGAAAACTCTAGCAGGTACCATTTGTTTCTTGCAAAGTAATGTATGTCTCATTTGATTGCCAGGTACATTTGTACTAAAAGATCAATTTAATTTAACTTAAAGTAAATTAGAGTTAGATAACCAGATATTATTAAAAATTTCATAAGACAGCTGCATTCTTGCCTTCGGAAGGGAGAAAATTGCGAACCAATTTTATTTCTTCACAAAAGAGATGAACAAGCATCAAACTTGACTTTAATTATCAACAAAATCCAGGGGACTATTGCTAATGTAAAATCAGAAAATCCTTCTGCAAAATTTTGGTACCATGACCAGATCCATTATGAAATTGGTCAGCATAGAAGATGTATTGTCAAAGGTGGTGTACTGGATAGCTCCATAACAAATTCCTGGCTAAAATAAATTGCAAAGGCCTGCGCTAAAACAAAAAGTGTAACTCTTAACATGAAATAAGAGCACAGCTATGATTATTATTTATGCATATCTAGTTGTGAAAGACACATTGTTAACATAAAGTTAGTCCAGTATTTGCCCTCAGGAAGAAGCAAAGACTAGAGCGACCAATCTGCTTACCTCCCCTTGAACTAAAAGTAGAGAGAAGACAATGTAGTTCATCCAGATACTTGAATAAATTCTTGCCAACTGCAGATACAGCATCACATAAGAAATCCACCACTGCAGAGGCTAAACCCCCAGACATATCATTGATTTTGCATTCATGCAAATGTATTTCTTGGCTTTTCTTGATGGCCATCTCTGCAAAGTTCTGAACGGACAAGAAAGAAAACCAAACTTCAATTTCTCCTTTGTTTCTCTCAAAGGCACAGGTGCTTAACATTGCTCTATATGCCACCAGGTGGGCATACTTTCTCACATCTTTTGCTGGAGAATACAACATCAACTTCAGTACTGGCTGCAAATGTTTATACAGTTGTCCTGTGATGGGCCCATGGCTTTCAAATCCTGAGGAAAGAAGTTTTAGTCCTCCTGTAGTTTCTACAAGGACAGATAAAATAGCCTGTTGATGGGAAGTGGATAAGTGCAATGGTTCTTCTGGAAGAAGTTTGAAGGCATCAAATGAACAATCGCTCGTTGCAATTGGCAATGTCCTCTACAAAATGCAAGAATATAAACAAACTGATCAGCCATTCAAGGTCATCTAAAATCCAATATCGACTATCCCCAAAGAATGAACTCGTTACAAGAATTGAAAGAACCTTCAACTACGGCATGGCAAAGAACACTTGATAAAGAAAAAGATGTAGATATCACATTTAAAAGAAAACTCAACTCAAAAAAAAACATATTAATGCTTCTTTCATGCACATGTTAAAATGCAACTGTACCAAATTTTTAATCTTCATCAATTAAAAAAATCACAAAATTCAAATTTGTGACAATAGCACTACATTGGTATCAAAAGTACATTTAAAGTTGTGCAAAATTATTAACTAGGCATTTATATTGATCAAAAATAATGTAAAATTGATACTAGAAGAGTTTACTGTGCACAAGCTCAAAAACATTATGTACAAAGTCCAAATTGTGGATGGCAGACAGTGGCCTGAAAAAAGTGGCATTGGCATTTCCTGTTGCCAAATGCCAATTCTTATGCTCAGAAATCAAAGTAGCCTGTCCTTGGAATCACTTGTCGATTAAATCACCAAATATTCGTCATTGTGTCACCAAAGAACTCCGAAACCTCAAATGTTCAGTCCTCTCTATAAACTAACATAATATTGGATCAAAATCATCCACCTCAACAGCATCAGGATTCATGGTTCCTTCTTACCATTTTTGCAAAGCAAAATTGATAAATCTTCCCATAATATTTCATGCCAATTGCTTTCTTCTTGTGGGAATGTATGTTTTCACATAATACTTTCATATATTCTAATATCACAACTGGAAGCAAAAAAAGTCTTCCTTGGCACTCAAATACCAAGCCTCTAGAGCTCAGGAGTGTAAGCTAGATAAATCCTCCCGACACACAACTAGCATGGAGTAGATGCAAAATATGCCAGGAAACAATAAATTGAAATTTAAAGACTAAGTGATACAAAGGTCAAGAATATTACACAAATAAATGTGTGCAATGCCTTCAATCATAGAGATATATGGGATTTGTGCTTGCTGGCTAGGATGCACATCAACCCTCATGAAATCGGCTCCTCAATATAATAAGTACTGGTGTACTGTGATGTCCCCTCTTGTCACACCCCTTTCTTTTGATACTATTGTGTACATGTCTTTTCTATTTGATACCCTAGATGAATTGTTATATTTTAATAATGCTTTTGGTATTTATACTCTAGGCGGGAAGAAAATGTTGGCAATTTGGCTAAGGAGATATGTTAGGATTGTCATTTATGGCAACATGTAGCTTACTTTGAGAAGGCAAAATGAAAGGATAAGTTTGAAGTATGTTGTCCAGCGAATTGGGTAGTTAAACAATTATGGGTATGAGCACGGTGGTGTCACTTCATTGGCACCGTGTCGGATGTTATAAATATGGCATAAATTTATGTAATTGGCATCATGTTGGTATTGAATATTATTCCTTTGTACAAAAGCATTTGATGAATGAATAATACTTTACTTTGTTAAGTTATATGTTTATTTCTTGTTCGGCGCCGTTGCCAGTTCAAATCCAAAGTGGCAGCAAATGGAAAGCCGAGGATAAATAGGAATACCTGTACCAGACAACTGGAAAACTAATGATGAGGACAAGACAGAACTCTGAAAGGCGAGCACGAGGCGACCTAGAACTTCCACATCCTATACTGCATAAGCCTTGAAACCTTCGTACGGAGAGAAGCTGCGGAAAATGAGGTTACACAGGATATTGTGTGGGATGCCATGCATGCAAGCCCAACAACAAACAAGTTCCTAGACCAACTCCACTATTTAATTGCACAAGCATACCTGTCGCAGAAGAGACACAGGGAAGAAGTGGAACAAGAGGAACGTTGTCAACAAACCCTCAAGAATTTCTATGAGGAGAGAGACGCACGGCATCGCAAAAAAGAACCATGAGTTTTTGCGCCATAGTACCAAGAGCACTCAAGAGTCAGTAACTGTCGCATTAGTCGAACACATGATGTATACAAATTGAATAAATAAAAGAGTGTTTTGTTTTGGTTTTTGAATATAACGATTATGTCAAATGCCCAACCTCTTAAATAAAAATAGGAACTTGAGGGAGGATATTGATGAATTACAATTTGTGCATGGAGATTTAATCGAAGCTAAACGAAGGCAGTGACTAAGATAACTTGCCGAAGAACGGACTGTGGGGCAGTCAGAAGAATCACCAAGTGTGGTAGAAGGCAACCGTGTGGGTGGCGTAGGAACCACCGAAGGATGCCACAGTTCACCTGAATGACGGGTACGGAGCAACGAGGAGTTGCTCAAGGATACACGGCACAAATTAATTGTGCTCGAGGAGACAAGGGAACAGTTTCTACATTCGTCCCGTACACCACTGCGAGAGGGAACCTGTGAAGAAGTAAGAAAAGAGGCGAGGCCAATAGAGGACACTAGGGCACAAGGAAGTGTCAAAGGGACACTACACGACGGTCAAAGTAACCCACCAGGACCAATTCCTAACAATTCTGGGTCACAATTGAGTGGTATGCACACAACCGGTCATCAAAGGACAAGAAACACAATGTCTTAGAAACAAAAACTCCTGAAGTTCACAGGGAATGGGAAGGAAGACCCCATACAGCATTGTCATACATGTGAAACCATATGGACCACCAACTCAATCACAGACGTAGACGAGTGGTTGCAACAGTTTCCAACCACCCTACAAGGAGTGGCGGTGGATTGGTTTTCTGATATGGACAAGGTGAAGATCAACACATGGGACAATCTCAAAAAAGAAATTCAAGCAAAATTTCAACTGTTGCGGGATGACAAGAAGGTCGTCGCCAAGATCTACAATTGTAAACAAGGGAAAAAGGAAACCATACGAGCCTACAATCAAAGGCTTAAGGATCTTCTTAGCAGGATGGGTACTCAACCCACCAATGAATTAAAGAAATGGTCGTTCGTAGGACTCTGCGGGACACTGAAAAGGAAGATGAACATAGTCCTGCCCACATTGTACACAAACGCCTACGACCGTGCCATGAACTTGGAAAGTGAGGGAAAGACGGCAAAGAAAAAGAAAAAGAAGAAGAGTAAATCCTCATCCTCTGAGAGTGATGAGTCCTCTGAAGAGGAAAGTAGAGCCGACAAGGACAAAGAACCCAACAAGAAGGTACGGCCCTCCAAAAAGACATGGAGCAAATGATGGAGTTCAAGTCCATGAAGGGAACCACTAGCCGTATAAAGGAGGGAGAAATATGGTGTACCGATTGTAAAGAGAAAGGACACACAAGGGAAGCATGTCCTAAGAAGGTGATGTGCAATATTTGTCAGGTTTTGGGTCATTTTACGAAGGAGTGCCCCTATAACATGAAGACACAAAGCCAACAAATACTCTTCACGCAGGAACATCCATCCACCTCTAGTACTAATAATGAGACGCAGGGGAACAACAACAATGCCACATCCGACGGCTACAAAAACAACCACCGATGGGGATGGGGTGGAAATGACAACACGAATCGAATGCAGTATGACTCCAAGGGAAGACCCATAGTCCAATGTCGTGCATGTAGCCAATGGAGCCACTTTACCAAAGATTGCACAAAGGGTGACATTCCTCAAAAAATGTGTCGATGGTGTGGTCTAGGGGACCACGAAGACACCAACTGCCCAAAATAAGTGAACCTCATTAACATTGAGGAGGAGAAGGTCCTCGCCCTCACCCGCAACCAAGCCAACCAGGCAACGTATTCAGATCACCGCACCGAGAAGCAAAGACTACAGGGGGCACAAGAAGAAATAGAAAGGGCAATGAAGGGTAGAAAAAAAATCAATGGAAGTACTTCTAGGCGAACAGAGGTGAACAACTTATTGAACCAAATGTTGCAAATGGAGGTGCCCATCAAACTTCAAGACCTCTTACAAATAGTACCAAAATTAAGGACAACATAATTAAACACTTACACAGACCCGCCAACGGTACCGGAGATGAATGAAGAACCAACTTTACCAGGGGGGTCGGCCACAAACCCCATGTTGCTGACAGTAAGCAATGGTCATCACCTGGCGGTGGTCAAGATGGGAATCCTTGGAACCATCCTAACGGACACCATTGTGGATGGTGGGTCTAGGGTGAACGTCCTTCCCGAGGAGACATGGAAGAAACTCAACGAAACTACCCTGTAGCCGATCACATTCAACCTACCAGGCGCCAACTGTTAGGGGATAAAGCCGCTAGGAACCCTGGTGGCTCAACAGGTAACCATCAGGACACAACCATTTGTGCTCGATTTCATTGTGATTCCCTTGAAGAAAAAGGGATACGACGCCATTCTTGGAAGAGGATGGTTGGTGGCAGCCAAGGTGAATCACAATTGGAAAAAGAACATTCTATGGAAAGCAGAGGGCAAAAGTTCGCCATTGACCTCCAAACATAGTAAGTGAAGAAATGGCATCGCCATCAGTGTCCGAATCAGACAGGAAACATCGAATGGATGAGGGAAGAGCCCACATTGATCCGAACAACGAAGGCATTTGGAATTGGAGGAATGCTCAGGAGATGAGACTAGTTCAATGAATAGACTTTTTGATTGGCAGATGGAAGACTATGAGCTCTTTCATTCTTACATGCTTGGCATCGAGGAACCTGAAGGGAAGGAGGTATTCTCACCAGAGTTTGTGGAATACAAAGAAGGCTACGCAGAGATCAACGAGAGTTCCGCCCATCGCTTTGAAGGGAAAGCCATTAGATATGAAGAGTCGTCAGTAGAGGCCACCAATCTTGGCGATACAGAAAACCCGAGGAACATAATTGGAGACAGCTGGAACCTCATACTGAAGGCTACAGCATTTAAAATCTTCATGGAGTATAAAGATGTATTTGTCTGGACTTATAAGGATTTAAAAGGGGTCCCACTAAAGATGTGTGTTCACAGCATACCTTTGGTGCCCAGAGCCATACCTGTGTAGAAGCGATCGTACAGAATGAATAAGAACTATTCGCCATGCGTAGGTGACGAAATACAACAAATGCTAGAAGCCGGCATAATATTCAAAATCCAAACAAGTGAGTGGGTGTCACCAATCATGATATCCATGAAGGACGGGAACCAAATCCGAATATGTGTGGACTTTCGGTGCCTGAATGTTGTCACGATAAAAGATCCCTTCCCCATCCTGTTCACGGACACAATTCTCGAAGTGGCAAGACACGAGATGTACTCCATGGATAGATTCTCTGGCTATAACCAGATCTCCATTGCTAAAGAAGATAAATTGAAAACTACCTTTATGGTGGAGGATGGAGTATACAATTACAACCGGATGCCCTTCAGATTGTGTAACGCACCTGCCACATTTTAGATAAACATTTTACACATCTTTGACAAAATGTTAGTAGGCGACTTCCAAGCATTTTTGGATGATTGGTCCATCTTTAGTGGATAGGACAACCACTTGGCAGCACTCCAAGAATGTATGGAAAGGTGTCAACAAGCACGGCTGACACTAAACCCTAAAAAATGTCGGTTCATGGTTCCTCAAGGCAAATTACTTGCACACATTGTGTGCAAGATAGGATTGAAGATTGACTTGGACAAAGCGCGGGTGATTGTGGAAATGGAAGCCTTGAGAGGTAACTGGAGTGAAATCTTTTCTCAAGCACATTGGATACTATAGACAGTTCATAAAGAACTATGCCCAAATTGCTCTTCCCCTCGACAAGTTGACACGAAAGGGAGATTCGTACATCTGGAGTTCCGAGCAAGAGACTTCCTTCAAAGAGTTGAAGAATAGATTGTTGGGAGCGCCTATCTTGGGATATCCAAACTGGGACAAGGAGTTCCACATCCATGTGGATGCTTCTAACTTCACCATCAGTGCAACGTTGGCGCAAACTGGCGACCATGGCCTTGATCACCCAATATATTTCGCAAGCCGGCTAATTTCAAAAGCCGAGAAGAATTACAGCACCACTGAAAGGGAGGCCCTCAGGATGGTGTACACTATACAAAAGTTTTGACATTACCTCTTGGCTACACCATTCAACTTTTACGTGGACCACCAAGTGCTAATGTACCTCGTGAACAAACCGATCATCCAAGGAAGGATTAGTAGATGGTTGTTACTCCTGCAGGAGTTCACCTTCACCATTATTGTGCAACCGGGGAAAATTCACATCACTGCTGACCAGCTCTCCCGATTCAAGTCAAGAGAGCCACCGGAAGGGATCAATGATGATTTTCTAAAGGCACACTTGTTCAGGATCGCCATTCTTCTAGGATGGTATAAGTCTATTGGGGAATATCTATCCATGTCCCAATTTCCGAGGGAGATGGCGCCACTGGCAAGGCCACATGGGACCCAATACAACTGCATGGAAGGTCCTGCTTGTCGAATTATGGTGGCCCACACTCAAGAATGGGTGTTAAGCTATGATACATGCCAGAGAGCAAGCAAACATCTTAAGCGAGACTTCATGTCATTAAACCCTTCCCATGCTCAAAAATTGTTTGAACGTTGGGGACTGAACTTTGTGGGTCCGCTAAAGGTGAGTAGGGCCCAACGTTGCCGATACGTAGTAGTGGCCACTAAATATTTAACAAAGTGGGTAGCGGCATGGGCACTACTAGACAACTCTACAACAAGCACCACAAAGTTTTTATATGAGCAAATCATCACGTGGTATGGCATACCCATCCAGTTGACAAGTGACAGAGGAGGTCACTTTGTGAATCACGTGATCAGAAAACTGACAACTGAATTCAAGATTTTTCATTCATTGTTGAGTCCATATTACCCAAGAGCCAATAGCTAGGTGTAAGCGACAAACAAAGTCCTTGTGGCTATCATATATAAATCATGCGGAGTAGAACAGGAGACTGGGAGGAAAAGTTGCCTTCGGTGCTATGGGCCTACCGCACAACATTCAAAGTCACCACTAGACAAACGCCATTCCAGTTAATGTTTGGGCAAGACGTCGTGGTACCAACTGAATTCATGGTCCCAAGCCTCTAGATTGCAATTGAAAATAGACTCGGAGATATGGAAAGTCTACGAAAGCGCCTATATCGACTAAACGAATTGGATGAACACAGATTAACGGTGCGATGGGTGACGGAGGTGGTGCAAACTAGTAGCAAGGCATGGCATAATAAACATTTGAAAAGGACGAGGTTCCAGCCAAGCCAACTGGTGCTTCGGTACAATGGCCGCAATGAGATAAAATCGGGGAAATTCAAGGTCAAATGGCTTGGACCATATAAAATCAGAGAAGTTGGTGATAATGGTTCTATAAAATTATGGACCTTGGACGGGCGAGAAATTCTTGACGCCATTAATGGATTGAAGCTAAAGATCTATCATGAACGGCAAGAAGGCAAGGTAAGGGGTAATACTTGCCGAAAATTAGAATTAGGAAGTTACAATATAAAAGAAAAAATTAACAAATTAAAAATTAAAAATTAAAAAAAGAAAAAAAAAGCAGCGAATACTTCGCGGACATGACTGTCCCATGGGCCCTGCGTAGCTGCGAACACAACGTGGCCGCTTGCATCAGTATCTCAGACAAATCGGAGCCCGCGGAAAGGGACAAGACATATGCAACATGGCCGCGGGAAAGTAGAGTAAAAGAAATAAAAAGAGTCATTGTCGTCCAAAGAAGCATTGTCGTGGCAAGGGAAAAAAAGGAGTAAAGCATTCCGTAGGCACCGAGAGAAGAGAAATGAATAGGCTAAGGCCAGAGGGGCAGGAAAGAAAAAGAGGTGTCACGAAAAAAAAAAACAAGGTGTTGCAGGAGCTGGAAAAAAATAAGGCGCCACAAGGTGGAAGACATAGGTACCAAAGGGTCTGAAGCAAGACATGTCGTGGAGAAGTAGAAGGAGAAGCAACCACACAGAGAAAACCTAACCGTTTTTGTTGCAATAAAGACAAAACAAGAGACCGTTAATCAATTGGAGTATGCAATCTGCAAGGAAAGGAGATAGTAGAAGGATCAATTGAAGGAGAATAGTGCCAAGATGGACAAGAATGCGAGAGCATTGGCCTCGAGAGTCCGTGTTGTAGGGCCTACAGGGCCAAGAGCATCAAGTAGCAAGAAGCAAAAGGTGCATCCTAAAGTGCAGCCATCAGCACAGAAGGCCGACATTTCTCATCTCACAATACAGTTTGAAGGGCTGAATGGCAATGAGTGTCGCAGATGGTGGCAAGAAACAGCTGACACGGACCTCATCAAACAAATATTGATCTGTGCGCAAGTACATTGGGCGATTCAACTTCCGGTGTTTTCCATATGGTTGTTTGAGTCGATATTAAGAGCTATGATTGAAACATACAACAGGCACAACAGAGCAAGTACATTCGCATACAAGAAGCATCGTCCCACAGTCTCGTTAAAAGCCTGCAACTTCACTAGGGTTCTTGGCATTCCTGGCCAAGGAGGCCACAAAGTGGTAACTACGAACCACAAACTTTCAAAAGAATGAAAGGAGTACTGGGTGAAGTTGGTGGGACGTGACCTCATGCCAAAGGAATTGAGTCAGTCATAAAGGGTACTAAGAGTCAAGGACTGAACACCACTGGCGGTGTATCATGGACATGATAAAGAGCAGGTTAGCTGAGGGAAGTAGGGCTTCAAATATTGCCCTGCCACAGATTACCTTTATGAATGGCATTATAAATGGTATGGTATATGATTGGGCGATCATCCTTGCTGATAGAATGGAGGAATTCATGACACTGTAGCATCGCACATTCTATATGCCACACCATGCTATCAGGTTGTTTCTTGAAGCAGCACTCCATCAAATTCCAGCGAATGAGTTTGAAGTCCCACCGAGAGGAAGATTGGCAACAAGAGAACCCCCAGTATTCTACTAGAGGCATTTGGACACCGGTGGCACAATGGCCAGCCAAAAGAGGGTAATGCAGGGCTTAGATGCCTACAGTGACACTGATAGCAGACGAGAGGATACCATGGAGAGTGGTGGGACCGATTCAGAGGGAGATAGTACTTCAACGGAGGTTGGGAACGATAAGGCAAATGCAGGGTCCCCACCTAAGACACTTTTCACTCCTCAGTTGTTGACTTCTGCGCACTTGATAGCCACCACCCCCATACCGCTTATTCCTCCATTCGGCCAGAGGCATGCGCACGTTGTTATGACTCCACCCACGGTCATGGCAGAGAGCACAGATGTATCGGCTCAGCTGGAGGTTGTTAAGGAGCCATCCTCACTAGCCACCCCTGAGGGAACTCCAATCGTAAACGTCCCAGTGGATTTAGTTGCCCCAGATCTAGTAGTCGTAGTTCCAACAGCAGGGCTCATAGAGATGCACCAGCCACCAGAGCCCGAGCCTCAAGTTCAACTAGACGTGATTGGCACAGAGGTTGTTGTCACTATAGCTTCATCCCTGTTAGCTGAACCCGTGAGTGTGGCCCGGCCAGCACAGCCAACACAACTTGAGGTCAAGAGTGTTGGAATGGCCCAACCAGTACAACTAGAGGACGAGGGTGTTGAAGTGATGGGCCGAGCCAGTGCCTTCTTCAGACAGTAGTTCCGACTCACCCCTGCAGATGTCAGCGTCTCCATATAGTCCTCAAGGCGGGTAGAGGTATTGACAAGAGTATCTGTCATTCTAGAGCCACAGGAGTCGAGAGTACCATAGTCCAAGGATGCACCCGGAGATGAGGAGGCTGCACCAGAGGTGGACATGGCTGTCGCAAAAGGGGTAGAGAGGGAGACAAAGATAGATACAAAGATGGATACAGAGCAAGATGTTGATACTAAGGGCAAGTTGAATTATGGGTCAGATGAGGAGAGAACCATGGCATACATTAGGGCCATGGAGGATGTGTTAGAGAGGTCGAATTATTGGACAACATGCTTTGACCCGTAGAAGGGAGTTGCAGTTGATCTGAGCCTATATCCAAAGGGGTTGTTTGAAGCGTTTTCACTCGTGCTTAGAGGCCAAAGGATGGCCAATCGTGAAAACATCAGAGATGTTGGCTGATTGGACTATAGAACCTAAGTTGGGACCATGCAACACTGCTATGGAAAAGCTGGCATATGAGATAGTAGGGGCATATAAAGACGTCTACTATGTTTATCGGCATGCAGAGGCAAATAGAGAAGCAGAAAGGGTTGTAGCTACGAGGTCCAGCGAGGTAGAGGCAAAGGCTTGGGAGGAGCTAGCCACTAGGCAGCATGGGCACTAGAGTGAGCAGTGCTCTTACAGGATAAAGAAAAGGTTGAAAAAGGGCTACAAGAGGCTCAGGCATAGGCTATAGAGATAGCGCTTCTACTGAAAGACGCAATGGAGGTCAACACCAGGACACAAAAGGATTTGCGCATTCGGACAGATCATGTCTACGAGCTACGTCAATTGCTAGACACTCCAAAAACGCAACCTCCTCCTTAGTCTCTATTTTGATGTATTTTCTTCATTATCATGATGTTGTCCGGTGCACCTGGTAGTTAGACGGTTATGGGTACGAGCATGGCAATGTCGCTTTATTGGCACCGTGTCGGATGTTATAAATATGGCATACACTTATGTAATTGGCATCATGTTGGTATTGAATATTATTACTTTGTACGGAAGCATTTGATGAATGAATAATACTTTACTTTGTTAAGTTATATGTTTATTTCCTGTTCATTTTGTTAAGTTATATGTTTATTTCCTGTTCACCTACGGGCTGAACAAAGTAGAGTTATTCAGAAAATTGTCGAAGTACATATCAACAGAACAATGCACAGTCAGCTTATTTTGTTTGGCGCAGTTCACTGAAAGCACTTGGGCTTATGCGCACTTACAGGAAGGACATGATGTATGTGGCATGTCGGTAAAAGCACTTAAAGTTTGACTATGTATGCATGGAGTTGTTACAATTTACCAAAACAAAATAGAGTTGGAGGCAAAATAAAGGCATTTTGGTTAAGGAAATGTTTTGGTTTACCAAAACAATTACTTAACAATGTTGGGACAACATCCTAGATGTTAACCCACACGTAGCAAAAGATAATTCAAAAGATTTAGCAAAAGTATCAAGCAGCAAGGCCAACAAGAAGAAAGATTTTGGTATAAAGGAAGAACACTTTTGTTTAGCGAAGTGTGGTATTGTATTGTAATGATATAATATTTAAATGCGCACTTTCTATAATCAGTATTAATGTGAATTTGATGCTAGTATAGAGCAATACGGTTGTATGATCAGTTTTGAAGAAAGAACCAAAAGGCAGATCAATTATTGAAGATATCAACACTGTATAAAGGTTTTAGTATCTATCTCCATTGATAGTTGTAATCACCCAAAGATGGTCATCTAGAACACGAGCCCCCTTTCTATCAATTTCTGCATATTTGTCTATCACTTATCTTTGATCAAATCATCACTTTACTATTTATTCAACTATAACCTATGGTTTGATTGCTTTATCTTAAGTCTTTTATTTAATTGAAAGAACTTGTCCCCTTTTTATTAAATAAAGACCCCAAAGTCCCTTTATTCCTAAGTGTGCACATGAAAAGGTATTTTCCTATTTTTTAAATAAAAAGAAAAGCATTTTGTCTACACATGTGAGGGCACACTTTTCAAGGTCAGTGCAATCTCCTTTCTCCTCCACACATCTTTCCTCTTAAACACAACCATTGATCTTGCCTCTCAAGATTCTTGTGCACCAAAGTCAACTTGAGATTGATTCTCCACCATAGATTTTGCCTCTTAATCTCTATCGTCTATTGTTTTAAAAGGAGTCTCTCTCCTTGCTCTCTCATATCTTATGCTTGCACTCTATTGTTATGTTGTCGTTTTGCTTACTCACTCTTGAGCACTTTGCACTCACTTTACTTGGATTAAGCTTACATGCATTCTTAGCTTAGTTTTCTTTTATGCATAGCTTAGCTCACATAGTTTAACTAGGAGTTTTGCAACTCTTTGCTAGATTAGATCTTACATTTCATCTAGTTCTTACTTGCATTTGCATTGCATAATTTGATTCTTGGATATTGGTACTCTTACCTCTACTCATTTGAATCTTTCGCTCTATGGTGCACCTTGCACGGGTTGCCTAACTAGGTTCATTTGAGAGCCACCACACTATCGTTGCACTCTTGCACGTCATAGATAGAGAGCTATAGGCCACCTCTTGAGATGCTCCTCATCATGGGTATTCTTGAGTATAATGATCTATAGAAGTGTGTTCACCTTTTGAGCATGCAATAGCATTGTAAAGTTATATTTGCTTGTTTAGCAGTGGGCTCTTCTTGCATACTTTTGTATTGTAATATCAACTCCTAACAAGGTTGAGGCTTCTAACAAGCCCTAGTCCTCTAATAAAGACAGATACATTATACCGATGTAATATCCTAACAAGGTCAATATCTTTCACAAGATACCTTTGATTAGCGGATCATTTTGTGGGCACCATCCACACCAGAGTTTTCCCTTGGCTACGGTTTCCCTAGTTAACAAATAATGGTGTTATAAGTTGCATTGTGTTGTGTTTTACTTTTTAGTTTGACCATATACGCAGGTCTAAAGATTGTTAATAGTATCCATAGTTGGGCAAAAACTTGTGAAACACTAATTCAACCCCCCCCCCACCCTCAATATTCTCCTTTTTTAACAATTGGTATTAGAGCACAGTTACTCAGAGGAGGCCTAGCAACTCGAGTAAGATCTCTATGGATATGGATCAATTGCAAAAGAATCTTGATGAACCTGATACAGTTACAGATGATAGAAATAAACTAATGATTAAATTTAAAGATGCACAAGATTTCATCCAAAAATTGAAAAGAGCAGATTGAATCATCTAGATCAAAAAAGAGTCACATGATCAGATGAAGGATAGTGAAGTAGTTTCAAGACTTAAGAAGGAGAATGAAACTTTTAAACATGAGCTTGTAATTACCAATTTGAAGATGAGTATGATGGAAGATGAAAAGAAAAATCAATTGGATTTGAGATCTGGAGATCTAAGAATGCAGATCTAAAATCCAAACTTACCAAGGTGACATCTAAACCTTACAAAGTTACAATATAGAGAATTTGAGAAGTACAACACTATTGTAAAAGGAGACTTACATAAACAAAGCAACATATTGAAAAGTTATATTCAAGCACTGAGAAGCTTAATGAGCAAATCATTGCACAAAGACCTGTTGGAGATAAAACAGGGATTGGATATGTTGAAGGAGAATCATCTAAAGCATCTTAAGTTACTGAGGAGCAAGATCTAGTGAACCAATAACCTAAACAGAAAGAAGATCTGAACAAAGAAGTACCTAATCAACCTGAACACCCTGAAGAAGTAAATAAACAATTCAATAGAAGATGCTTTGCATGTAATCAACTTGGACACATGAAGAAAGACTACACAGGTAAGTGTACTAAACCCTTTTCTGGTTATTGTTATAGTTGCTTTGCTTATGAACATAAATCTAATGAATGTAGGAAACCCAGATATGATAATAATAATGGAATGTATGGAAGCACTAACCCTGCAGCTAGTAAACCATTGGGAACAACAAATGTCATAAGAAATGGAATTGTGTTATAAGCGCAACAGTTTTGGGCATATTGCTAGGGATTGCAGACTACAGACTAATCAATTTGGACCTAGAAATTGAAACAGAGTTATAACATGTCAGATTTGCAACAATTTGGGACATACAGCAAGATTTTGTACAACAAATAACATGAGAACACCTAACATGAGATCACAGAATATGAACTTTAAAAGGAATGTGAACAACAATGTAAGAAGGAATGAGAATGTGAAAGGAAAACAAGTTGAAAGTCTAAACAAAACATTTGTTAGAGAAGGAACAGCTGCAAGCACTAAGGTATGGGTAGAGAAGTCAAGACACATCAGAGAAAAAGATGAAATCAGTAGTTGTAGCTGAAAACCCCTTGTCAACTTAAGCAATCATCTTTAGGAAGGAAACCGGGGATAATATACCAAGTAGTCATCAGACCCCCGAATGGTAACATAAAGTTTTGTGCACTTGAGAGAAGCATGAAAATATTGTTGGAAAGCTACAGCTAAGAGCACATAAGAAAATATGATTGTATGCTATCACAAGAAAGAAATCTAGCTCACTAGATAAAGAATCACCTTTTTGAGTTGTGTACTGGAACAATAAATGCAAATGCAAATTTTAGTATATTTAAGGGTTGAAATTGATTATTTTAGACACCATTTGATCATTTGGAGATTGCAAGGAGTTGCCAAAAAGATTTGTAGGCGATTTGGAGCATTTGAGCGGCAATTTGATCGAATTTCTGACAAAGCCCTAAACTTGTGATAACTAGTGTTATCCGAGGACGGGTCCCTGAAATATTTTCAGCCGTCCCCGTCCCAAAAACATCTCGGAGACTTGGGGACACCTAGGGGACTTTGACTTTAACTTCTAGAACAAATCAGACTTTGATGTTTAGCCACAGCAGATCAGCCTACAGAAGAAGTCAGAATTGTTGATGTTTAGCATGCACCTTCTACAAGATCATCACCAAAGGTCACAGTGAAGCAAGAGAAAGAGGAACAGACTCCTCAAAGATCTAAGAGGATTAAGGAGATGGTAACTAGACCAGGACCTAGGAAGAAGCCAAAGTTATTGGCTACAAATGTTGGAAAGAAGACCAAAGCAAAAGAAGAGGAAGTGAAACCAATGAAGAAGATGAGAGATCAAATCTCTCAACCACAGGACAAACCATAAGACAAACCTCGGCAAGAACAGGGAGTGAGAAGAAGAAGAAAAGTTGGAAGCCTGAGATATGCAGAATGAATCAAATGATCATAAAGGATGGTAACTTAACTCAACTAAACAAATATTATGAATTGTATGATCCTTTACAGAAAAGACAATTAGAGAATGCAGTGATCAGATACATGATAGATTTTAAGCAACAATTCATACACATCTATGGAACATGTACCAAATGAACTCTATGAGAGTTTGAAGGCCAAGAAAAAGAGAGCAAATGAAGAGGACAGGAAGATGAGAGAAAATGCTATTCAGAAGCTTTGCATCTTAGATAATGAAGACAAACTACAAGACATTATGAGCAGATTGAAGCCTCTATTGAGAAAGAAGACAAGAACAATACAGATAATGGGGGGACTCTATGAGGAAGTAATAAAAGAAACAGAAGAAGCAGTTGTGAAAGTAATGAATGAGCTTACAACAGTAGATCAGCCACAAGATAACACAATGATGGCACTAATAATGCACCAGATCAGCAAGATGACAGTATAGTCATAGGGGAAGCAAAAATCACTATTGGTACCAGTGAGGACCCCTTTGCAAGCACATTAAATAATCCATTTGCAAACCAGCAAGATTTCAATATTGGCAATTTGGTCATTGATAACATTGTAGACTATTCTAGTTCAGAGGATGAGGAAGATGATAAAAGAAAGAGTCAGCAAGACCAAAACATTGTGCGCAATCAAAAATCACCAAAATTGATATCATTAGCACCCAATTTTGTGGGCACAGATTTTGACTATCAGGAACATTAGCAGAATGTTGTGAAGGGGGCCACAAAAGTTACAGTTTCTTTGATTCTGGCAGTGAGGGAAGAAGAATAGAGAGAAGAGGAGCAACAAAGACAGAATCGGATGGATATGCAGCCATCTCAAACTTCAGTTGAACAGGGAAGTGACACATCAAATCAAAAGGAGGATGAAACAAATAGGGAAAGTCAGATCACTGTTTTACAGACCCCTCCTAAGGCAGCAGCAGTAGCACTTCAAAGTCACCTTTTGAAGAACTTTTCTCAGGATTGTCACAAGATGTAACAAACATGTTTGATGGAAATATGGACATACAAAAGTACATTCAGTTGTCAGCATTCTCTATTGGAAAGATTGGTGAATAATCTGACAAGATGAGCAAGAGTGCTGAAAGGCTACTAAAATTATCTATTGAGAAGCTACAAAGTACACTACCTTCTCTAGTACAGTCATTTGTACAGAACATTGAGGAGAAAGCAGAAAGGGTTATGGAAGCCTTTGATACTCATTTCACTACACTTGAGGAGGCAGCTAACCTAAGAACAAAGGCAGTTCATGATGCAAACCTATTCAATACAGTGTTTGGAAAATTAGGAATGATCTCACAGCACTAGATCTATGCATCAAAGAATTGAGGAACTATTCTACAGAGGGAAAGGATCTATATGCAAAATGTGCGCTTGCACACAAATACTCCCAAGACATCTCCAGAAACACTAAAGATAAAACAGATGAGTTGGAGAAAGTTGTGGATGAGCTGAAGAACCCCAAGGCAAATATCCTTGAAATTGAACAGAAAATCAGTAAGATCAATGATGAGTTGAGAATCCTTGAGCTGAAGAAAGAAAGAATCCTAAAAAGGTTCTCACTACTAAGAGAGCACCTGATATTAAAGATTGACATTGTTCAGAGGCAATTGGATACCTATTTAGAAGCAAAAAAATCATATGCCAAATTTGCTTATCCAAGTCTAGATGCAGAAGAGGTAGCATCCTATGGACTTATTGCTCTCACAAGCATAGCAGATGCAGTCAAGTACAATTGGGACAAAGAATTCACCAGTCTGAAGAAGAACTTTGTAGATTGCATTGCACTATTTTCCATCCATCCAGCAAGACAAAGAAAACAAAGTAGAAATTTTGACATGTACATATACTTTTAAATCACCTTTGTCATTGATGTCAAAGGGGGAGAGCGAGTGTTAGTATGAAAAATTGTAAAAAGATAGCATGCATAGTATATAGCAATGTAAAGGGAGATATAAGTTTGAATATAATCTAAAGGGAAGCATGTATGAAAAAGATAGTAAATGAATATACAAATGATCCACATTATGAAATTTTGATGGCCACGTGAATACTTCACAAATTTTGGACACTTAGTCAATTTTTCCATACGTTGTCATCAATGCCAAAGGGGGAGACTGTGGTCAATTTGGCTAAGAAGATATGTTAGCATTGTCATTTAGGGCAACATATAGCTTACTTTGAGAAGGCAAAATGAAAGGATAAGTTTGAAGTAAAGTTATTCAGAAAATTGTCTAAGTACATATCAGCAGAACAGTGCACAGTCATCTTATTTTGTTTGGCGCAATTCACAGGAAGCACTTGAGCTTATGCGCACTTACAGAAAGGAAGGACATGATGTATATGACACATGGGTAAAAGCGCTTAAAGTTTGGTTATATTATAGTTTTACCAATAACAGTTTACCAACAGAGTTAAAGGAAGAATAAAGGCATTTTGGTTAAGGAATTGTTTAGGTTCACCAAAACAATTACTTGACAATGTTGGGACAACATCCTAGATGTTAACCCATACATGGCAAAAGATAATTTCTATACAAATGATCCACATTATGAAATTTCGATGGTCACGTGAATACTTCACAAATTTTGGACACTTAGTCAATTTTTCCATATGATGCCAAAGGGGGAGACTGTGGTCAATTTGGCTAAGAAGATATGTTAGGGTTGTCATTTAGGGCAACATATAGCTTACTTTGGGAAGGCAAAATGAAAGGATAAGTTTGAAGTAAACTTATTCAGAAAATTGTCTAAGTACATATCAGCAGAACAATGCACAGTCATCTTATTTTGTTTGGCGCAATTCACAGGAAGCACTTGAGCTTATGCGCACTTACAGAAAGGAAGGACATGATGTATATGACACATGGGTAAAAGCTCTTAAAGTTTGGTTATGTATGGACGAATATTACAGTTTTACCAATAACAAATTACCAGGACAAAACAGAGTTAAAGGAAGAATAAAGGCATTTTGGTTAAGGAATTGTTTAGGTTCACCAAAACAATTACTTGACAATGTTGGGACAACATCCTAGATGTTAACCCACACGTGGCAAAAGATAATTTCTATACAAATGATCCACATTATGAAATTTCGATGGCCACATGAACACGTCACAAATTTTGGACACTTAGTCAATTTTTCCATATGTTGTTATCAATGCCAAAGGGGGAGACTGTGGTCAATTTGGCTAAGAAGATATGTTAGGGTTGTCATTTAGGGCAACATATAGCTTACTTTGAGAAGGAAAAATGAAAGGATAATTTTGAAGTAAAGTTATTCAAAAAATTGTCTAAGTACATATCAGCAGAACAGTGCACAGTCATCTTATTTTGTTTGGCGCAATTCAAAGGAAGCACTTGAGCTTATGTGCACTTACGGAAAGGAAGGACATGATGTATATGACACATAGGTAAAAGCTCTTAAAGTTTGGTTATGTATGGACGAATATTACCGTTTTACCAATAACAATTTACCAAGAAAAAACAGAGTTAAAGGAAGAATAAAGGCATTTTGGTTAAGGAATTGTTTAGGTTCGCCAAAACAATTACTAGACAATGTCGGGACAACATCCTAGATGTTAACCCACACATGGCAAAAGATAATTCAAAAGATTTAGCAAAGTATCAAGCAGCAAGGCCGACAAGAAAAAAGATTTTGGTCTAAAGGCAGAATACTTTTGTTTACTGAAGTGTGGCATTGTATTATAATGATATAATGTTTGAATGTGCACTTTCTATGATCAGTATTAATGCGAATTTGATGCTAGTACAGAGTAGTACAGTTCTATGATAAGTTTTGAAGAAGGAATCAAAAGGCAGATCAGTTATTGAAGATATCAGCACTTTATAAAGGTTTTTGTATCTATCTCCAACGATAGCATTGTAAAGTTGTATTTACTTGTTTGAGCAATGGGCTCTTCTTGCATACTTTTGTATTGTAATATCAACTCCTAACAGGGTTGAGGCTTCTAACAAGGCCTAGTCCTCTAACAAGGACAGGTACACTATACGGATGTAACAGACTCCTAACAGGGTGAATATCTTTCACAAGATTCTTTTGATTAGTGGATCATTTTGTGGGTACCATCCCCACCGGGGTTTTCCCTTGGCCAGGGTTTTCCTAGTTAACAAATAATGGTGTTATGAGTTGCATTGCGTTATGGTTATGTCTACTTTTCAGTTTGATCATATATGCAAGTTTAAAGATTGTTAATAATATCCATAGTTGGGCAAAAGTTTTTGGAACACTGATTCACCCCACCCCCCCTCGATATTCCCTATTTCTAACTGAGAAATTATTGGAAACCGTGGTTTTGATGCCTTAAGTGATATTGGTTTATATGATACAATAGTATAACATTTGCACCCTATGTGGTTTTATACTGACTAACCCTAATTTTGCACACTGTAACCTAGGCGGATTCAAGTTTTTGGAATCCAAGGTATTGTAAATTTAACTTATTTGAATTTAACTTTATTTGATTATGCTATAATTTACAATTAAGGGTGTTAACAGTTAGTTTAAGATTAATCGAACTGATTCTATTTGAAAATGGCTTTATAGGCAACACAAATTTTGAATACATGTTGAGAATTATACTACTCAGATTTATCATAAATGTTTAACCACTTTACTCTGAATTAGATGTAGGAAATACCACAGCCAACCTGAGGGGGGAAAGGTATCACCGAGAAAGGGGACGTTGGATGGCCAAGCTCAAGACAATCGGGAAGGGTAAGATCTAACAAAAACTGTACCTAGGCGGCCAAGGTGACTTAGTTCTAGGGATGTTTCGATACACCTTCCTCCTAGCAAAATTGACTACTGAGAAAGCCAAAACCGGAAAGGCCAAGTGAACAAAACAATACGGATCCCATCTTCAATGGGCGATGTGAATAGGTCACACACAATAGGTCTTTGTTCTTTCAGGATCATCGGAGATTTAGAAGTATGTCCTACTGACTGACCAAACTCATCCAGGCACAAGTGACTGAATCAAAATTGGAGAACAAGCATGTGCATATGGTGTGTTGTGGGGACTAGGTGTATTCTGGATAAATCTGTAAAAACATATATAAAAGCTTGTATATGTACCTTGTTTTATGGAATTTATTACTACCTATTAATTTAATATTTAAAATTAAATTATCTTTATTTGAGTAAAATACACTAAAATAAATTATATTAAAGGTATGATAAAAAAGCATTATGATCAATACTAAATTTACATTATGATAAAAACAATACATGCATCTTAACAGAATATAAGATTACATTATGATTAATAATAATATTTAATTATAACTTCCTTAGCTCTTTCATACTGTATAAAATTACACCTGTAGTATTAAAAATATATAGGCGTGGGTTTAGGCTTAGCATTATTTGTTATAAAATATGAAGTTACAATAGTATTGAGACTTCTAAGTTGTATATATTCACATTCCCATTATATCTTCATCTATTCATCAGCATCCTTTTAAACAGATATATAATAGATGGGATGGGATACTACTTAACTGATGTTGCTCCAAGGAGTTTGACACTCAAAACCTATTGCATGGTCGTTGTTTAGATTTTGAGACTGTCATTCAAAGTTTTTGAACGGTTCATTCACCCATGGATAAATCTTTAAATACCATGTCAACTCTAGAATCAACAGGATAATCCATTAAATGATTCCATGATTCTGGCCACTAAAAAGCCCATTCATTTCCCCAATCATATTGTAACCAAATCTAATTCTGGGTCAAATTGCACCCAACAACATCAGGTTTCCCTGTCAGTTCAAAAATGTGGCCAGGCTCATCAATAACCACAAAAGCTCACCGGGTCACTTCAAATTAAAGTACTTACCAAGTTTATCAATATTCACCAAGTCAATTGAAATTAAGGTATTCGCCAGTCTTATCAAGTAAGCCTATCCATATCAATTCAAACCCATTTGATTCAACCCCAATCCACCAAGTCTTGACTTTGACAGAGAACTTCGCAATCTTGTAAATTTTTGATGCTAAAGTGTTTCTCATATTACTAGTTGTCACACCAATGAAACATAAACAATTCTCACTCTCAATCTAGGTTAGAGACCCCGCCATTTGAAAAAATTGATGCTCATAAGAATGCATTTAAATTAATAAGAAATTACTGATATCCTACACATGAGCACTTCTCAAATGAGAATGATATAGAGAAATTACATGACTTAACAAAATGGATTTCAGCCTTGCGCTACAAAAATCAAAAGAAGCATTGTCTTCTAAATTTTCAAAAGAGAATGCAATGGAAATTAGTATAAAAGATCAAAATTTTGTTTAGTCCTAATGTACGTAACCAAAAAATGATGAACTTTTAAGAACCAAGAGTAAGACAAATTAAAAAGAACAGCATAACAGGAAGGCTACCAAATGGATTTCAGCCTTGCCCTGCAAAAATCAAAAGAAGCATTGTCCTCTAAATTCTTAAAAGAGAATGCAATGGAAAATAGTATAAAAGATCAAAATTATTTGTCTGGCCCTGATGCGCATAACTAGTTAAATCATCTTCAAAAATGATGAACTTCTAAGAACCAAGATTAAGATGAATGTAAAAAGAATGGTTCAAAAATTACAGTCATTATATTCCAAGTATAATTCAAATAAATTCTTAAAAAGAACATAAGAAAGCACAAACAGAAATGGCAGTCATGGAAACACCTAAACTAGCCAAAGGGAAATCAAAGAATATGCTTATAAAAAAATTGCACTGTAATGAAATTAATTGAACACTCATTGCTCATGGAATACCGTAGTACAAGCAAAATGCAGAGGAAAACATGTACCTGATATAAACCCAACACATTGAGGACTTTTGTGTAAAGCACACTTTCCTCATCTTTAGACTCGTCTCTGTCTGAAACTACATCCTGTGTGCCCCATATCTGAGTGATCGATATCAGATCTTCATCCATATTATCAAAGGCGAGACTGTCTTGATTAGGGTAAACTGCTACAAATCCCTCAAGCATATCTTTTCCATCCCCATGATTGATTCCACTAACAACAATTTCAACACCACTGTCAATTGAGCCAGACTTCTTTTTTTTAACTTTTGATTTGGCTTCAACTTCCTTAGAATTTGTTGAAGGGAAATTTCTCTTATTGCTTTTGCTAGCACTTCCAGTTAATCTAGCCTTTGTGGATGAAAGCAAGGATAGTAAAACTTGTGGATCTGGTAATAATCCCCTTACTTCATCCTGAACTTCACGATAAAGTAAAAACCATTTTTGTCTGGAAACCTCAATAAGAGCATTTGAGTTCTTTTCTTCACACTGTCTCAAACCACTTAAAGCTCTTAACACTTTTAGGCCAGATAATCCCTTTACTTCCATTGAATGACTTTCAGATATGCATTTAGACAAACATTCTTTCTGTGGCTCCTGAAAGTGCCCCCTCCTAGTTACATTTTCTGCTGCAGAACGAATTGTGTCTAATAAGGATTCTAAAGAATCCAATGCCTCTTTAAGTACTCGCAGTGTACCATGCTTCACAAATAGGTTAGCATGCAAGAGGCCCCTATTAATGATAGCCCGACTAAATGAGCGGGGAAGTATGCACTTCAATCTATCACATAGCATAGGATGCTCCAGAGAAGGTGGAGAAGACCCTTCTATTGCATGGGAAGAAACTGAAGGAGATGCCTTAGAAGTTTGTATCAAATCGGATACAAGAGATATAGCTGCAAACCTGATTGGAAAATAATCACAAATTCTTATTGTATACCCAATATTAAAAAATATTAAAAATAAAACTAGAAGCCATTATAATGGATTCACCTTGAAGGATCGAAATAAATGCTTACCATGTGGATGACACCCGTGGCTCAAGTGAGTAAGGAAAAGAGTCCAAGTATGCAGAAACCAATGACGGTTGATTGCTAACTATTGCTAGCAGTAGATTTCTATGATTGCTCACATCAGATGACCTCAATTTCAACATCAACCTCAGTAACCTTGCTGGGTTGCCTCCATGAATTTTTTTACTCTCGTTTAAAATGCCCCAAGCTTGAGGAAACTCTGGAAAAAGTCCATGACGAGAATCAGTGCAAAGTATCAGCAGAATCTCATGAGCAACAGCTGCAGCTTTTCCTAAAGAAAAGTTCGCAGAAATTATACTCAATTGTTCAAGGGCTGTATCCCCAAACACTGCACTGCGAACCCAAGAAGGCACCGTTGAACTCGCACTCAACACCTTTTCTCGCATTAGGACAAGCACGTAAACAATTGTTTCTTCATCATCATTTCCTAGCCCACGCAGAACAGCCCCATAAAGAGACTGCTTCCGAAGCACGTGCCTTAAGACACTCGGAGTGCTGACTTCCAAAAAAGACATTGCAAATTCAATAAACCCTCTTCGTGTCAAAAATTTAGTCTTCTTATCGTCCTCACCGCCTTTTCTCTTACTTTTGGGCCACTCTGCCAACTTAGGGAAAACTTTGTTTTCAAAATCAAAACTTTCCGCAACCTTGTAAGCAAAAATTCTCCCTCGCCTAACAATTGCAGCCAAAAGCAGCAAAGCAGCATTCTGCCGCTTCTGGCCGTGCGAATTAATTTCTTCATATACATCATGCATCTTCGTAGTAAGAATTGCATTCGCCAATTTATCAACTCTCAAACTTACATACGTACCAGTTTTTCTTCTCTGTTCATCCGGGCAATCGTCCTTTCCACCTGGGTGTTTTAAAATTTCCGCAATAAGCAAAAAAATCGACACGCTGCTTTTCCCCTCTATACCTAATTTCCAAGCCTTTAAAAGCTCAGTCCAATCAGGCGACATCTTAACATATAGCTGAAGAACTTCTTTACCGGACTCCCCCTGCAGCATGTCTCTTAAACCCTTGGCACCATGTAAGCGGACTGTGAATTCCGTGGAAGTTAATGCTGCTCGATATTCTTTCAATTTTTCCTCAAGTTCTCTCGATATCTCCATCTTTAGAGCTTCCCCGCAGTGTTCAGATTCTTCGCATCCCCAAAGAAAAAGCACGGTTAAATGTGGCATTTAGAGTAATTAAATTTTCACTCTTCTGAATTCATGAAATCTGTTTATTTGCAACTATGAATATGAATGGTGTTTTATATTTTAAAAATATATATATTCAGGATGTCCAATCCCCACAGGAAAAATCATTAGAAAAATAAGATACAGAGCTGTTCATTCCTACATTGCTGAAGTCGTGTGTCGGGTTTATTGGCATCAATTAATTTGACTGTAAACAATTCGAATAAGCTGATTAGAAAGTACCTTCTTCCTCTACTTCTGTTACAATATCGGAGTGTGATTCGCCATTCCCTTCGTGTTCATCTTCTTTGTAAACCACTTCTTCAGGTACTTCCATTTCATCCTGCAGGTTGTTAAATTCGTTGCTGTCATCATACCTTGTCGAAGAATTATCACATGCAAAATCCTTCATCGACCAAATGAGATGTTCCGTTCGAAATTTTCCAAAAAAAATTATAATCTGTACAAATAAGAGTCTTGTTCAGTATATAATAGGGTTTTAAGCTTTCAATATCGAGCTGTAAAACGTTAAAATTTTCAGGCATAAGCGTAATCTTTCATAAAACCCTTGGTAAACCTTGGCGTAGATAGAACGAGCAATTTCTAGCCAGCACCCAAACTGATCCATCTACTCTGATTACTAGCATACCTTTAAAAAGTTAATTAATTTTTTTTTGGTAAATTAAGTCGAGAGATTTCTAATTTTAAAAATGTGAAGTTTAGAAATATAAATAGTGCATTATAGAAATAAAGAATTAATTTATTTTAAGCGAATAAGCATAACAAATAAATAGAAATAAAAAATATAGCTTTATATGAAAAGTTTTAATTTATTTTACATCATAGAATTAATAATTCAATGTAATCATAATAAATAAATAAAAATTAAAAATAAATAAAAGAAAAAATAATGAAAATTGATGGATAAGATTTTTGTAATTTGGTTCATTCACTTTCTAGTATATTTAAAAAATCTTCATGACATCTAAAATACTATTATATCTATTAGATTTTTCAATTTACTATTTACCCAAAATCTAAATCAATTTTTTACATTTAGCAAATCAAAGATATTCATTCTATTCCAGTAATTAACATAATTTTATACTAAAGTTTTAAGTTATTTTAAATAATAAAATAATAGAAACATCATAGAATTACTAATTGAATATATATAAAAAATAAATAAATAAATAGGATTAAGTTACATATTGATAATTAGGAACGCAATAATAGTTGACAAGGATGATAAAAATGGCTAGTTCTTGTTTTAGTTACAAAATTAATTAAATCGAATCATGCTAATGTTTAGTATTATTAATATGATTTATCTGTCATTTTATTATGCATGACACTAAAATGACTATCAAATTTTTTTAAATGCTAGAAAGTTTACATTGATGAATGCTTCCATTGTAGAAAACCTCTCAGCTTAATTAATTAATTTTTAAAAACTAGCACTTTTATTGAATATGTTAATAGGTGTTTTATTTGAAGGTAAAAATGAAGCTTTAAGAAGTGTATAAAAGTGTTGCTTTACACATGTCTCATTCTAATAGACATATTTGTACATAGCAGTATCTATTTTGGATGAGTTAAAGTTACAATAGTGTCTTGTTGTGTTAGAACAATATGATTGATGAGCAACAAAAAAAAATTACTTGAAGAAAATGAATAATGTTAACTATACTACTCAAAAAGTTGGTATGCAAATAACTTCACATACATTGACTTATTGTGAGATCATTTGCGAGCGAGATCAAGAGATTATGTTCAAATCAACAAACAGGATGATATTTTGCAAAATGAAAAAAAAATTTGCAAAAATGTGCATCTTGCTTGACTTTGTCCTATGTTTGTTGTTGGTGTAAATAAGTATTTACTATTTACACTTTACCTAAGTTTACTTAGGTTAATGCATTATTTTATTATTTTGCATTTATTTAGTTGAGACACTTAGGAGTTTGTGTACTCTCATGAGTTGTCATGTTGACAACACAAAAGTACGCAACTCTAATTAAGCACATGGTGTCTACAACACTGGAGTTTGCATCATTCACTGAGTTGTCATGTAGACAACACAGTTATTTGCACTCCCTTTTTAGCACATGTTGTCTACAACACTAATTTGTGTGATACACCATTGTAGGTTTATCCTCACATCATCGCACTTACTTTCGTGCTTAATGGAGGATAACCTATATTTGGTGGACATGTGCCTGGTTGTATGACTCATCATGTTGCTAACTTCTATGCATTCTAGAAGCTCTCCATAGGTCTTTATATACAGACACTCCTAGTGTACTTGCATATGGCATATATGGCGTATTGAATGAATATATCATCATTTTGATCATACTCTCTCTTTGGTCTACTGTTGTGCTTGTGTTTGAGTTCCTTGGTCTTAGGTGAATTCTACCCTAAGGCAAATTCTTACATGGTATTAGAGTTGAGGAAGATTCTCTACACATAGTCGTTCAAGATTGTTCATGCTTCAGCACCTCGACCTGAATTTGAAGAATCTGTAGAAATTGGGAGTATCTAGAGCTAGATCTAACCTCGCCATTGTGTTCGAAATGCCAATTCGGTGAAGATCGACTATAAATTTGCCTATGTTGGGCTAAAGTTGATCGTGAGGCAAAAAAAAATTGCAAACCAGCACCTAAAGGCACCAATTTGCAATTGGGTATGGTCATTTCAATTGATCTGATTATTTGTTTTTTAGATCTCAATTAATTTCATTCTTTGCATTATTATTTCGAATTTTTATTTTTGGAATCAGTTGGCCAATCAAAGAAAAAAATTTGCAGAATCGGGCTGTTAGATCCCGGCTTTGCAATTTTGAAGAGATTTTTTTAATTGCAGGGCATCATTATTAAGCAGGCTCTTCAATTTCCGTACTGCATACTAAACCAACGGCCGAAGTAAATTTCACAGGCTAATACACCACCGGGCCGTACCATCAAAATCTAGCTATAATCTGGCAGCGGCTAATTTTTGCCACTGGCGCCCACCCAGCCTCCAACATAATTATGGCGAGCTTATTTACTCTTATCCCATGGCCCCTTCTATTTTAACTCCATTTGAGTTATACACCTCACACATGTGGGACAATTGCACATAATCTAGCGACACCTTTCAAAGGCCGACCCCCACAAACAGTAGTTTCTGGCCTAAAATCTGGTTCTCAGTGATGGAAATAACAATCTCCGATAAGGCAAGAAAATTTGGTGCGAGACTAATAGTCTGGTGACTGTTAAATTAATTTCACTTACTGCAGACACATTCCAGCGTCAGAAATTTTAATCCTTCTGACCACTGCTCAACCGACACGTGGCATTGTTGTATTCACCAAAACCTGTGACACGTGGAAAATCTGCATCACTTACCACACTATATAACGCAGTCAGCAATCTACAAGCATAATTAGCAACTGACTCAGCAGGACAGCTCAGCAACATGTCAGCGCTTACATGGAAATCCCAATCAGCAACCATACAATACATGCAGCCTGCCACACCAATTTTTTCTATACAATTTCGTACAGTTTGTATGGTGTTGTGTTACCACCTTAGCCGCTAACATCATCACAGGGGTGGAAGTCGCTAATGTCATCATTCTACTGTCCTAAATTTGACGGTCGTTTGATCGTCATTCATGGCCAAATTTGAACTACTATAACGGTTGTATGACTGTCAAATTTAACCACATCTTTTGCTGATGCAGCCCTCTTCAAATTGATTTTTGATTTTGCAGTCTGACTTTGGGAGGCCTCCGGACTCCAAATTAGGTGCGATTTTTTTTGAAATTGGGTAGAATTTCCTAAACTTTTCAATGGTGCAGTTTTTTCTAGTTTTGGTGCATGAATTTGTCAAAATTTGTAGTTTTTGGCGACTGTACCTATATAATCCTACATTTTTCAACTTCAAACGCTCCGTACAAGCACATCTAGACTCGAAAACAAGTTTTTTTTTTTGAATGTGTGTTATTTTTTGTCTAATTTCTAGATCTACAGTCAAATTATAGGGTTGAGTGGACAAACATGTCACTTTCAACAATAGGGCATTTCTTTGCTTTGTATTGCTTCAGAATCGTAGCACATTGTAAAGTTTCAAATTTGTAATCCATTAAGAGGTTGTAACAAGCAAAATCAGAAGTCCACGAAGGCCAAAATTAGCAAGTGGCCCTTGTAATCACACTACTGATAAAGTACCAAAAGCATCTCTTTTGGGGGGGTTTCTTGATTTAGTGAAAAGGGGGGGTGTTCTTGGTGTTGTGTTCTCTCTTTTCTATAATTTTCTTTCATTTTCTGCATTATGGGAAATTTTAAGTTTCCAAAATTAACTCCACATAAATATGCTACATGGTCCATCAAAATGTGGTATCACTTAATGCATAATGGAGTTTCACAATACGTAGATGGTACTCTTCCTAAACTAGCAGGTGATAAGGTATCAACAAGTGATATTTCAACTTGGTTAGCAATGGATAGGAAAGCCCTAGGTGATATAAGTTTGGGGGTTGATAACAAGATCATGTATCAAATTAAGAAGTGTTCTACATCCAAGGAAGCTTAGGATACCATCGAAAGCCTATATGGTAAAGTGTCTGAAGAGGATGTTTTCAAAATTGAAGATGAGCTTGTCTCCTTAGATCCTAAGTCATATGATTATATATAGGATTTCATCATCAAGGTGAATGAACTAAGGACAAAGTTTACTGATTGTGGGAGTTCTATCAAAGATGACAGATTGATCTATCTTATTCATAACAAGTTGCCATCATAGTATTCCACATTTGAATCTTCTTTTAACGCCTCAAAGACTACATTAGGGTCTACCTATAAGAAAGTCTCCTTTGATGAATATGATGATCTATTGGATACTGAAGAGAAGAAGTTGAAATCAATTGGGATTCTCAAATTGCCTAAGTCTAAATCATTGGTAGCCAACAATGAGGGTTCTCAAAATTCAACTAGACAATCTTCAAATCAACGAAAGGGTAAGAAAAAGAAATGGAAAAACAAATCAGAGGATGCAGAAAAGACAACACCACAATACAATCAACAAGGCAAGTCTTCCTCAAATTTGAATAAGAAGGGGGACAACAATAAGGAGAAGAAAAAGTGTGCCTATTGCAAGAAAATGGGTCATGAAGAACATGAGTGTTATCTCAAAAAGATTGATGAGTTGACCAACATCATGAAGAAACATAATGTTCCATTGCCTAATGCTTATAAGGATAAAGGGTCTTCTTTAGATACCAAGGATAAAGGGCAAGCACTCATGGCAAATTCAAATTCTTCAAAGGAATGGATCCTTGACTCGGGTGCCTCTTATCACATGGGTTCTTCAAAGGAGGATTTTTCTTCAATGAACCAATCAAAGGTACCACACATCTTCATGGGAGATGATCCTAAAATGGAAGTTGAAGGGAAAGGAAACGTGGAAATGGAAAATGGAGAGTTTCAAGATGGTCTCTATGTTCCAAACCTAAGTTTAAATCTCCTATCAATCTACCAAATCACTCACCTCGGAGATGGACATAGAGTTGAGTTCCTTCCAAACTCAGTAAAGGTGCATAGTCTTAAAGATGATTCCTTGGTTGCAGTAAGGAAAGTGAATCATGACAAAAGGTTATACTCTTTCTCCCATTTTGTGCCCAAGTCTCCTTCAAAGGCCTTGTTATCACAATCAAATTTAACAATGCAATTATGGCATGAGCGGTATGGTCATCTTAACTTTCGCTATCTTTAGCAAATTTGCACAAACAGAATGGTCAAAGGTCTCCCTCAAATCAACTTTTTCCACAATGAATGTTCAACAGATTCAGTGGATATGCATCCAGAGGGGAAGTTACAGAAAGGGAAGTCTTCAAGAGCACCAAGTGTTCTATAGATGGTTCACATGGTATTAGTAGGTCCTTTTGCAGCTAGCCAAGGTTGCTACATACTTACTTTTGTTGATGACTTTTCAAGATACACTTGGGTCTACTTTCTTCATAGTAAGAATGAAGTGTTGGACAAGTTTCTAGCCTTCAAGACTCATGTTGAACATAAATCGAGGAAAGTCGTCAAACTTCTAAGAATTGACAATGGAAGCATATATGTGAACAGAAGACTCAAAAACTTTTGCAGGCTTGAGGGCATTAATCATCAGACTCCACCAGCATTCAATCTGCATAAGACAGATGTTGCAGCTTTGAGGATCTGAACTCTTAAGTCTATGGCAAGTTGCATGATACAAGCCAAGTCTCTAGATCCATCACTTGGAGTCGAAGCAATTAGTAGTGCCACTCACATTCTTAATCGATCTTCACATCCAGCCTTAGATGGCAAGACTCCTTTTGAGGGATGGTGCAATAGAAAACTTATTGTGACACACTTTAGAGTCTTCGGTTGTCCTGCATGGGCAAATAGTTCTTCTAGGGGATGCAAGGCACAACCACCTAGGCCTTGTACTTTCATTGGTTATGAAGACAATGTGAAGGCATACATACTCTTGGATCTAGAGACACATCAAATTTTTATGGAGAAGGATGTGCATTTTGATGAAAGTTTACCTAGCTTGTCCTTTAATCCTCTCTGCACATCATACCATGTGGAAACTGATAGTGACACCAGTGATAGTGCTTCAACAGATTCAGACACGTGGGGTTCTATCGATTGTTGCAGCGAGAGGTCACTAAATTAGTTTAGTCCACATGCATATATCACCATAACGATAGGTCCATCATAGCAGGGTACATCTACTCTTCCAAGTCCAGCTTCAATGATAGATTTGGGGGATAATATTGATGACCTGCCTCTTATTCTTGATGTAGTAACACCTTCTTTAGTTGTCATGAGGGCTCCATTTGACCCTCTTGTTCATTCTTTACATGATTGATCCTCATAGGTTGAAGTGATTTTGGATACTTATGATCAGTAGTTGCAGAGGGCTTCTTCATTGGTTGTAGAAACAGATAGTTCTTTGAGACAGGTTCTTCATCCAGTTGAGCAGGTTTCAAAGACATCACTTATCCATGGGATTCTTTCCACACACAGTGGAAGTGTCTCATTTGTACCTTTGTCATTGTTTATTCCTAAGGGGAGGAAAACCATTCTACAGTCTTGGATCAGCTTCTTCATCGGAGCAATCACTGGTTAGCATTCTTCTTTGGAAGGAGGGGGCTATCATGTCTCTCTTCCTCTTCTCATCATTCTCTTATGAATATACTAGATGTATGTCATAATGGGGGGGTCTTGATTACTCTATCCATCCATACATCGTATGTATTTTTCATCTCTCTTTTTGGGGTAGGGTTTTTCCCATAAGGTTTTTCCCTCTTTCTCTGCTTTATGAGAGAATGCATTTCATTATGTACATGGGTACCTAACATGGCCTAGTAGCTGGGACCCATCATGTATTACATCCTAGATTTCATAAGCTTAAGGGCATTCCCCTAAGTTGCACTTAAGGGGGGGTATTGGTGTAAATAAGTATTTACTATTTACACTTCACTTAAGTTTACTTAGGTCAATGCATTATTTTATTATTTTGCATTTATTTAGGTGAGACACTTAGGAGTTTGTGCACTCTCATGAGTTGTCATGTTGACAACACAGAAGTACGCAACTCTAATTAAGCACATGGTGTCTACAACACTGGAGTTTGCATCATTCACTGAGTTGTCATGTAGACAACACAGTTATTTGCACTCCCTTTTTAGCACATGTTGTCTACAACACTAATTTGTGTGATACACCATTGTAGGCTTATCCTCACATCATCGCACTTACTTTCGTGCTTAATGGAGGATAACCTATATTTGGTGGACATGTGTCTGGTTGTATGACTCATCATGTTGCTGACTTCTATGCATTCTAGAAGCTCTCTAGAGGCCTTTATATACAGACACTCCTAGTGTACTTGCATATGGCATATATGACATATTGAATGAATATATCATCATTTTGATTATACTCTCTCTTTGGTCTACTGTTGTGCTTGTGTTTGAGTTCCTTGGTCTTAGGTGAATTCTGCCCTAAGGCAAATTCTTACATTTGTCAATCAAATCCAGTGGAAATTAAAGGGGTTAGATGGAACTCCCAAACTCAAAAACTAAGTCACAATTAATATTGAGCGTATAGTTGTTATGGTCATTTGATTAAAAATAGAATCACAAACTTGACATAATTCGTGGGATATTTGACCTCCATAATCATTCAATGTCATGATACTCTACTGCTTTGTTCAATGTTTCATTTTTAGTGGAGTGAGAATACTTGCCAAAGTTTAAATAATTTAATTTTATAGTGAAAAAAAAAACTCTAAAGAAGAATATATCTCTATAGCTCGATGGGAATTTTGAAATTGACATGGAGAGAAGAATTTGCAAATCACATCAATAAATCATTAGATATAAAAATAGCATAGCTTACAAAGTGACACTAAACCTCTTTGAATTGTGTACTAGTATTGACAATAGTCAGAAAGTTTCTTGTCATGTTCAAGACTTCAGGTGATAAAAAATAAATAAAAACAAGCTAATTAATTAAATAAGATAATGTTATCTCTAGTAACAACCAAATTCATAATCAAGAAACATGCAACTTAAGTGACAAGTAAAGGTAACTTAATGATTAAGTCGAGATGACTTAATAATTAAGTTATTGATTTATTCTAACACCCTCCTTAAGATGAGCGACAATGCAACTACAAACAATGCATGAAAAGAAAAGAAAACTACAATGCAAAAAGAAAACTTGGGTTTAGGCAACATGGCCTAATGAGGTACACAATCCCAATCATAATCAAATCTATGTAAGTGGAGAAATAGAGAAAACCTAATGGGAAAAACTCTACTCCACTAAGAGATCCATAAATAATGTTGAAAAACTAGTGAAGGATTATAGAAGCCTCCAAACTAGAGATTGTCCTATAAAATAAAATAATTACCATGAAGAACACCACTGAAGCATGAAGAAGCTACAAAACACTGTCAACAAGTAACTATTGCTCTGAAGAACCTTCACTGAAATAAAATGTGACTAGGTAGAGAAGATTTTAACCTGCATGAGTGCCTCATATGACACTACTTGAATCATGAGACAAGCAAAGGCAAACAACTAAACTCAAAGATACATATGGCATAAAACACCAAAGTCTAAAGAGTTGGTCAATAAACATGGAAGGTTGCCTCCAAAATAGGAATGAGAGAAGTGTCTATATGGTAAATGATCCATCTCAGTGAAATGCATAGCTTCCCAATCACTGCATCCACCTAGTACATGGGAATAAATACTTTATGCACAGCTCACTCCTTGAACCTTGAAAGTATAAGAACCAATAGGAGAACCCCCCTAATACAGACAAGGGTGAGGTAATAGACAACTGAAAAGGATAGCCAAGAAGAATAACATGTCAGGGAACTAAGATCAAGATGCACAAAAAATATAAAATAGTTTCATGAGGTGATCAGCCTCTGGAAATGGACAAGGAGCTAATGTCATGGAACACTTGGCTGACAAAGGTAGATGGCAAATAAAGGCAAACATCAACCCCCCACGACACTTAATTAGTAGTGCATGTACAATAAGACATAAGATGTGGTAGATCCCAAGAAGACAATAATATATATGAGAGCCCTAAAATGACACTACTCAAATCAAGAGGCAAAATAAAGGCAAACAATTGAAGTTAAAGATACAAATAAAATATGACACTTTATTTTAGTGTATTTGCATAAATGCTTACAAAAGATGTCAGCAAATATCAGAAGAGACATAAGGTTGCTAAAACACAAAGTGCAGCCCAAGACAAGACATCCTATGCAATGAAATGATGCATAGACCCGAAATAACCAAGATATTCATCAAAGTGCAAAAATACAAAAAAATGAATATAATACACATGGAGTAGAATTTGGAAAAAATACTTGTATCACTAGAAAGATCACAAAACCATCTTTCCAATGATATAATTTTTTTGAAAAATGGAGTTTGGATGTTCAAGATATGTCTTCTAGAGTGCAAAATAGAACACCTAGCTTTAACAACAAAAAAAGCCATCAAAATAGAAAAATTAGTAAATTAAATCTACAGTACTACATCGAGCTCGGAACCAAACAATATCTCATTTATGAAATATGGAGTTTGTATGAGCAAGATACAACCAAAAAACTAAAGGTAGCTCCATAAAGGGCCAGAAGGACATGTTGATGGTGATGATGTCAATAGAATACATACATAAATTTGATGATCAAAGAGCCATTATCGTAAAAAATACCCCTCGCTAAAAAAAACACTGGGAAAAATGCAGGTCATTGGAAACAAAAAAAATCTTATTGACAAAATATCTCTTGGTTGTTGAGAAAAGGGTCAGAGTTAGAAATGTTGGTCACACCCATGAGTCAGTATACTAAATGAGGGAGGGGGGATTAGTATACTCACTATGTACAAGTTTTTACTTCAAATCACACTCACTACTTTTCTACCGGCTAGTGCATGTTATAACTCAAGTGGTTAGGGTTGAGAAAAAACATATCACATGAAAATAGCAATGCACAACATAGTATTTGTCTCATGGAAACCCAACTAGGGTAAAAACCATGATGTGTGATTCGATCCTCACAAGTTTGTAGTCCTATGAAGTGTACCTAATCAAGAGCTTATCCCTATTAAAATATTACAACAACACTGTGAAGTGCCACTTTTTAGGGGATTTAAATAAAACCTATTAAAATCTTGCTCCGTTAGGAGCAACCTGGTTAAAGGACTTTGAAACACAAGTTAATGTGTCACCATGTTAAGGGATTTGTACAAAGTGTTAGAAATTTATTCATCGCCCCCCTTAGGATTCGTGACAAGGGCTTAACCACCTCTTATGTACTATAAGTTGAGTGGTTGTATTAGACATTAATAGATCAGTCTTTTGGTGCAATGGCAACCGCACTCTAACAAGTGGTATTAGAGCTTGGTCATAGGTTTGAATCCTCAAACCCTTGGGTAACACAAAGGGGGAGATTGTTAGAAATTTATTCAACACTCCCCTCAGGATTCATGATAAGGGATTAACCACCTCCTATGTACTATAAGTTGAATGGTTGTATCAGGCATTGACAGATCGATCTTTTGGTGCAACGACAACCCCACTCTAACACAAAGTACCTATTAGGGTCCATCCTTATTGGGATTTGATGTTGTATAGATAAGTAAACAACAAATAAATGACCTATCAATTTAGCTACTAAGCTTGATCTAGATCCTTCTTTTGCTTGCTTGACCGGTCTTAGAACTTTGTTATGCCTTCTTTGGGTTCTGCAACTTTAGTCTCTGGTCATTGTTGTGCTTTACTCTCTCAGCTTGAACATACAATAATCTTTATGTTGTTTTAGGTTCTCTCTCCTCTTCTCAACACAATCACTACCTTGAAGATGATCTCTCTCTGACCACTCTTCTTCACTTTATGAGATTCCACTTTAGCTTGGCACTTCTAGCTCTCATGCTATTCACTTGGCAATCTAACATTCTCCCTTTCAACTTCATTTTCTTTTATACTCTTCTTCTTGCTTTTCTTGGAAGCATCAACCTAGAATTCAAAATTTGAGTTCTCTCCCTATTATTGACTTAACTACCCATTTTAGTAGTGTGCAACCCTTGTCAAGTTGCAGCATGTTTGTATAAGAGTCACAGGCATAATGTGTTTTTGGTGACTAGCTTTAGTTGTAAGGAATTCAAAATTGAATTATTTCAATTGCGCCTCAGTCCTTTCTCCCATCACCGTTAAATGTGACATTGATTGTACTCTTACCCTCTACATGACTAGGTAGTCACGAGTATCTTGCTTTGTGCTCATCATACTGAGTCACCTTGCTATCTTGTTCATTATTTCTACCACTTGGATTTCTTCTACTTCTATGGAATTCACTTAGCATGCTTTGTCTGAGTGAATTACCTTTGTCATCACTTCCACTGGGCTTGTCATCTTTCCTAATTTCTCTTAAATGTTAGGGTCGCACATTCACATGCCTTGTCCATTGTGCTTGTCTATTGGTCATGATTCCTTTGCTTGTGTTTCCAAAAATGACAACACCTTTGATGACTAATTCTATTGGTTTGTCTACCAGTTAGTCTTTAACACTTAGGCCAACAATCTCCCCATTTGGCATTGATGAAAACATTTAGTCACTTTGACACTTTCTGCATCATGTGTGCACATTCCTCTTCCTTCCTCCCTCTATTGTCTCCCCCTAAGATAATGAATTTTCATGCTTTGACCATCTACAACACATTTTATTCCTCTCAACTTAGTCCCCTTTGTCGACAATGCCAAAGGCAATCATCTTGCATTGTATGTTTCTTTCTTGATTGTTCCCCTTATGGAGTAGTCCCTCATTCCCATCAATCCACTTGGAGTCTATTATGTTCTATGAACATGGATTGATTTTGGCTCAGTTTGGATCAGTTTAGCTTGGATAGGGGTAATACCCCTAACCTCACTCTTAGATACTCAAACATATCTTTCTGAAGAGGCTTGGTAAAGATATTAGCCAGTTTCTCTTTAGTTGGTACACATTCCAACATTACCTCTTTTGATTGCACCTATTACCTAAGAAAATTGTACTTGATGGATATGTGTTTGGTCTTTGAGTTCATGACCAAATTTCAGGTGTTAGCACAGTTGATAATACTAGTTCCTCCATTTTCTCTTGAATTCTTTCAAGTAGTTGTTTGATCCAGATGACTTGAGTGCAATTCATGGCTACAAAAAAATGTTATGCTTTAGTGGTCAACTATGATATGTAATTCTACTTCTTGTTGGTCTAGGCCACTAGTCTTCCTCCAAGGAAGAATGTACCTCCAACTGTGCTCTTTATGGCATCTATGTTCCCTTCCCAATCAACATCTATAAAGACACTGAGTTAAAAGTTGCCTTTGTGAGGATACCATAGACCATATTCTTCGGTACCTTTTAGATACCTGAAGATTCTCTTCATAACCACCATATGTGACTCTTTTGGGTTAGTTGAGAATCTAGCCACTAACCTAATTGCTTGTGTTATGTCCAATTGGCTATGTTCTATATGTCGTAGTTCACCTATCATTAATTGGTAAAGTGTCTCATTCACTTTAGGGTTTTCCTCTTCCGTTGATAGCTTACAACAGGTTGTCATTAGAGTACCTATAGGTCTTGTGTCTTCCATGCCAAATGTCTTAAGTATTTCTTTGACATACTTTGTTTTCCCTATGAAGGTACCCCCCTTTAATTGGGATACTTGAAATCTAATGAAGAACTTGATTTCTCTGATCATAGACATTTCAAACTCCTTCATGGATTCAAAAAAATTGACACTTAGCCTATTATCTCCACCAAAGATGATATCATCTACAAAGATATATGCAATCATTTGGCTTATCTTTGTCTTTGCTTCATGTATAGATTACAGTTATCACTAGTTCTTACAAACCCAATCTTTATCAAGTATGAGTGTAGCCTCTCATACCATGCTCTTGGTGTCTATTTCAATCCATATAGGGATTTTCTCAGTCTACACACTTGGTTCTCGCCTTGTTCATTCTCAAATCCCTCAAGTTTCTCGATGTAGACTTTCTCTTCCAAAACTCCATTTTGGAACGCAAACTTTACATCTGTTTGATATACTTTGAAGTTTTTGTGTGTAACAAATGCTAGAAGTATCTTGACTCCTTCTAGTTTGGCCACTGGTGTGAACTTTTCTCCATAATGTATACATTCTTCTTGTGCATATCCCTTACAAACAAGTCTGGCCTTGTTTCTGACCACTTCTCCATCTTCATTCATTTTGTTTTGAAACACCCACTCTGTGTTGATGATATTCTTATTCTCTGGTCAAGCTACTAAGGTTCATGTATTATTTTTCACCATCTGATCAATTTCTTCTTGCATGGCCTTCCTCCAATCTTCATCCTTTAGAGATTCTATTGTAGCCTTAAGCTATATGTGTGAGAGTAGACATATTGTCTCTCTCACCTTTTTCCTGGTTACTACTCAATCATCCTTGTCTCCAATTATCTAGTATGTTGAGTGGTGTCTTCTCACATACTTAGCTAGCACTAGTTCCCCTTTGGATGCTTCTCCCCTATGCTGTTCAGGCCTAGCTTCTTCTACTTGAATTGGCACAACTTCTTGTGCAAGATCTACCTCAACCTATACCCTCTCCACTATATCACTTAGTGGAATGTACTCAAATTGTTTGTAATGCTCTAATTTTTTTCTATCATCTTCCTCATTCTTCTCTACAAACTCATCAACCTTTACATTTGTAGATTCCACAATTCTGTGTATCCAAAGATTTAGACATCAGTATGTTCATCTCTTGGTAGAGTATCAAAAAAAGATGCCTTCATCACTCTTAGGCTCAAACTTCACTTTGTATTCATCTATCTTGATATAACACTTGCTTTTGAATACCTTGAAGTAGTTGACAGATGGTGTGTGACCAAACTATAGTTCATATGGAGTCTTGTTTGCCTCTTTCTTTACTTGTATCTGGTTTAAGGTGGACATTTTTGTGCTCACAACCTCTCTTCCATATATCTATGCAATATTGTTTTAGATCATTAATATTCTAGCATAGTCTATGATTGTTTTGTTTCTTCTTTCAACAACACCATTTTGTTGTGGTGTTTTAAAAGCTAACATTTTCCTTATGATTCCATGCTCCTCATAGTATCTTTTGAAGTCTTGTGAAGTGAACTCACCTCCTTAGTCTAATGTTAGTCACTTTAGTGCTCTACCGATCTCTCTTTCCACCTTTTCCTTGTACACTTTGAACATGTGAAATGCTTCTAACTTATCTTTCAATTGAACAATCCACATCATTCTAGAAAAATCATCAATGAACAACATAAAGTATATATCACCCTCTACATTCTTTTGCCTCATAGGTCCACACAAGTCTGTATGAACTAGATCTAATGCATATTCTGACATGAAAAACTTGAACTTTCCAACTTTCCTAATTGACAATCTTTACACATAACATTGTCAGATTTAATAATAAGGGGTAAACACCTTACACAATTCTTCCTTCCTTCTTTGACAATGATTTCAAAGTTTAAATGACACAACCTCTTATGTTGTAACCAACTATTGTCATTTCTAGCTACCATGAAAGTATCACCAAAAATATTGAGGTAGAAAAAGGTTACCTCTGCTTTGTTCTCCTAGAGCTAGTAGCTTCCATGTCTTGTCAAATATTTTTGCAAAACCTTTTGTTGAAATTTAACCTATAGCCTTTGTCCATTAGCTAAGCCACACACAACAGGTTGTATTTCAATCCCTCCACTAGATACACATCTTCACGAGTAGTGGATTCATTTGGGCTACAATACCCTTACCTATCACTGTACATGGAAAGTAATTTCCAAACTTCACTATTCCTCCATTGTAGGCCTTGACCTTGTCAAACTTGCTCCTATCACCTAACATGTAATGTGAGCAACAACTATCTATTATTCAATTTTTGTGGATACTGGTACTTGTTATCAAGGGGCTCTCCACCCTTTCTTCTATGATTGAAATAAAGGGCACTTCATCCTCATCATCTTCCTCATTTTTGGTTGACTCTTCATTAGTCACACCTTCTTTATCCATGTAACATTTCTTCTTCTCTTTTGTCTTTGACCAATTCTTGTTGGAACTTTTCTAGTTGTTTTTTTCTCTCCATTCGCTAGTCTCCTTTATGACAAGTTTTTGACTTCTAACAACATAATCTCCTACCTTTTTGCAGTTAAAGAATTTGAAAGGAAGCTTACCCTTGTGCTTCCCTTTAAATTTGACCATTCTTTTTTCCAAACAAAGCGTTTGACTCTTCTTGTTCAACTTCTTCATCATACAAGCTCTCCAACTCCTTTTTATGTTCCCTTTTGTGTCTGGACAAGCTTGGTTCTCCTCTTTCTCTTGGCATTGCAGCTAGTGCAACTAAGGCCTTGAACATAGTTTTGACCTTAGGTGGTTGAGTATTGTCAAAATTGCTAAGTTCAAACATAGTGAACTTTCCTACCAATGCGTTAAGAAACACCTCCATCTTGTCGATGGTTCTTAGCTCTTGGATGGATGACACCCTTATGGCATACTTGGGTAGTAGGGTTCTTAGCATCTTACTCACATGTTCATTTTATGATATTACTCCTCTACATGATCTAATGGATAGCATGATGTCCTTCACTCGCTTCACATAGTCTCCAATCTCTTCACCTTCTTGCATTCTCATTCAATCAAACTTTCCTTGTATACTTTCAGCCTTATCCCTCATGACATGCTTGTCTCCACCACAGACAACCTTCATCTTCTCCCACAATTTGTAGTCTCTCTCCAATTCCTCCACATCTTTATATTCAGAGTATGATAGGGTACTTGCTAGAGCATTCATTGTGGTTGGATGTATCTCCTTCTCTTGCAACTGGTCGGTACTGAGTTGGCCAGTTGGTTCTACATATTTTACCTCTACATGGGTCTAGTAAGAATCTCCAAGATTCTTTAGATGCAACCACATCTTTCTGCACCACGATCTATAATTTTCCCTAGAGAAATTTGGTACATCTCTTTTAAACATCTCTATCCTTTCCTCGAGTTGTTAAATTCTTGTCTCTTTGAGGACCTACGTTCTGATATCGACTTTTGGCCCCATCCACAAGTCAATATACTAAGATGGAGGGGGGGGGGGACAAATTAGTATACTCATTATGCACAACTTTTTACTTACAAATTACACTCACTACTTATCTATCATTCAGTACAGGCTATAACTCAATTGGTCAGGGTTAAGAAAAAAACATATCACATGAAAATAACAACACATAACACAATATTCATCTAATAGAAATCTAACTTGGGTAAAATCCATAGTGTGTGAGTCAATTCTCACAAGTTTGCACTATTCTGTAGTGGGCTCGTCCAAGAACTTATCCTTGTTAAAAGACTACAATGACACTATGAAGTACCCCTATTAGGGAATTTAAATAAAACCTGTTAAGATCTTGCTCTGTTAGGAGTTGCCTGGTTAAATGACTTTAAAACACAAGTTAATTGTTGGAATTCACAAGTGGGAAGGATACTTCTAAGAGGGGAGGGGGAGTGGGGGGGGGGGTGGGGTGGGGGGTGAATTAGAAGCACCAAACTTTAACCTCTAAAACTATTTAACTAAAATCAATCACGTGCATCTAACACATCTAATTAACATGAAGGTAAAGACATGCATGCAAATAGATAACACAAGATTTGATCCCCCAGAAACCCTCCAAAATGAGAAGGTAAAACTGGGGTGGGGATGAAACCCACAACTTATCACTGCAACAATATGTAACTTGTCAAGGTTACAAAGTTTGACCATCATCAATGGTCTACCCTGTGAAAGGCCTGCCTTGTTAAAGGCTTTAACACCCTATTAAAAGTCACCTGTCTAAAGGATTTATAAACATTCACTTGGAATGTCACCCTGTTAAAGGATTTACAACATGGTTGTTAAACCAACCTATCATCATAGGATTTTCATTCTCCTAATACAATGGCTAGAAAGTATTGTAGAATGTGTTGACTAGACAACTTACAATCTTCAATTGTTGATTTTAGATCATTGTTCTATCCAATCTAATTTGATCCTTCTTGATCTAATGTAACTCTATTCAAAGTGTTGATACTATGTTTCGATAACTTGATTCTGTAATGTTGTTTCTCTTCTAAGTCTTCACACCCCTTTAAACTTCACTATCATTCTCTCCTTGCATTCTCATATTATACTCTCTCTCTCTCTCTCTCTCTCTCTCTCTCTCTCTCTCTCTCTCTCTCTCTCTCTCTCTCTCTCTCTCTCTCTCTCTCTCTCTCTCTCGAATTATGGGGTTTCAACCTCCTTAAAAAGGTTTCAAAAGTTAGGGTTAGGTATGAATCTACAATTGAGATTCATCCATTTTTCTCACTCAATTCTTTCCATTTTTCTGATTGGTTGCATGTTGATTGCATAAGGAATGTAATAGATTTGATCTTATCTTTTAGATACTTCGAGATTCTTCTTGAGTCAACTCAAAAATAGTTTACATCTTAGTTTGTGAGGGCACAAACTCTTATGTTGATTTTGTGTTACTTGACATTTACTAATTGCTGATGCTCGACACACGTAGGAATTCTATATTGCTCGACGTCTATAGGAATTATGTCTTGCTCGACACCTATACTTTACTCGTCACATATTCTAGCTCGACACTTGAAACTTGCTCGACACTGTCTATCTACTCAGAATTTGAATAACTCGGCACTTGTTGAATTTCAGACTCGGCACATATTGTAGCTCGACATCTATATTATACTTAGAATCAACTTAGAAATTTCTTAAGTGTGTTGACACTCAATTGTCAAAACCAATCTAAGACCAACAATCTCCCCCTTTGACATGCGTGTCAAAAACACTTAACTAAACATTATGAATCTGATCTCTATGAGTATAATATACATCTTGTTCGACATATGTACAAAATTTCAAAAACTTGTTCAAAATTTAGTAGAAGACTATATACCTCAAAACTTATAACTCCCCTTAAGCTGATGTGCCATTTCTGTATCCAAAACTCCTTATGCTAGATTTGTCTCATGCTGATTAATCTAATACTCTTTATCTCTGCCTTGTCATTCCTTCCCTTGTCTACTCTATTTTTACTCACCCTTTTTCATATCTTCCCTTGTAGTTTTTGCAACGTTTTGGCTTTATCTCCTTATCTCTCCCTTAGTTTTATCTTCTCCTCAAAACTCAAAATTTTATTATCTCCCCCTTTGGATATCCTAATTTATTATCTCCTCCTTTTGAAACTTATGTCAAAGGATTCTATGCATTAATTGAATACTTAGCCAAAAAGGATTTGTTTACCTCCATTATGATCTTCAAAGTAGCATCCCAATTGTCTAATGCAATTTCTAGTGCTTTAAGTTGGATGGTTGTTTCTGCTACAAGGTGTACTAGGCCTTCCAATGTAGAAAGATTGGGATCTTTCTTCAAGACATTCTCTACATAGGCTAGTTCTTTGTGCAAAACTTCCATGTGAGGGGTTATAACATATTATATTTGTATTAACTTGGCCTTTATGTTAGCCTTATCTGCTATGAGCACAGCTAATTCCTTTTGAGTGTGAAGCGAAATAGAAAAATGATTCTCACTCTGAGCTGGATCCTTCGGTAGCTACATGCTTGATATTTTTAGGTTCCTCTCCAAGTTCATTATCCTTTGGCTGGTTTCTTGTGTGAAAATTGATGGATCACATAGTTTGGAGTATAGTGAGAATATGTTCTCAAGTACTGCTTTTACCTTTTCAAACTTCTTTGCCAACTCCACTTGTGACAGTGCTATCTCACTTCATATTCATTCATTCACCTTCATTTGGAATTTCTTTTCAAACCATTCTAGCAATTTTGCATTTGTGTCTAGGTCTTCATTCTGTACCTAGTCCACTATATTGGCTAGTTGATCCATTATGGGCTTGGTTTCATTAGGTACTTGCAAGCTAAATGCATCTAGTCTTTTATTTCTATCAATGCTTGCCTTTGTTTATACTCATTTCTGAGTATCTCTTGTTTCTTATTCTTCTCTAGTGTCTCTTGCACTTCATTAATCTAGTCTATGTTCATAGTTTTATAGTCATGCCTTGGAATGACTATCTCCTCATCAAGAGCAAGGTCTCCATAGTGAAGTACCCTTGCAACCTCGGTAGAGCTCGAGCCTGAAGCTTATATTTGAAGCGGTACTACATCAGTGCTCGACTATTGTGTTGTTCCTGTGGGAGTCCCTGTTGTAGGCAAATTGATCAGTATTTGAATTACCTCTTGTTTCTTCTCCTTAGGGATCTCCTTGTCCTCTTCAATTCTTCCTTGATCAATAATTGTGATCTAAGGTGGTGCACCTTGTCCTTGTGCTATAGGAATAGAGATATCCTTTTATCCTGTTTGCTTCTTTGTTCGCTCCTTGGCAATTGAAGTCATTGTGACTGTGGAATCAACCCTAGCAGATGTGTCTTGTGTTGTTTTCTCTTGTGGTTGTCCACTTGTATCTATTTGGATATATGTAGGTGGTTCTTGTGGATTCACCTTCTCCTTTGTGATGTCAGCTACAACTTTCTGTAGTTCTTCCACACTCACCAAGACTGGATTTGTACACAACTGTGATTGTAGTGTGGTCTGGTGAAGGATCTTTTTAAGGTCCTCTACAATTAGTGGGTTTATGTTCTAACCAGTATTGTCAGGAACATCCTTTACAATTACTATTTATGCAGGTCTGGGAGTTACATGTAGAGGACTTGGTGGTGGCAATTGTGTGTCTTGCACACTCTGTTCCTATTGCTGCTCCTCAGCAGTTGCCACATCAACCTTTTGTGTTTCCTTCTCCACTATAACATTTTCCTTTTCTTTTTCTCCTTCTTCTTCCTTATCATTTTCCTCTTCTTCTTTATCATTGTTTCTTCCTTCAAAGGGATCTTATTGTCCTTCCTTTATAGTTGTGAGGCCATAGATTACTTTTCACATTAGAGTGGACTTCTTCACAACATCCTCAATTTTATTCTTCAATATGCTGAAGGCTCTATACTTGGGTGCAAATTCGCTCCCATGCTTCTTATTAGCCTTGCTTATTTGGCCTTTTGTGAGTTCATGCATCACACGAGGCAATGTTGACTCTCTTATTTCCTTTTCCATGTTTAGGCAATAATGCCATTTATTTTCAACAATAGAATATAACTCCTTAGGCATAGTATTATCTATTTCAAGTGGAGTATCCTTGAACTTTTCCATCATGGTGTATATTGATTCTTCTACCATGTTTTGCTCCTCTCTACTCAATTTATTGAAATCAATACCTTTAAGCCCTGATAAGTGTACATTGTCCCTAATGTTGTCACATGTGTTTTCCAAATCAGATTTAATGGTATGACTTACCACTCTGAATTTTCCATTGTCATCAGACTCTATCCTCTCCTCATTTGATTTAGGAGGTGCCACATACTTTATTCTTTGCTTCTTCTCTATTGGTCCTCCCTACTCTTTGGCTTTCTTCTTTTCTTGTTCCTTGGCCACCTTTGTTGTAGCCCTTGTATTTGCCCTAGTGGTAGGTTTTGTCGAGCTTGGCTTAGCTTTCTTCTTGCCTTTAGGCTAAGTAGCAGGTTGTTTCTATGCTTTCCTCTTCTTAGGCTTAGCCTTAGGTGCTTCCTCTTCTTCCTTGACACCTTCTTGTTCTTCAACATCTTCATCTTCTTCGTCCTCTGCTTCTGCAACCCCTTCTCCAAATTTGGCCTTAAGCTTCTTCACTAATTTGTCCCTTTTCTTTAGTGTTAAGCAATTTTCAATTCCATATCCACTTTAGATCTTACAACATCATAGGTTCCAAAGGGTTTAGCACTTTTATCTACTCCCTCTACAAGTAGTGTTGTTATTGCTATAGATGCCTCATCAATATTTATCTCATAACCAAGTGGCCTAAGCCATCTTACCCTTGGTATGGTTGCTTGGATCTAGGTGTAACCAATATCAACAAGAAAACATATATCATTTTTGTGTTGTTCAACTAATGAAATAGGTATCCTTAGTCTCTATTTCATAGACTTCTTGAAGTCTTCAAAGTAGCTGGTCACGATTGTCTCAAAATTTCCTCCCATTTGTTCTATGTATTCATTCACTTGGACTGCTATAGACCAGTTTGTCTTGTAGCTTACCTTTCCAAAAGAAGGGAATTCATTCTATACATAGAAGAATAAACATGTCAAAATTGCTCAAAATTTGTATTGAGCTCCCTTTGTTCTTCTTATAGCTCCCAAATTCTCCATAATCTGTTGTAGTTGTAGTTCAACTAGATCATAGGTATGATCCTTTTTGACAAGTTTGTAACCAATGTCTACTGCAATACAGGGAACACTGTTGAGTCTACTAGATTGTAGAATTTATGGGAAATGAATTTAACAACAAAATCAACAAGAGGATCCTTAATGGTATCAATGGTCATGCCTCTCTTGTTCCACTTAGCTCCAGTATTCTTCTCAATTGCTTCTTTTGAATCACTCCTCAGTGTTTTGGGCCATTCTAGGGTTGGATATCCAGTTACCCTATGAATAATTCTTTTTGAGATTTTGACTAGTCCATCTTTCAACCATAAACTACCATCATGTATCCTACTTAACACAATTATAATCCATTCAGTCCTAAACATTGTGGGAAAATCTAGGGCATGGATTAAGCTCTTCTTCTCAATGATTTGAAATTCTTCTTTCAAGACCCCATTTTCACACAATTTATTGTATGCCTCCCTAATTTCCATGTCTCTAATAGAACCTATTTTGCATTTGTAACATCTCCTAACATCTTGCACCATTACCACTTTAGGAGGAATAACAGATAGGGCTTCGACGGGGTCATTTTTGTACACAACTTTAGGAATAGGTCAAAAATTGGGTTGTTTGACTTCATTTGATACAAACTGGACTTCAAACGACTCTTTTTCATGGAGTTTTTTAGAGCCAGAGGCCATTTGTACAATCTAAGGCTTCAACACAAAGAAATTTTGAAACTGTGTAGCTCGGCACAAGTAAAATACCTTGAATCATCAAAACTGTACTGAATCTATGTTGAAATCTACTCAAATGCTTGATTCTCTACTTTGAAATCCTTTTTGTGCTCTTCTCATTCTTTCTTTTTGCTTGTGATGGTGAAAATTGATTCAAAATGCGATCATATACCCTTGTTTCATAGCATTTAATTCTTAATGTGTTTACAACTGTCCACTTGACTTCTTGAGCAATTCTACTTTACTTAGCTTCCAATGATTTCAAATTACTCAGCATACACTAGAGTTTCCCTTGCTTGTCTTCAATAATAGTTTTCCCTCGCTCAGTATCCACTGCTAACTTGGTTGTAACTAATCACTTGGCTTCTACTTACTTTGGCAGACAACTCGACACACACTAGGATTTTACTCGACATCTGAGAACAACTTTTCTTACTCGACAACACTTGTGAAAACTTGAAATTTTAACTTTGCATCTCTATTCATGCTGATCTATCCTTTTTAGTACTTACTTGCCTTGGAACTGATGTGTGATAAAGCTTTGTATATTAGTTCCACATACCTTCTTTTGCTTAGTTAGATGAAGTGTGACCACTTGACCTTTTAGGTGAAGTGATCCCTCCATTGGATGTGCTACTTCCATATTTCTTCTTCCATGTTTTATTCATCTCTCCTTTGATGTGTTGAACATCTACCTTTCCTTTTCCTTTGTTAAACTTAGAGTTAGGTGCTTTTGACCTTGCTAGGCAGTTCTTGCTGATGTGACCAGTCTTCAAACAACTGAAGCATGTAGTTTGGTTCAACCATCTGCTGTAGCTTCCATTGAAATGTGTTCTTATACAATTTTCAGGGATGTGTCCATACTCTTGACAGTAGTGACAACTCTACCTAGTGTTGTAGTCCCAATTGTAGTGATGTCCATGATTATTTGACCTTGTTGGTTGATTAGGTGTCCACATAGGCTTTAATCTGCACTCAAAAGCTCTATGTCCATACTTTTTGCAGTGCACTTCAAATCTTGGTGTTCTAATAATTCTAATCCTGTAGTCATGTGCTTGATGTCCTTGCTTGTTGCACTTGTGATAGTGACTCATGTTTTTAGGTTTGTCATGCTGATTATCATTCTTGCTCCTGCACACATTAGAGGTATGTCATTTTTTACGACAAAAATGACAAGTGGGTTTAGTATTCTTACCTTTGTCACTTCTTTCTTCTGCAATCTTAGATGACTCCTCTTTTTTTAGTACTAGTGTATCCTAATCCTAAAGTGTCATTGCTAGATCTTGGTGATTTTAGAAATCATTTTCCTTCTCTCTTCTCAAGTCATTTTGTAGTTTTTCATTTTGCATCTTCAGTGTGGAGATCTCAATGTTCTTAACATTTAGCTCATGATGTGCATTCATCATCTAACTTAGGGTGTCTAGCTACATGCTGGGAATTCTTGCAAGCTCAATTGACTTTTCCTCCAATCTATTGGCAAGGTTTCTCTTGTCATCTTCTATCATAGCATTATCTTCAATGACTCTTTTAATTTCTTCTATTCAGTCACTTCACAAAGCATCATGGCTTGAGATTCTTATTCAATCTTGAGAGCTCTGATCTCTTCTACTTGTGCTCTATTCTTCTCCATCAGATTTGTTATTGTTGCATCAAACTCCTTGGAATTTCCATTTGCAAACACTTTTGAGGTGTCAATCTCCTTGTACTATGTATCATTCTCAGCTATGGCAATCTCTCCTGTTCTCTTTAAAGATTTCCTCAATTCTTCCCTAGCTTCTTCCAGAGACTATAGAATGAGATGAATCTCAATTTCTTGGTTCTCTATGATCTTCCCAAGTTTGTAGACTTCGATTTCTAGATCTTTTCTCCAAGTTGCAAGGCTTCTCCTTGTGAGAACTTGGCTCTGATACCAATTGTTGGAATTCACAAGTGGGAAGGATACTTTTGAGAGGGGGGGGTGGGGTGGGGGTGGTTAATCAGAAGTACCAAACTTTAACCTCTAAAACTATTTAACTGAAATCAATCACATGCATCTAACACATCTAATTAACATGAAGGTAAAGACATGCATGAAAAATAGATAACACAAGATTTGATCACCTAGAAACCCTCCAAAATGAGAAGGTAAAATTGGGGTGGCGATGACACCCACAACTTATCACTGCAACAATATGTAACTTGTCAAGGTTACAAAGTTTGACCATCATCAATGGTCTGCCCTATGAAAGGCCTTCCCTATAAAAGGCTTTAACACCCTGTTAAAAGTGACCTGTCTAAAGGATTTATAAACATTCACTTGGAATGTCACCCTATTAAAGGATTTACAACATGGTTTTTAAACCAACCTATCATCATAGGATTTTCATTCTCCTAATACAATGGCTAGAAAGTATTGTAGAATGTGTTGACTTGACAACTTGTAATCTTCAATTGCTGATTTCAAATACTTGTTTTGTCCAATTTGATATGATCCTTCTTGATATGATGTAACTCTATTTGAAGTGCTGATACTCTCTTTTGATAACTTGATTTTGCAATGTTGTTCCTCTTCTAAGTCTTCACACCTCTTTAAACTTCACTAGCAATCTCTCCTTGCATTCTTGTATCAAACTCTCTCTCTCTCTCTCTCTCTCTCTCTCTCTCTCTCTCTCTCTCTCTCTCTCTCTCTCTCTCTCTCTCTCTCATTAGGGGCTTTCAACCTCCTTAAAAATGTTTTGAGAGTTAGGGGTAGGTATGAATCTATGATTGAGATTCATCCATTTTTATTGCTCAATTCTTTCCATTTTTATGATTGGTTGCATGTTTATTGCATAGGGAATGTAATAGATTTGATCTTATCTTTTAGATCCTTTGAGATTCTTCTTGAGTGGGCTCAAAAATGGTTTACATCTTAGTTTGTGAGGGCACAAACTCTTATGTTGATTCTATGTTACTCAACACTTACTGATTGTTGATGCTCAACACACATAATAATTCTGTCTTGCTTGACATCTATGGGAATTATGTCTTGCTTGACACCTATACTTTACTCGGCACATATGCTAGCTCGACACTTGAAACTTGCTCGACACTGTCTATCTACTTGGCATCTGAATAACTCAACACCTGTTGAATTTTTGGCTCGACACATATTGTAGCTCGACATCTATATTATACTCGACATCAACTTAGAAATTTCTTAAGTGTGTTGACACTCAATTGTCAAAACCAATCTGAGACCAACATTAATGTGTCATCTTATTAAGGGATTTGTACGAAGAACCTATTAGGATCTAACCTCGATGTGATTTGATGTTGTATAGATAAGTAAACAAAAAAGAAATAAATTATCAGTTTAGCTACTAAAATTAGCTTGATTTAGATCCTTCTTCCATTTGCTTGACTAATATTAGAACTATGTTCTATCTTCTTTGTGCTCTGCGACTTTAGTCTCTACTTATTGGTGTTCTTTACTCTCTTAGCTTGAGTGCATGATACTCTATGTGTTGTTTTAGACCCACTCTCCTCTTCTCAACAAAATCATTTCCTTGAAGATGATCTCTCTCTAATCACTCTTCTTCACTTTATGAGATTCCACTTTAGCTTGGCACTTATGGCTGTCATGCTATTCACTTGGCCATATAACATTCTCCCTTTCAACTTAGTTTTCTTTTATACTCTTCTTCTATCTATTCTTGGAAGTGTTGACCTAAGAATTCAAAATTTGAGTTCTCTCCCTATTACTAACTCAACCACTCATTGCAGTGGTGCACCGCCCTTGTCAGGTTGTGGCTTGTTTGTACAAGAGTCACGGGTGCAATGTATTTCAGGTGACTAGGTATAGTTGTAAAAAATTCAATTTTGAATTCTTTCAAATGTGCCTTGGTCCTTTCTCCCATCACCATTAAATGCAACATCAATTGTACTCTTACCCTCTACATGACTAGGTAGTCACAAGTATCTTGTTTTTTGCTCATCATACTAAGTCACCTTGCTATCATGTTTGTTGTTTCTTCCACTTGGATTTCTTTTACTTGTGTTGAATTCACTTAACATGCTTTATCTAAATGGATTACCTTTCTTATCACTTCCACTATGCTTGTCATCTTTCCTAATTTCCCTTGAGTGTTAGGGTCACACATTGGTGTGCCTTGTCGGTTGTGCTTTTCTACCAGTCAAAAATTCCTTCGCTTGTGTTGCCAGCAATAATAACACCTTTGATGACTAAATTTATCAATCTTTCTATTGGTTAGTCTATAACACTTTGGAAAACATGAAAAATATGATAGCCTTATATTCTTACCATGTGGAAATGTTCGTGTGTTCGCACATGGGGCTCATATTGATTGCTTAAGCTCTTTAATGAGGTGCATATGTGTCCCATGAAAAGTGTACAGGGGAACTACCTAGGACTTATGCACGGTCTAACATGACCCAAAATTTGAGTACAAAGGACAAAGACCAGTGAGGGTCACATCAATGAGAAGATCATGAAGCTTGAGGAGCAAGAAAAGTATTGTGCATAGTGGTACATGGGTATAGGGGTGCAGTACTGACGGATGGTGTGGTCTTTAAAATGACACATGACCCTTTGTAAAAGTGTTGCCTAATGTAAGAATTCCTTTTTTTAATAAAAAAAATCAATGGTAATTTTTTTTTTAATATAAATTTTTAAAAATATCACCACATCGTATTTTGTGCCCAAGGTCATACGACCTTAGGCTAAACTTTTTTGCTTCAAATTACAACTATGTCCAAATTGGATAAATTTTTGTTAATGAAAATAAGGGTTTTGGGGTAATATGAACCCAATAGTGAGGTTCATTTAGGCTAAAAGAACACCTAAAAATAGGTGACCTATTATTTTAGAAAAATCAAATCTATCTATAATCTATCCAAATGAACCCCCATTACTCCAAAATTCTTCAAAACCAAAACAAGTTGTAGCAGGTAAACACTTTGATTTCATGTAGAAGTTGTCAATCCAAGTTCATGAAGTTAAGATTACCTATATGCAAAGATAATTTGTCACCGAAAAGAATGGAATAAAAGAGTAAGGGTTTGGGTTATGAAAATATGAAGCATTATATGATCAAATCAAACAAATCAATAAATAATACAATGATCAATCCTTATAAAGGAGACCTGGTAACCTAAAATAGGAAACCCTAAAATGTAATCATTTAATAATTAATATAATTATTAAACATCACTAATGCATAAAGTGTTATCTTAAGAGATAAGTAAATGTAACTTAACGATCAAGTTTGAATCTTATTAATTAAGTTAATTCTTTATTCTAACACCTTTATAAAATTCAACTAGGTCAGAGATGAATTATGTGATATGCATAATTTACTTTGAAATTATTATAATATTTTAAATAATATAATAGACTCATTGAGAAGTTATGACTCGTATAATACATGTGTTCCATCATAGTAACCACAATGAGGATCCGTGTTTATAGTGACAGGTCATATAAATCAAATCTACATAGGGTTGTCTAACCCATCCAATATATAGTAGTTAAATATAATTAAGAAAAATAGAAAATAGAATGTTGAAGTTGAGGAAAGCTCAAGCCCACAACTCCCAAGAATCAATGCATGCAAACAACTGCAACAGAAAATAAAGAGAGGAGAAAAGCTATGGAGGATGGAATTCATAGGTCCGTAAGAGAGGAGATATTCTTGATGAGCAAAAAGAGAGATTGTTATTCAATCAAAAAGTGTTGTTTAGATCAATCCTTGTAAAGGAGATCAAAACCCTAAAAAGGTAAAATGTAGGTTGCATGGTAATCATTAATAATAAAAATAATTATTTATGCCTAAAGTTTAGCTTAAGTAAAATAGAGTTAATACGAAAACCCATTATTACTATATCACCCTCCTTAAGATAAATTTAGGGAGCAACTAAAAACCTAGAAACTAATGTTCAAAGTAAATTTAGGTCCCGACAACAAAGCCCAATGAGGTACCCAAGCACAACCAAATTTTTGTAAAGAGGAGAAATAAAGAGAACCACATGGGAAAAGTCCTACTCCAAGAAGAGATGGAAAGAACACTAAAAGAACTAGTGAAGGATTGCAGAAGCCTTCAAACTAGAGAATGTCCTAGAAGATAGGAACAAAAGGATGATCATGAAGAACACCACTGAAGCATGTAGAAGTTGCAAAGATCTATAAAAAAGTAACCAATGATATGAAGAACCTCCATTGAAATAAAACATTATTAGGTAGAGAAGACTATAATCTACATGAATGCCCTTAAAAGACACTATTCAAGTTAGGAGGCACACAAAGGAAAATAACTAAATTCAAAGATACAGATGACATAAAACACCAAAGCTTGAAGAGTTGATCAATTCAACAAGGAAGGTTGTATTTAAAGTATGAATAAAAATGTGAGTATCTATATGGTAAATGTTCCATCTCATGATAATGTATAGGCACCCAAGCACTACATCTACCTAGTAGATAGGAACAAATACTAAATACATAGCTCACTCCATCGAACCAAGGAAGCATAAGAACCCCCCTAATGTAGAAAAGGGCTAGGTGATAGGCAACTAGAAAAGTGAGCCAATAGAACTGCATGTCAAGGAACCATGATCAAGATGCACATAAGAATATAGATGTGTGTATTGAGGTGATCAATCTTAGATATGTCATGAGGCTAATTTCATGGAAGGGAAATGTTACTAGACAAAAGTAGATGAAAAATAAAGGAAAAACATCAACCCCCATGATATTTGAATCAGAGTAGTGCATGTACTATAAGGAACAAGATATAATGAATCCCAAGAATACAGTAATTTGCATGAGTGTCCTTAGATGACATTTTTTGAATCAAAAGGAAAAACAAGGTAAAATAACTGAAATGAAAATATAGAAGGAAAATGACACTTTATCTTAGTGTGTTTGCAAAATTATATACAATAGATATCCACAAAGACCATAAGAGACATAAGGCTGATACAAAAAATAGTACAACCCATGATGAACCATCTAAAGCAACAAAAAATGATCCATAGACCTAAAACAACCAAGATATCCACCAAAATGCAAAATGCAAAAAACTTAATAGATTATGCCTAGAGTATAATCAGGAAAAACTAGCATCATTGGAAAGAGTACAAAAGACCTTTCCAATGATATAAAGAATTCCTAAATTAGAGATTGAATGCTAAAGAAATGTCTCCTAGAGTGAAAAATAGAACTCTTGACTTTGACAACAAAAAACTATAAAAAAAGCATCAAAACTAAAAAATACTTAAACCAGTGCGACGAGCTTAGAATCGACTTTTGATAAAATCTGATTTGCAAAAAATGGAGTCCATAGGCCCAAGATATGAGAAAAAAAGTGAAGGTAGGTCCAAAGAGAGCTAGAAGGGAAACTAAGTGTGATGATAGAGGCATTGACATCAACAAGTGACAAGCCCAAATTTGATGGTCAAATGGTCGTTGTGGCAAAAATATGCCAGAAAAGTCCCCCTCAATAGGAAACATGCCCTCAATAGAAAACAATGTTGGAAAAAAGCTAGATCGTCAAAAAAAGCGAGATTGAGCCAGAGAAAATTTTGGTGGCCATAAATCAACATGTTGGTGAGGCTAGGATACCATTGAAAAAAGGCCCAAACTACTCTCCAAAAAACCACCGAAGAGGTTGGCCAAATACTAGTCAAATATTGGTAACACTACCAACACATGCCAAAAAAAAGACCTCAAACTGCCTTCAAAAATTGAAAAACGTATTCAAAATGAATAAAACCACAAAAAGCATGGGGAAAACCATCGCTAATGTCACCAAGAGGAGAGCCCACATGGCAAAGATTGAACTAGCAGACCTTTTCACATGAGGTAGCCCAATGTTCCAAAGACCCAAAAATGGTGCCTTAAATTGTGCACAAGCTGACGAGACCACTAAAAAATGGAGTGGGTTTTGAAGGAAATTATAGGTGTGAGCTGGTACGCACCTAAAAAATGTCTCCAAAACAGTCTCCAAAAAGTTCCAATTATGCTTCAAAATCCACGCTTCAATCCACCTTTAATCCCACAAACCATGGTAAAAGGAGGAAACTACCTTTTGGAAAAAAAATTGCATGTGCATGTATTGGTCACATCAGTGTTGGAGGTGGGTAGGAGTATAGGTTGGCCAAAGAGGTATAAGTTGTAGGTCAAAGGGCTCTCCCCCCTAAACAATAGTCCTCACCCAAAATGGAGCAAAAAATCTCCAAATTGGTGCCAATGCCAAAAAACACGTGCCAAAAACATGTGATTGGGGTTCCAAGGAGAGTGTACCTTGCTTGATGGGGCCTATTGATTTGATGATGGTGGACCCAAAGTATGCTAAAAAGAGTGCATGAACAACTAGGAGGGACCAAGGCACTGTCAATACAGATACACAATCGAAAGGATGACATGTGGGCTGTAAAAAGCTGCTTGTAAACAAAGATTGCGTAGGGTGCATAAAAAAATGCATGTGTCCCATTTTAAAAATAAAATTGCATGCACTTTTTAAAAAAAAGTGCTCCCATTTACTTTAAAAGACATGTGCCATTTTCTTTAACAAATTTTTTTTTGCTAAAAAAAGTAAATAAAAAATTCCCCTACGTAATGTGTGCTTAGGTAATATGATTTGGGGGCAAAAGTTTCTTGCCACATGTTATGTTCAAATGGGACAAATTTTATATAGAAATGTGGTTTTGGGGATGCTCTAAACTCAACGGTTATGTTTGTTTAAGCTCAAAGTATTCACAATTAAAAGTTCCCCCAAATCCCAATAAAAAAATCCTCTACATAACCAGATCTGAAAACCAAAATGAAAACACTCATGAAGAGAACAAGAGCATTAAAGTCTGGAGGTTTGATACCATGTTGAATTTGAGGAAAGATCAACCCTACAACTCCCAAGAATCATTGCATGCAAACACCTATCATTGGAAGAGAGGAGCAAAGCTATATAGGATGTAATTCACAAATCCATAAGAGAGGAGACATTCTTTGTGAGCGAAAAGAGAAATTGCTATTCAATCAAAATGTGTTTTTACAAAGAGAAATCGATCCTTATAAAAGAGATCAAAACCCTAAAAAGGTAAAACCTAGGTTGCATGATATAATACTTAATAAAAGAATCAATTATTATATTCTTAAAGTTTAGCTTAAGTAAAATAGAGTTAATAAAAAAGCACCTTATTACTCTAACATAGAATAACTTCGAAAAATATTTAGGGATTGAAGTCTAGTCACTACCTTTGTAAGCTTTTTGTCTATTTACCAACTTACACATCTCAGATTCAAAATACTAATGGTACCAATTTTGAAAACCTAAAAAAATTAAATACATTAAATAAGGTAAAATTAAGTATACCAAATAAACCATTAATTGAAATAAGAATTGTCATCTCCGTACATTTCCTAGGACAACCAAGTTCATAAGTTTCATAGAACCAAATCATCCTTGGTCTACAAACACGTATCATTCTAGAAGACACTCTTACACTTAGTAGCATCCATTTTGGATGAATTTAAGTTACAATAGTGTCCCGTTGTGTTAAAATAATACAATTTATGAGCAACAAAAAAATAAGGAATTGAAGAAAGGGTTTAAATTATACTACTCAAAAAGTGGGCATATAGGTAACTTCACATACATGACCTTATTGCAAGATCATTTGTAGGTGAGATCAAGTGAGTATGCTTAAATCAATGAAGAGGGTGATATTTGCAAAATGAATTTAAAAGTTGCAAGAATGTTTGACTTGCTTGACATTTTCCTATGCTTGACAACCAAATCCAATGCGAATTAAAGGGGTTAAATTGAAACTCCCAAACCCCAAAAAAGAGTCACAATTAATATTGAGATTATGGTTGTTATGCTCCTTCAATTAAATAGAAATCACAAACTCGACATGCAATTGGTGGGATACCTGATCTCCATGGTCATTCAATATCATGATACTCTACTACTTTGAAATATTTATTTTTCACTAGAGTGGGAATATCAACCTAAAGTTCAAATAATTTATTTTTATAGTTAAAAAACCTATAAGGAAGAATGTACCTCTATGGCTCAATGGGAAATTTGAAATCAATAATGGAGAGAAGAATCTGCAAATCACATCAAAAAGTCTTTAGATATAAAAATATCATAGCTCACAAAGTGGCACTGAACCTCTCTAAATTATGCACTAGTACTTAAAATAATCACATAAGTTTATAGTCATGTTCAAGATTTCATGTGTTAAAAAGATTAGTAAAAAAAAAATGGTGAAGTAAAGATATGTTTATCTCTAGTAACAACCAAATTCATAACCTAGAAACATGCAACTTAAGTGAAACAATAGAGAAAATGGAACCAATTATAAACCTATATTTATTAAGATCTCAAATCAATAGCCAGTTATAGGATACGTAAATAGTGAACTACTTCAGTATAATCTTTATCAATTTCAATTAGGTTAGAGATGCACTATGTTAGATGCATAATCTACTTTGAAATTACTGTACTGGTTTAAACAATATAATACACTCATTGAGAAGTTGTGAGTCACACAATACATGTGCTTCATCATAGTAACCACAATGAAGATCTATGTTTATAGTGGTAGGCCCTCTAAAGCACATCCAAATAGGGTCATCTAGCCCATCCAACAAGGAAAAGAGAAAATAGAATGACCTCCAAAAATGCTTAGCGACTGAACTCTAGGTCTACCTTTTAAAACATTTTATCTATGTACCAACTTATACATCTCATATTCAAATGAAAATAGCACAAATCTCAAACACCTAAAAAATTAAATATGCCAAAGGAATCAATAATTTAAACAAGAATTATCATTCCATAGTTCCTAGGACAACTAATCTCATAAGTTTCATAGAACTAAATCAACTTGAAACAAAATGCCCTGATCTTATTCTAAAGCCAAATTGTAAAAATGCCTAGCAATTAAAAATATGTATGTCAAAAAGCATGAGAATACCTTAATTACAATTACTTGTAACTACTGACAACACTATTTGTCTTCTTTTTCTATATACATATTGAATTTTTGGGTTATGTTATGGTCAAACTTATTACAAAATAAAACAAGCTTGAAAAACATTCTTATGATCCATAAGATACACATTAGAATTGTGGAATCCTTATTTGAAATGAATATGTGAATCTAGATTAAACTCTTACAACTAGTTTCTATTTTATAATTAGATTACAAAATGCTACATATAAATAATGAAGCATGGGGGAGCCAATAGATTGAAAAGAATGAAAGAGTTGGCAAAGTCATAGATGTGTTGAATGTTTCTCTCATATCTTTATGTAATCAAAAACTAATTTTCTCCCAAGCTTAAAAAATCTCACTATACTAGCCTTTGATTTCAACTGTATTATCATTGTGATGAGTACAAAGTATTTGTTCGACACTTTTTGAGTGAAATCTTGCAACTAGAGAAGGTTAAGGATGAAAGAAATAAAGGAACATGTTATG